>CM035430.1:78937924-78975424 GCA_020310875.1 Ceratopteris richardii | reverse complement strand
TGCATACAAATGCATACATAATGCACATGCATATGCATAGATTCATGCATACACATACACACACATAGACACATACACACACATAGACACATACACACACATGGACACATACACACATATACACATACACAAACATATATAGACAGATTTACACACACACATAGACACACACACATAGACATACACACACACACACACTTACACACATAGACACACACACATACACACATAGACACATACAAACTTACACACATAGAGACACACACACACATATATAAACACACACATATGCACATAGACACATATAGACTTACACACACACATACACATATCCACACACATTTACACACACATACACATGCATATAGACATATATATACAGATACACACATATATACACACATAGACACACACATACACACATAGACACACACACTTACACACACATACACACATCCATACACATTTATACACATACATACACATGCATATAGACACACGCATATACACACACATACACACACATGGACACATACACACACATATATGCATAGACAAACACATAGAGACATACACACATATATATGCATACACACACATAGAGACACATACACACACACATACACATGCATGCATACATAATGCATATGCATATGCATACATACATACTTACATGCATACACACACATACGCACACAAGCATACATTTGCATACATAATGGACATGCATATGCATACATACATGCTTACATGCATGCACAATCACATATACATACATACATATGTACACACATATATATATATTTATTTCTAACCCATTTTGTTTATGTATAGGTATTATGGATCCTAGTAGAGAGAGAAAGGTGAAACTCACTCTCATAAAAAGTCTTATGAGAGCAAGAGTTCTGCCCGATACTCTAGGGATCATCACGCATGAGTACTCCGAGATGACTAATGATGAACGAGATTATAAAATCTAGATGCTTACCCATCAATCACAGGAGGGCTCTTTTGCGGCTCCACATGCAGGACGACAACTATCTGCTCATAGGTATGTTTTTTTTTCACAAATGCTTTTATGATATTCTAACACATATTTTTATTTATTTTTATCTATCTATTTGCAAGACACCTATACCACCTCTAGATCATGATAGTAGAGCACAGGTGCCTATGAGGACATGCATAGGCACCTTAGGGCTAGAGTGCGATATAGTGCCAAAGGAGAACATTGTGTACATGGGGAATGGATAGGATTTCAAGAGAAGAATGGGAGCATTATGTGACTCTTACCTCCCCTTGTCCACATACAATGAGAGTAAGTATAAACTTTACATTTAAATTGAAATAAATATCTTATGTTTTATTTACATGATTTTTTTTTTGTAGTGAGCATGATGAGAGGGATAAAAAATATGTACTTAGCTCACTTGAGACAGAGTTTGGGATAGGATGGTCGCATAAGTGGTGTCTAAAAGAGATGTAGACACTTATGGCTCATCGTCGCGATAATGCATGGTAGACATTCCTTTTATGTATATATATGTGGATATGAGTATGTGTGTTTATGTATGTATGTATGTATATGAGAGAGAGAGAGAGAGAGAGAGAGAGAGAAAGAGTGAGACTAGAGGTACACATACACGTATACACACACATATACATCATACATTCACATTTACACACATATACACATACATGCACATTTATACATACACACATACATGCACATTTTTACACACACATACACATGCATGCAGTTACACACATATAATGAATACACACATAGACATACACATACTCACATATACATACACATACATAATCATATGTACACACACATATACTTACATAATCATATTTACATGCATATATACATATACACATGCATACACACACATCACTTGCATACGCACATATAGATACACATACATACACACACATGCATCTATATATATATATATATATATATATATATATATATATATATATATATATATATATATATATATATATATATATATATATATATTATAGTATATATATCTCATTTTATAACAATACATATATACATACATACACACACACACACATATATATATATATATATATATATATATATATATATATATATATATATATATATATATATATATATATATATATATATATATATATATATATATATATATATATATATATATATATATATATATATATATATATCCTTACTCAAAAACCCTATTATAAATATTCTAATTTAGAAATCCTATTTAAAAAATCCTAATTCGAAAACACTAATTTTGATATAAGGGTTTTAAAACCCCTAATTTAGAAAGTTTATTTCAGCCTTTTATCCATATGATTGAATTATATGTACACATTGCATCTATTCCTCCGATGTCCTACTAGAGAGATGTCAGTTATGTTTCTATCAAATATATTGAAAATAAAAAATTTGATATAGTATATAGTCCTTGCAGGATTAGGAGACGGTGGTGGAGTCCCATGTGATTGATCGAAATCTACAAATAATGGTATTTGATATTAATAATGTGATTATTCACATACATAAACATTCACATATACATATTTACACATACACACATATTCACATATACACATTTAGACATACAGACATATTCACATATATACAAATACACATTATTGTGGGATAAATGCATGTATTTTGTATGAATGAGTGTATATGCATGCATGTGCATGTGTGTACGTATATATGTGGATATGTATATGTGTGTTTATGTTATATGTATGTATATGTTTATATGTATGCATATATGTATGTGTATATGTTTGCATGTATATATGTATGTCGGAATGTGTATGTGTATGTGTATATATGTGTATGTATTCTGATTCTTTTTTTCTGTTTGAGATTTAATTAACAGGAAATATTGTGTGGTGGAAAAAAATAAGAGGCCACTTAACATACCACCTGAGCCGTGGTAGTTTTTTTGTAGACAACTACGTCTTCAAGAGTCATTTCCTTAGCAGAAGGTATACAAATTAATAGTTTATATTTATAAATTTCATATGTTTTTGTAATTTTGACATTTAATTTATGTATTTCTTTTCTCTTTAAATGAGCAGGCTGCTGCAAAGAAGAGAGTTGAATCGGGCCACTCATCGCACCTAGGCCAAATGGGCCATCATGTTTTTGTAGCTAAATTTGTAAGTATATGTGTTATTGTGAGTCTATTTTTTATTTTAGTTAAAATGCAAGAAACTAATCTTTTTTATTTGTTTCAATGCATCCAAAGATTATGGCCGATATCCTACAAAACATGAGATCGAGTATGCTACACATTTTGGATATCGATATTTGAGTGAGTATATGCGAGATCATCCAAATGCCTTTGTGAGTATTATTAAATTTTATATAAATATTTTATTTTTATGGATGTTTTAATTGTTTTACTTATTAATGTTTTTTGTATGTAATAGAAGAGTATTATGGAGAGGCAGATATGGATGAGTTGGAGAGGTAGACACAAGAGGGACGATCTCGATCGTTATAGGGTGATCATGATGATGAGGATGAGGATGAGGATGAGGATGAGGATGATCATGATGCTGATGATGATGATGATGATTAGGATTCTTGATTATGACATTGGATATGTATTTACATTGATATATATATATATATATATATATATATATATATATATATATATATATATATATATATATATATATATATATATATATATATATATATATATATATATATATATATATATATATATATATATATATATATATATATATATATATATATATATATATATTCTTAAATAAGCATGTGTTTTAGTATTTTAATTAGATAATTCATTCATATGTGTGTATGTATGTGCATGTATATGTGTGCGTACGTATGTGTATGTATAGGTGTGTAATATGTGTGTGTATATGAATGTATGTACATATGTATATGTGTATATGCATGTATGTGCATGTGCATGTGTAAGTGTATATGTGTATGTATGTGTATGTGCATGTGCATGTGTATGTGTGTGTATATGTATGTATGTGCATGTGCATGTGTAAGTGTATATGTGTGTATATGTGTATGTGCATGTGCATGTGTATATGTGTGTATATGTATGTGCATGTATATGTGTAAGTGTATGTGTCTATGTGAGTATGTGCATGTATATGTGTATATGTATGTATGTGCATGTGTGTGTATGTGTATATGTGTGTGTATGTATGTGCATATATATGTGTATGTGTGTGTATATATACATATGTGCATATGTACATGTATGTGTATAAACATATACAAGTGTATGTATATGCATGTGTATATGTATGAAACATGCATGCGTGTGTGGATGCATTTCCATTTGCATCCATGTGCAGGCATGTGAATGTGCATGTATGTGGATGTGCATATAAATTTATTTAAGTATATGTTAATGTGTGTGTGTGTATATATATATATATATATATATATATATATATATATATATATATATATATGTGTGTATGTATGTATGTATGTATGTATGTGTGTGTGTGTGTGCAATAATGCATGCATGCAAGTCTTTTTATGTGTTTGTAGAAATGTTTGTGCATATGCATGTGTATGTGTAAGTGTATGTGCACATGTATGTGTGTGTATATATGTGTGTGCCATAGAATGTGTATATGTGTATATGTGTGAACGTGCATCTTCATCATGTATAAGTGTATATGTGCATATCAATAAGTGTTAGTATGCTAACTAATGAAAATAACACAATTCAAATGATATACAAAGAATGGAAATTGTACTTACAATAGGTAGCCATAATTTTTTGCTTGGTTAGCTTCTTGGATAGCCTACAATAGAAAGAGAGAGAGAGAGAGAGAGAGACAATTCAAAGAGAGAAAGAGAAAGAAAGAGAGAAACAGAGATAGAAAGAGACAATAAGATAGAGATTAGGCAAAACAATAATTCTACATATACTTGTTCCAGCTTGTAAGCACAGCGCAATTGCAAACATTGGAGAGCTCTTCAATCAGATGTGTGAACATGCCGATCAAAGAGCCTCTAGCGTTTTATTTTTTTTGCGCCCATATTCCTTGTAGTGCTCATGCTTAGCATTTAATAATAACAATGATTATACTTCAAAAGTAGGAATAAAGTGAATGTTCCAAAACCATCACTAAACAAGAGGAAAGTTGTGATAGAACTAATCAAAGTAGGAATATAGTGAATGTTCCAAAACCATCAGTAAACAAGAGGAAAGCCATGATAGAACTAATCAATGACATCAATTCAAAAGAAAGACAAAAATACATAAACGTTTAATATGTTTACAATAGGAACTAGAAATAGTAAAAAGGATAGCCAAAGCATGTACATTAATTTTGATGAGGGCATTAAGAGTTACAAAGCTCCAAATTTTATAAAACTCTTGAAGAGTCTTCCTTGAGTTGTGATAGAGCTATGTACAAAGTTAGCAAGTCATTAGATAGTTAGAGATAGTATTTTAGGAGTCTAGAATTTGAGAAACGAGTTCATTTTGGAAGTAGTCTATAAGTCAATGTGAAGAAAAAATAAGGCAAAAATTTCATTTGTATATCTTTTTCATGGACAATAAAGAAATCGTCCATGTGTGATCTCTTGTGTGACTTGTAGTGTGATGTTTGGTTGATTATTCATTTGTAGATTGAGTTGAGACTTTAATGTGAGATTTTTGATGTGTTTATGAGTTGATTTGAAGATTTTTTTTCTTGGATTGGAGAATTTCATCTATTTTGAAGTGGCTACATCATTGGTTTTTCCCCAAGATAAGTAATTTTCTATTATCATATTCAGTTTTTCATAAAATATGGCATGTAATAGGCATTTCAATCACTCAAGTTGGTGCTATATTAAGTGATTTATCAGCATTTGAAGTTTCCAACCATCAATACTTAGAAAGTCATGTTTTCAGACAATTTTGTTCTTACAAATAATATATTTATCAAATGTTTATTGATGTCATGTCACTCTTGGAGATTCAATTATCTTTGTTGATCTCGAGTTAATTCATCTTTGGATTGAAATTTTAAAAAATTCCTCTTGGGGATTGAATCAAGTCACTCTTGCTACAATAGGATAGATGCTCTATTAATGAAGTGGTAAAAAAAATAGGTTCTTTTCTCTCTCTCTTTCGTCCTTTCTTTATTTGCTGCATAGGTTGTGAATAGATGCAATTTGACAACTTTGTCTCTATTTCTCTCAAATACTATTTTTCTATTACTTACTTTCCTTCACTATCCCTTTACCGAGTGCAAACGGCAGTAATATATATGGAAGCTTTTACGTGGAAAGGTTGACTTGTAAATTTGTGTTTACTGTAATACAGTAAAAAAAACTTTCTTTCACATCGTGACCACACCAAGAATGCACACGTATGATAACGAAACGATGTAAGAGTCTAAGAAGTCATAAAAAAGTTAACTATTAATATCTCTGATGAGTTCTGCATTGAAACACGGAATCGATAGTCATACCATCAAACTTCTCCTAGTGGTTCGTATCTGTTCTCTTCTTTTTTAGTGGGAGTCTCCCTGCGAAAGCATGGAGACTATTCTCTTCATCACACCAGCCACTTGAGGATTGTTTCTCATGTACTTTAAATGTAAACCATCCTTTTCACTTAACAATTTCCATCCTCTCCTTCACTTTCCTTCATGTTTATATGCGCTGGTTTATATGTTTATTATTTTCTTAAATGAATGTTCAGCGGAAGTTTACTTCTCCAAGCTTTAACTTTCAAAGTGGGAATGTACAAGTGAATGGGCATAATACTTGCGGAACTCCATATACCCCACGTAGCAGGGGTTAAACAAAGTGACAATTATGTGACAACTATTTTATTTGGCCAAAGCCATTACATGTTTATCCCAAGGTTGAAGCCTCGACCTCCACCTCAAGAGGCCAGATCCAAACCAGAGTCTCTTAAATTAGAGCAAGCCTTGCATGGTTTATATATAACATTGAGATTATCTTGACATTGCTACTGAAACCTATCTGCCTTACCAACCTCCAGCCAGCCCAGCCCAAACCCATTCCTAGAAAAATCATTTATGAGCTCCAGCCATAACATTACTGGCTGAAGGAATTAGCACATGCATAGAGTTTTGTCCATTGCAAGCACACAAGACTCCTTGAGAAAGTAGTACACGACCTTTGTTGAATGGCAGCCATTTCAAGACTCCTTTGACTAAGTTCGCTGTTCATTCACTCAGCAGAGCCTATCCATCCTTCCACTATGCGTTACAAAAACTCGTCTCTGTCAATCTTATTCTCTCATTCTCATATTTGCCCGCTCTCATATTTGTCCGCCAAAATGTTCAATCGCCGCCCACATGCCGAGATGATGGAAACTCCATAATAGATCTAAATGCCACGTGAAGCATAACTCTTTGAGTGTCCGTGCACCTACTTTTTCTTCTGAATGTCCGTGCACCTACTTTTTCTTCTGAATGTCTTTCAGCACCTTTTCATTTTCTATTTGTCACCTCAAGACAAAATGCCACCATATAATGTATTTCTTGCTCTATCAAGGAACCGGGAAAAATATAGATCTTATAAACTGAGATGAACACTTGGCCTTTGCAACTTCAAGGTCGCCACCACCTTGAAATCTCTCCAAGGCCAACATACCAAATCAATCAGTCAACAATCTCTCCAAGATTTTCTGATTTAGTGAACTGCCAGCGATGCTAAATAGTTTTATCTCTCACACTATAATACATGGATGATGTCTAATGCAATACATCACGAGAAACATTCCCGACGGAAATAGATAAAAGTGAAGTGAAATCACTACAACATCCACCCACTCCAAAAGATTTTAAAATCAAATATGATGAGACAAATCAAGTGCATGAGTTATTGAACACATGTGCTTATGCATGGCCATTTAGAGGAACCTAGCCCATGCATACTCTAAATGCATCAAAAAACGCAATGGCACATGGTTAGGATATTAGGTATCTGATGTTGAGGCATTCCGAATCAAAATTGAACTCAAGAGTCATCATGCATTCAAAATACAATTAATGTGCATTTGGGCGTGCTTCTATATGATTGAAAGCTCACGTGCACTTATATACCAATCATGGATACTTTAGGTGCAATCATTCTCAATCATGATGCAATGGTAATTCTCAAGATTTGTACTTAAAGAAGCTCTCCACTCATAAATAGTTCTGTTGCTTTCACTCTCTTTCTTCCTTTCGTTGTCTGCTACATAAGTTGTGACTAGATTAGATTTGAGCACTTTACTATTTTTCTATCATTTACTTTCTTTCCCTATCCTTATACCGTGTGCAAGCGGTAATATATATATATATATATATATATATATATATATATATATATATATATATATATATATATATATATATATATATAAGCTTTTACGTGGAAAGGTTGACTAGTAGATTAGTATTTATGGTAATACAGTCAATAAGGCCTCCTTTCACACCGTGACCACATATGATAAGGTGTTAGTGTCAGAGTTTTAGAAGTTATAAAAAAGTATCACTTTAGGCTTAGAGTTTCACAACTGCTAATTCTGCTATATACCTAGCATGATCTCGTGATCTCGTGTGTCCTTCGGATTCGCAATCACAAAATACAAGCTATACGCACAAAAGGTAGAACAGCAAATGCTCTTTTCTCTTTCGAAACACTATAGTAATTGCACAAGACTTCATGCGGATAACGGAAACTCTATTTGTATATCATCGTTTGGTCTACTAGGCCGCGTTATATATTCGGAACTCAGATAATAAATTGTAGAAAAGCAAAAAACTGTAGGAAGTGAACAATGACAAAATTAGAACTTTTATACATAATTTTTAATCTGCACATTTATTATGAAGAGGTATCACGGGAATCATATGCTATACGAAGATTGAAACGGTTGTAAAGCTCCATTACGCGTACGCCATACACTTTGAGACTTCTTTTAGCCTTAAGGTAAAAAATTGTTTCTCTGCACTTCTTTTTTTTTCCTTCAATGGAGAAGAGAATAGATCTGTCGATTCTTTTCGCACATTAAATGTATTATGATAGATGGAAGGTTCAATTGAGCGCATTAAGAATTTCATGCGATGAACAAAGACAATTTCTATATGAATAACTACTGAATCCTTCATAATAGAATACGGAATTTAAAGGCTACTAAAAAAGAAAAAGGTTTTCATGAGCTATGAGAGATCAACATTGAACAGAGATGATTCAGTGGTGCAGCCAATATATGAAAATATGCATGCAGAAGCTCTTGGGTATAGGAGTGCACACTCCTTAATCCTAAGTGTTCCTTTTTTGCATCTAGTCAAGAAGCTCCTCTTGCTCTCTTCATAAAGCAACTCATCCACCTCCCTCGAACCTGCTTTGTATAATGTTTTCAAGATGAGTTCTACATTGAAACATCGAATCCATATTCATACTATCAAACATCTTTGTGTGGTTCCTATGTGGTTACTTCTTTCGCGGAGAATCTCCCTACCGAAACATGCAGACACCTCACTTCATCACACCTATGACCTGAGGATTGAGCTTCAACTCCTGTCGCCTGAATGTAAGCCATCCACTTTGCTAACACCAAACAATTAGTATCCTCCTCTTTGCTTTCCGTCATGTTCATATGAGTTGCTTGATTTTTTCTTTTCAAAAGGAAGCTCAGCAATTCCCTACTCTCCCAATTTTGAACTAATATAAAGAATAACTTTACATTTGAATAGCCCTAGCACCCATGGGAACCCGAAATCCTGCAAATTAGGGGTTGCTCAAAACTCGCTAGAAAACATTAAAGAAGGTTGATAACCATCTTGTCCCCCTCATGGAGGCCATTTGCTTTTAATTATTTTTTGCTCTTGAGGAAAAACACTCTATGATGGTTGAAAGGCAGGGGCTCTAAGCAACAGAGAATTCTTTTGCCTAAAAGGAATAGAGATTTTTTTATCGAACATTCTTTAGGAGGGCTACCAAAGTTGGCAACACATCTCTCTTTCTAGATCTTCCAAAGGATCGCACCTATCATAGCATTCCACAATGCTAAGGAACACTTGATCGCCTCACCCAAAAATGCTGTCTTCTAGTTGATTTCTCCCTACTATAGCATGATTCTCCCAAGGGCCCGCCAAATTGACATTGATTTGGGGCCTAAAAAGAAGACGTTTCCCAGGTTCTAATTGCCATAGAGGAAACATTTACACCATGGGAAGGCTCTCCAATATTTGTTAGCTTTTAATTGGTCCAAATCACTAGGTGGACTATTCACCACATAAGATCTGATTTCTTTATCTAGATGAGGGGATGCAAAAGGGATTGGACCTTATAATCCCACCTAAAACTTGACCAATCCAGATACCATCTCCCATCAAGAGCGACATGAAAGTCCACATTCTTCATGAATCATAGAATTTTATTTGAATTGTTGTCATTGTGCCATCTAAGCCCCTCAAGGTGAGGGGATTCCTACCTAATAAGGAGATGAGTCCTCAAGCACTCCCAAGCATTGACTCTAGTGTGCAACAAGTGGCATTCTTCATATTTTGCTCTCCTAGCTAGCCTAGTTCATGTCCTTAAATATAATCCATTAGCATGGTTCTTGATTCCATAGGTTTCTTCACAAACAAAAACCTTTGTTGCAAAGCTTGCTAGCTTTTTTGAGGTTCCAAGTCTCAACACCTCTCATGCCCTTGATAGGGAAAAATCATATTCTCTAATACCAATAGCCCATTTCCAAAATCCATTGACCATGAAAAATTGTTTCACCTTATTCCAACTACTCCATAGGTAGTAAACTAATATTGGTCCTTTGGGAGTCACTACAACATATCGAGGGAATACCGACGGTCAGTATACCGACTGTCAGTTGTCGGCATCGGTATGACCCTCGGACAATTTGGGAAAGCCGCTTTGCAACGGAAAGACTACGTCGGTATAAGCGTCGGTAATTTGTTGGAATTATCGATGCTTATATCGACGCCCTCTTTTTAACTAGCCCCGAAACCAAAATTCATCATTCTAAGCATTTTGAATCTAGATCTTCTCCTGTCGGATTTGCGTGCGCCAACAACAAATCTCTATTTGTCACCCTTTCTCTCTCTCTCTCTCTCGCTCCCTCTCTCTCACTCTCTCTCTCTCTCTCCCTCCCTCTCTCTCACTCTCTCTCTCTCTCTCACTCTCTCTCCCTCTCTCTCCCTCCCTCTCTCTCCCTCCCTCTCTCTCTCTCTAAACAGATCTCTATCTTTATAGATTTGAAGTTTTGGTAAGTAGATCGCACATATTGTAGCACTCTTTTTTCTTTATTTATGTTTTTCCTTTACTAATATGTTCTCTGTTTGGTTTTGCAAGAGATTTTGGGATCAAATCTTTGGAAATTTGATGAAGACGAACTTCAAGTGGATTTTGATAACCTTGATTCAAACAATTCTCTTTCTCTCTCTCTCTCTCTCTCCCTCTCATTGCCTCTCTCTCTCTAAGCACACCTCTATTTTTATAGATCTGACGCTTTGGTAAGTAGATTGCACATATTGTAGCACTCTTTTTTCTTTCTTTATGTTTTTGCTTTTCTAATATCTTCTCTCTTTAGTTTTGCAAGAGATTTTTGGGATCAAATCTTTGGAAATTCGACGAAGGAGAACTTCAAGTGTATTTTGACAACCTTGATTCAAACAATTACATTGATGTAAGTGAGAGATATATCACTCTTTTTTCTTTCTTTATGTTTTTGCTTTTCTAATATCTTCTCTCTTTAGTTTAGTTTTCGATTGAGAGAGAGAGAGAGGGAGAGATATATACATATACATACACACTCACATATGTATAAACACACACATGCATATGCATACCCACAAGCATATGAATACAAACATGCATATGCATATATATACACATGCATATGCATACACATACACATGCATATGCATACAAATATGCATATGCGTACACACATGCATATGCATACACACATGCACATGCATACACATACACACATACAAAATGCATATGCATACACACATGCATATGCATACACACATACACAATGCGTATGCATACACACATACATAATACATATGCATACACATACATGCATATGCATTCACATACATGCATACATGAATGCATATGCATATAAGAATGCATGTGCATACACACATGCATATGTATACATGAATGCATATGTATACAAGCATGCATGCATATGCATATATACAAGCATGCATACATGAATGCATATGCATATACATGAATGCATATGCATATACATGAATGCATATGCATATACATGAATGCATACATGAATGCATATGCATATACATGAATGCATACATGAATGCATATGCATACACACATGCATATGTATACATGAATGCATATGCATACAAGCATGCATATGCATACATGTATCCATATGCATACATACAGGCATGCATACATGTATTCATATGCATACATACAAGCATGAATGCATATGTATACAAGCATGAATGCATATGTATACAAACATGTATACATATGCATACATGAATGCATATGCATGCATTCATATGCATACATGCATATGCATACTAGCATAAATGCATATGTATACAAGCATGTATACATATGCATATATGAATGCATATGCATACATGAATGCATATGCATACATGAATACATATACATACATGCATGCATATGCATACAAGCATGCATATGCATACATGCATGCATATGCATACATACATGCATGCATATGCATACAAACATGCATACATACAAGCATGCATATGCATACATGCATGCATATGCATACATGAATGCATATGCATACATGAATGCATATGCATACAAGCATGCATATGCATACATGTATGCATATGCATACATACACGCATGAATGCATATGTATACAAGCATGAATGCACAAGCATGTATACATATGCATACATGAATGCATATGCATACAAGCATGCATATGCATACATACAAGCATGCATACATGTATGCATATGCATACATACAAGCATGAATGCATATGTATACAAGCATGAATGCATATGTATACAAGCATGAATGCATATGTATACAAGCATGAATGCATATGTATACAAGCATGTATATATATGCATACATGACTGCATATGCATACATGAATACATATACATACATGCATTCATATGCAGACATGCATGCATATGCATACATACATGCATGCATATACATGCATACATACAAGCATGCATATGTATACATGCATGCATATGCATACATGAATGCATATGCATACATGAATGCATATGCATACATGAATGCATATGCATACATGAATGCATATGCATACAAGCATGCATATGCATACATGCATGCATATGCATACATGAATGCATATGCATACATGAATGCATATGCATACAAGCATGCATATGCATACATGCATGCATATGCATACATACATGCATGCATATGCATACATACATGCATGCATATGCATACATACATGCATGCATATGCATACATACATGCATATGCATACATACATGCATATGCATACATACATGCATATGCATACATACATGCATACATACAAGCATGCATATGCATACATGCATGCATATGCATACATGCATGCATATGCATACATGCATGCATATGCATACATGAATGCATATGCATACAAGCATGAATGCATATGTATACAAGCATCAATGCATATGTATACAAGCATGTATACATATGCATACATGAATGCATATGCATACATGAATACAAAACTGTAGACAAGAAGATCAAACCCATAGCTCAACCATTACCTCAAGGAAGTAATTAAAACATTATTGATGTGACAAATGATCCAACTCTTCGGGATAAGAAAAACATAGGACATACATTCACGGATGAGACAATCAAATAGGTCGAAATTGGTAGAGATGATGACTTTTTTTTGCAAGTAGAGAGAGATAAGTTTGAGAGAGTCATACGTAGCCATGGAAAAGACTTTACTATGTATCCTCATGAGATTGGTTGTGTAGATCCTAAGCTAGTTGCACCCATGATAATCTTTACTATTCTACATATTCCATGGAATCTTCGCCCTATACCAGTTCCAAAGGCTCACTTGTATGTATGCATTTATGTATGCATACATGCATATGCATACAAGCATGATGCATATGTATACAAGCATGTATACATATGCATACATGACTGCATATGCATACATGAATGCATATGCATACAAGCATGCATATGCATACATGTATGCATATGCATACATGTATGCATATGCATACATACAAGCATGCATACATGAATGCATATGCATACATGAATGCGTATGCATACATGAATGCATATGCATACATGAATGCATATGCATACATGAACGCATATGCATACATGAACGCATATGCATACATGAATGCATATGCATACATGAATGCATATGCATACATAAATGCATATGCATATAAGAATGCATATGCATACATGAATGCATATGCATAGAATGCATATGCATACACACATGCATATGTATACATGAATTCATATGTATACAAGCATGCATATGCATACATGCATGCATATGCATACATGCATGCATATGCATACAAGCATGCATATGCATACATGTATGCATATGCATACATACAAGCATGCATACATACAAGCATGAATGCATATGTATACAAGCATGAATGCATATGTATACAAGCATGTATACATATGCATACATGAATGCACATGCATACATGCATATGCATACAAGCATGAATGCATATGTATACAAGCATGTATACATATGCATACATGAATGCATATGCATACAAGCATGCATATGCATACATGCATGCATATGCATACAAGCATGCATATGCATACAAGCATATGTATACATGAATGCATATGCATATACATGAATGCATATGTATGCAAGCATGCATACATATATACATATGCATACATGCATGCATACATGCATGCATACATGCATGCATACATGCATACATACATGAATGCATATGCATACATGAATGCATATGCATATAAGCATGCATATGCATAGAAGATTGCTTATGTATACATGAAGGCATATGTATACATGAATGCATATGTGTACAAGCATGAATGCATATGTATACAAGCATGCATATATATACATTGGATGAGATGAGATCTTCACATTGTATCAGATGGGATCTCCACGTACACCTTGGGGTGCGCATGATCATGACGACTCACAGATATATCATATCCGTAATGGAGCTCCAGCTATAGATGTGGCCGGAAAGTCAATGCGTCAGCACATTCAACAACTCTGCTCCATCGAATTCGGTCATTTAGTAATGTTAAAATGGACCGAGCAGGATAGGGACTCTAAAAATCATATCACACAATGCATATATGAAGAGTACCAGCCAGCACCTGGGAATCCTATTGTGAGTTCCGAATGGATTCAGCATACGGCATGCGAAGTGATGTCACATGGACGATTGGAAGCTCGCGATGCTTTTAGAGCAGGCTTGCCGAAGCCTATATGGCTAGATGTCGAAGAATGGGAATCGATTCAGGATGAGCAGCAACATACTCCTAATCGATATTGTCAACAGAGAGATGCGGCGGCCACACGTTTAGATATAGTTGAAATGTCGCATTTAGGTAGCGGCGGATACGAGAGTATGCACTACCAATTTGTAAGTATCATGTTAATTATTGAAGTTGTTTGTGTTAATCACATTATGTGTGTTTATCTAACATTTTTTATATTTATTATAGGAGTTGGCAGTGGCTCGTCCTCCGACACGAATTGAAGAATCATATGGATATCAACATGGACTGACTGCACTGTTACAAGACTTAGAAGGACGCGGTGCAATCATCTCATGGGAGAATATTCTTGATTAGGTAAAGTTATATCTTGGTTTCGTGTTTTTAGTTGTTGTTTATAAATGTCATGTTAATTGGTCTTATTTTATACATATGTTTTGTTGTAGGATTGTAGGTGTACATATTTGGATCAATGCCACAATTTTGTATCACACTCACATACGGCAATGCTGTAACATAATTTCTTATTCGATTCCTATATGGAAGTGTTTTGTCACATTGCCACAATTTTGTATTACACTCCTATGTGGCAATGATGTACCATAATTTTGTATTCGATTCCTATATGAAAGAGCTTTGTTTCATTTATGGAATATACAACTTTCTGTACATGATTCATTGTTTATTTTTTCTCATATAAGTTTATGTTTTGGTTGCCAATAGAGTACATAACACATGTACTCAGTTGGGCTGAGTGTATTGTCTTTTGCTAAACAACATCATGCTGTAGCAAAAGACAACACACTCTGTCCAAAAAAATTTGTGCAAATAGGGTCGTCGGTATATGCGTCGGTAGCTCCAGTATGGACGTCGGTATAGGCGCTGGTACACCCAGTGTGGGCATCGGTATGGGCATCAGTATAAGCGTCGGTAATACCAACAGGTATACCGGCGCTTATACCGATGCTTATACCCGCGCCCATACCGATGGTTTCCTTCTGATGTGTATATGGACTCTAACACCGACGTCGCGAAGAAATCACGCCCCTTCATTTGCCTCCGTAGCAGCCTCGGTATACCCTTGATATGTTGTAGTGAGTCACTTGATATAATGAGAAAAAAAGAGTAAGAAGATCAAGTCCCTTCCACCCTAGAAGGCCGACAGCCTAAGAGTGTCCTTGTTTATAAAAACTAGTTTGGACCAACATGCATCCCCTATTGCTCCATGCTTTGATTAACCATTCCATTTGAATCTTATTGGCCATTATTTCAATTTCTACAATGCCCAAACCTCCTTGATCTTTTTGGCTCTTGTAGGTACTCTATTCAATTTTGGGGACACCCCTTCTGTTAGGGTCTTTGTGCCATATAAAATTTCTAAAAAGTCTTTCCACTTTGGTAATATCTTACTCCTTCGGTCTCTAGTATGATAGAAAATAAATAATCCAAGAAGGAAGGAATGTGTTAACCACAATATCACATCCTACAAGATTCATCTACATACTTTTCCAGTACACCACCTTGTTATCAAGCTTCAAAAGAGCTAACTTCCATCATTGACCCATCGAAACATTGAGTTGCATTAGAATACCTTATAGGTGGAAGATTTCTCCCTTGAAGATTAACTAACACTCACTTAAATTAGAGTAAGTTTTACATTAACAATTTATGACCTTGAGATTATCTCAACATTGCTAGTGAAGCTTGTCTACCTTAGCTACATTTAGCTAGCACAATGATTAGCTCCTTATTCATAGAAAAATCATACATGAGCTCTGGTGATCATAACATAATTGATTGAAGGTATTAGCACATGCATTGACTTTTTTACATTGAAAGCAGAGAAGACTCCTCAAGAAAGTAGTGAACAACATTTTTTGTCTCCCCTCTTGCCTCATGGATTTCATGGTTGTGGATACATCTCTAGAAATAAGAAACATGCTAACGGATTAGATTTGAGGATATTGACTCAGTGAAAAGAGTGGGTGTGCCATATTGAGATTGACTCACAGCATGAAAAGAACAAGTGTCCAAAGTCATCATTTCCATGAAGGCATTGTCTACACCATTAAGGGTCTCCACAAAATTTCTTAGCTTTAACATTGGTGTCGAGGATTCCCCACATACGAACTGATTTTTGAACCGTAATGAGGGGATGTCAAAGGATTGGAACTTAAGATCCTATCTAAAACTTGATGAATTTAGACAACATTTCCTATTTAACGTGGCATAAAGGTCCACATTTTTCTTGAATATTGGAATTTTATCAAGACTCTTGTCATTGTTCCATCTAAGACCCTCAAGGTCCAGGAGTCATGCGCAGTAAGGATGCAAGTACTTGAGCAATTTTCAACATTGAATCTGATCCCTAACAAGCACCAATCTTCAAAGTGCATCATGGAATGCTATAAGAGAAGAGACCCTCTAGAAGATATGGAAAGAGAGGTCTCCCACCAACTTTGGTAGACCTCAGAAAGAATGGTCAATCAAAAAATCTCTTTTTCTTTTAGACAAGTAGGCCCCCATGAAAAGGACATGGGCTTATGAACCTTCTTTGTAATATTTTATAGGAACTCTTAAGCATCACCTACTTTGTGGGATTCTGGGGGTCCCATGGGTGGTCGGCCCCTTCACTTTTACTATCATTATTCTTCTTAATTAAAGTTTGGGAGAGAAGGCTATTGCTGAACTTCCTTTTGAAAAAAAAAGAACTATGCCGACTTTTTTATCTCTTCTTGGAACATCCTAGAATATTCATGAATGCTGATCTCATTTTGTTCCTCTCATAGAATAAAGATTTTGGGATTCACTGTCACCGAGTATATGAGCGTAGTATTGATAGGCTGAATATATCACAAAAGTATAACAAACAATAACCCAGAAATTTTTCGACTTGAAGCCCATCTAACTAATGCTCCATGAGTATGCTAATATGCAAATCAAAGTCCTAGAAAACATTGTTTACACAATTTTTCTCAAGAGAAGACATAACCCCACTGTCGCGGATGCATGATGTAGTGCTAAAGTACCTTTGTTTAAGACTCGCAAACGGCGTAACTATAACCTCTGAAACTGGAGGATACAAGGGGTTCACAGAGTGTGTGCCGGTTATTCTCTGTATTTCAAACATAATGGAAGAGTAGTTAGACAATCAACATCCAAACGGAAGAAAAAAACGTAACCACATGACTCTGTCAATCATGTTTTTCCCTCAGAACAGTTAAAGAGGAGACCTTCAGGCTGCCACGTTCCAACATGGAGGTTCTCGGTCTGCATGATTCCTGCAACTAGGAGGCTTTTGGACTTTGTGTAAATGTCATTGTTAAGTGAAGGTTAACGAGAATCGCGCTTGGACCCCATTATGAATCAACAACATCATAAAGAGCATCACATCCATATCTTACCTCTGTGTTGTTAAACTGTACATATGCGAGACGTGATAATGCGAAGGTTTTATCACGTGGTATAAGATGATATCCATATATTTTATCATGTGCTATCGAAGAGGCTTCGATTGAACGAACACGTGCTTGAACTGTGTAAGGCTTGAGGGCAAGGGTCCTTGTAAACCAAGCGCGTCGATGCGGCTTGGAAAAGAAAAGAGTTTGCAGAATTTTCATTTGAGTGGACAGATCACTTTTGACAGAACTTACACTTCAGTGGAGCAGACGAACTTTGTATTAGAGAGTAAAGCTACAACCACTCACACTTTTCTTTCCCTGCTTGTTGTCGCCATCTACCAAGTCCAGAGAAACTGCACTCACTGTTCATGTAAGTATCAATATATATGTCGCCCGTAAAAGGGCTGGATAGAAAAACAGGCTGTGACATCCTCCCCCGGCTTGAAGAGCTTGGTGTCCTCAACAAGCGGGTTCGGGTCTTACAAAAGTTGGTGTGATTACAAAGTTTGGAACATTACATGGGGCTCATAGCCAAAGGGGCTTAAGTGTGGCGATAATACTCTCGGACTAATGGATGGTCGGGCCCAAAGGTGTTGACCGGAAGCCATTCCGCATCGACTAAGGGGCGTCCTTTGAATTTAATGAGGAACTGGGGACCTTCGCGAGTGATCCGGTCCCGTAAGATAGCTTCTGCCTCGAACTGGTTCTCTCCGTCGTGCAGCACCGGAATCTCGCGTCCGTACTTGGAGTCGGGTTTGAACCGCTTTAGGAGGCTGACGTGAAAGGCGTTGTGAAATTGCACGTTGTCGGGAAACTCCAAGCTATAAGTGACTTCATTGATCCGCCTCTCCACTTTGTATGGTCCGTAGTAGGGATGGTTGAACTTCTGCGTGATGTTCTTTGGGAGAGTGATATTTCGTGCACTGACGAGGACAAGGTCGCCGACTTGAAATTCTTCGCCGGATCGTCGTTTCTTGTTTGCGTAGCGAGCCATGCGTTCTTTGCTTCTTTGCAAGCTGGACTTTGCTTCTTCTAACTTTGTTTTCCACTGATCCAAGAAGGCACCACAATCGGGGTCGTTTGTTGCAAGTGTGGAGTCTTGCGTGAGAGCCAAGGGCGTAATTACCTCCTTGCCGGTCGCCAACTCGAATGGGGTCATCTTCGTGCTTGAGTGGACGGAAGCATTGTAGTGGAACTCTAGAATGTCTAAGTGCTTCGCCCAATCCTTTTGGTCCGTTCTGACATAGTTCCGAATGTAATCTTTGATCGTCTGGTTGACCCGTTCGGTTTGCTCATCTGTTTGTGGGTGATATGATGAGGAGAACCTAAGTTGCGTCCCCAAGATGCGAAAAAGCTCGGTCCATAGCCGACTTAGGAAACGGCCGTCCCGGTTTGACACTATGGCGAGAGGCAACCCGTGATACTTTACGATGTGAGTGAAGAAAAGCTGAGCCACGGCCTTGGCGTTGAGCGGGGGTTTGGCCGAGATAAAGTGTACTTGTTTGGTGAAGTAATCCACCACAACGAAGATGGTGTTGAACCCAATAGACGGTGGGAGTTCCGTGATGAAGTCCATGCTAATCATGTCCCACGGTCGGTTGGGAATCGGGAGTGGTTGCAGAAGGCCGGCGGGCTTTACCCGATCTTGACGGACTAACTGACATGTTGGGCATGTTTCTACATATTCCTGGACTTGTGCCTTCATGCGGGGCCAATAAAAGTGTTTGTGGAGTGTCTCATAGCTGCGGTTTTGACCGCCATGGCCGGCCACTTTGCAATCATGTACCTCCCAGAGTAGCTCTTTGCGTAGCTCTAAGTCGTTCGGGATATAAATTTTCCCTTTGCGGTGGAGAAGGCCTTCTTGTAGTGTATAGCGCTGCGGGGCTTGAGCCGATTGCATTTCCTGAAGTATTTCTTGAACTTGGGCATCCTGTGCTTGTGCTCGTTGAATTTTGCCTCTGAGATCTGAAGATACGGTGGATATCGCCTGGAGCTCGGGTCTTCGACTAAGTGCATCTGGCATCACGTTCTGTTTGCCCGGCTTGTGAATGATTTCGATATCGAATTCGGCAAGAAAATCCTGCCATCTTGCTTGTTTTGGGCTTAACTTGGGTTGAAATGTAAAGTACTTCAAGGAGATGTTGTCCGTGAAGACCTTTGTGTGCTTGTCCAGAATGTAGTGCCGCCACTTGCGTAGGCAATGGATAACAGCTAACATTTCTTGCTCATGTGTGCTCCATCTGAGCTCGGGGCCGGTGAGTTTATGCGACTCGTATGCAATGGGTTGTCCATCTTGTACGAGGACGCCGCCAATGGCTGAGCCTGATGCATCTGTGTGAACTTCAAAAGGTTTGTCGAACTCTGGAAGTTTGAGAACCGGGGCATTGCACATAGCGACCTTCAATGCTTCGAAGGCTTCTTCTTCGTCTGCTCCCCACTTGAAGGGCTCCTTTTCTTTAACCAACTCCAAGAGTGGGGCCGCGATCTTGCTAAAACCTTGGATGAAAGGACGGAGAAATTGGCAAAAACCGATGAATTCTCGCACCTCTTTGATGGTCTTCGGGGGTGCCCACTTGAGGACTGCTTCTACTTTCTGGGGGTCGGCGTGGAGGCCCAGTTCAGAAACGATGAACCCCAAGAATTCCACCTTCTTCATGCAGAATTCACACTTGCTTGGTTTGGCGAATAGTCGATGTTGCCGTAGTCGTAACAAGACCGCCCGAACGTGTTCATAATGGTCCTCTAGTGTCCGGCTATAGATCAGTAGGTCATCAATGTAGATGATGAGGAAGAGGTCGAGCATGTCCCGGAAGCCATCATTGATCTCTAGACAGAAGGTAGCCGGTGCACCTGTAAGCCCGAATGGCATGACAAGCCACTCATAGCTGCAGTAGCGTGTGCGGAAGGCCGTCTTCTCGATGTGTTCCTGTGCCACCCTGATTTGATGGTACCCGGATCGGAGGTCTATGCGCGTGAAGTATCGTGCCTTGCCCAGGCGATCTAGCAGTTCCTCCATCACGGGCACGGGGTATTTGCTCTTGATTGTGCCTTTGTTGAGTGCTCGGTAGTCGATGCATAGGCGTAGTGAGCCGTCTTTCTTCTTCACAAATAGGACTGCGGCTCCATATGGGGAGCTACTTGGTCAAATGTATCCTTGCACTTCAAGCTCATGTAATTGCCTCTTGAGCTCCTGAAGGTCGGACTCATTCATCCTGTATGGCGCTCGCGACGGTGGTGGGTGGTCCGGGAGCTGTCGATCCGATGCTGGACATTACGTAAGGGAGGAAGACCGGGTGGAAGAGTATCCGTGAGAACATCGGAAAATTCTTCCATTAGCATCTGGAAACTTGGGTGCCCAATCTTTGAGACGTCGATCGGCCGTGGTCCCGTCTCCTCTGCGACCGGTCTGAGAACGCATAAGTGTGCGATCCCACCTTGATAGACTGCCCGTCGAAATTACTTGTGTGATAATGGTGATGGCGTGTGTGTGGAGGTTGACGTTCGAGCCTGTGATTTCTCTTTGCGCGTGTGTTTCTGCTTAGATTCTCTTGGTTCACGGTCAGAAAGCACGTCCATACGAGGAGCCTGGACTCGGTTGCAGTCGACGACGATGGCCTGCCCACTCTGATCGAGAAGTACTTTGTCTACCCCTTTGCCGAAAAAGGAGATCATGTGTTTATCCATAAACTCGAGGCCTAGAATGACTTCGAATGTTTCCATCGGTATAATCAGGAAGTTCAGATGCCCAAACCATTGGCCTAACATGGCCGGGACACCGTCGGCGTAACGCACATGACTGGCCTCTCCCTGAGCAAATACCACGGACATGCGGAGCCGTTTACTGAGCTTGAGTCCAAGGTGTTGAGCACACTGCGGAGTCATGAAGTTATGGGTTGCACCCGTGTCCAGCATCATCGGCATGCGTTCGCCTGTGACTTCTCCCATAATGAACACTTGGTGTATGATGGGTAATGCAACTGAATGGCACTGAGCCTTGCCCTTTGATGTGGACGGTCCGCGGGGGGAGGAGTCGTCTGATTCGTCGCGTTGAATCTCGGTGATTTTCGGACCGGAGCTGGATGCCTCTTCGGTCTTCGTTGCTTGCACTCTAGTGTCGGTTCATTTCCGCCAGCATTTCTCAGTGGGGTGACTGCCTTGGCAATGTTTGCATACCGGACGGGGGTCGCGCCGGGTTTGGTTGCTTCGGTTAGGGGATCCTGAACGGTTGTCTGTTGGGGCCGGTAGGGCTTTGAAACCTTGACCACGCTGTTGTTCGGTTGATCTTCGGTATGTGGAGGTTTGCTCTTTGTTAGAGGTTGAGTCTTTGCGAGGAGCTTGGCTTCCGTCGGCTGAACGAGCCAGCCGGTTGGAGTAAGCGTCATTGAGCCGTTCAGCGATGCGGACTGCGTCCTCCCAGGTTTGGGGGTCTTGCTTCTCCACTTCTTTGCGGTAGTACGGGAGCCACCCGTAAAGGAAGCCGTGTAGGCGATCAATTTCAGCCATGTCGTTGATGCGAAGCATGAGCCTGCGATATTGTGATACATAAGGCCCGATGAACTTGTCTTGATGGAGGTTGCGCCATTCGTCACGTGCTTGGATCGCTTCATTGCGAGGTACAAAGTAGTCGACGATGGCCGCCGTAAAATGATCCCATGAGGGCCAGGCTTGCTTCTTATGTTCCACCATGTACCATGCTGAGGCTTCGTCCTGTAAGAATTGGCCGGCGATGCGCGTCCAATGGTTGCGGCCAACGCGGAGCATCTGGAGGTAGCTTTCCATACCTTCGAGCCATCAGTTGACGACAATGGAGCTTCGGCCGCCTCGGTACTTCTCAGGGGGGTTCGGTTTGAAGAAGCCGAAGGAGTCGGGATCGTCGATGTCCACCGGTTGCAATTGAGTGATCAGGGTTGGGTTTAAAGGAGTGGGTGGCTATTGGAATGTATGTGTCGGAGTGGGTTGGGGTGCCGGTTGGGTGCTTGACTGCGGTTGTGGTTGGGGTTGAGATTGGTCCTTGGCTAAGAGATGGGATTCTACTAGGGTAGTTAATCTAGAGAGTGTGTCCTCGAGTCTATCTATGCGATCGTGGACGGGATCAGGTTGTGGTGGAGCTTGGTCGGATTCGGATTGGGTGTGGATCTCGGCGTTGAGTTCGGCCTCCTGGAGTCGTTCATGTAGCTCGGCATTCACCAAAAGAAGGCAGTTGAGTTCCTCTTCTAGGGCAACCCGTTGAGCCTTGTGACGGCGGCGTCGTTCAGTCACGTTCTTGGCGCGTTCCCTCCCCGAAGTTAGACCGGCCGTGCCAACGTCGTGTTCGCTGGCCATGGTGGCGTGGAGCCAACCGGCGGTAACTCGGGAGGGAGAAAGAGCCTAGGAGGGGGGAGTCTAGGGCACGCGGGCACCTAGCAGCGAAGGGAGAGGTTCATTGGTTACACGGCGGATAGCGCGAAGGCGACGGCGGATAGCGCGGGAACGGTGGCGGGTAGCGCGGAGCCAACGGTGGATAGCGCGGGGACGGCGGGAGGGCAAGGGGGTGCCTTGCTTGAGGGGGGGGGGAGCGGGGGGGGAGGGGAGGGGTGGGGGGCGGCAAGGGGGTGCCTTGCTCGCGAGGGGGGGGGGGGCAAGGGGGTGCCTTGCTTGAGGGAGGGAGGGAGGGCAAAATACCTCTTGCGACGTCAAAGAACTTCCCACGGATGGGCCCGGGACGTTAGATGGCGCTGCCAGCACTGGTGTGACAGTCCGCCCGTCCACAGGCTTCCCCTAGGGTCGTTGCTCTGATACCACTTGAGATGTTCAAACCCACAAAATGCACAAGCCAACACAAGGGACACCAAGAAGATTTGCAGAACACGTTTATATTCGATTAGGAACTCGTGTTGAAGAAGGCAATGAGAGCTTGGTATGAGGAGTACTAGTACCCCTCATAGTTGCGCACAATTTGGCGCCACAGGGCATACCCCCCAAGCACTGAAAAGGGCTGGATAGAAAAACAGGCTATGATAACTGGGTCCGCTCGTTTTTCGTCCGGGGAAAACGAAGGATACATATGGACAATTACCATTACAACGGGCACTTACTCTGACGCCTTCGATGATGATGATCATCAACAACATTATAATCATGAAGACAACGATGAAGGAGAAGATGAAGCTATCTCTGATGAACAGCAACTTTCTACCGATGCAAGTAAAACCCCCTTTCCTGAAACAACCAGTCTCGAAATTGCCCGAAGCGAGGCAAAGGAATTTAGTAGTTCCATGGAAAACTATGCACACAGCCGAGAGCATCCGGACACTGCTACATATGATGATGACTATCATCATATTGATGAAAATCAAGGATCCAGACCTTCATGCTTTGGTACTTGCATGGACAAGTCGCTCCATCAGTCACTATGCCTGGGCACTGCAATGGATGATTTGACTGATGAGGAAGCTTACAACGTATTTTCCCAATTTGTGGCTCGAACTTGGGCAGTAATCCGAGGCGATTGTGATTCAGGATGGCCTTATGATTCGAAAGAATGAAATTCACAAACTATACTCAGCGCAGGAGCTTTCTAAGTTCTGTGGCTTTGAAGTTTTTCTCATCACCTTGATCTTATAAGAACGTCGTTACACAGTAATCCTGCTTTTATTGTAGCACGGATATCTATCTTTAAGTGTGTCATGAACTGTTTCAAGTGTGTCATGGATTGTCTGATAACTGACAAGTTCCCTGTAAAAAGACTACCTATTGATCGACTTTACATGCTGCCTAAAGCTTGTACCCCTTACTGATGACACCCACAATGCTAAATAAAATGTGTGATAAGATTCCAAGCACATGCTTTTATCTCTATGTGTATTTTTTGCATGCTGCTTCAATAATAGCCTTTGATATTTTTGAGCCATTACCCACATAAGAAAATTATCAATCTTTTATGTGGATATCAGTCTTATACTCCTTCAGAAAAAATCCTTCCACTCAATCATTGACATCATTGACCCAAACCATGCTATAAATCCACCTATACCATTAATATAAGCCATTGTATAAGCTACTATTTAACCCCAGACATACACCATGCTATCTTATGGATTATAAAGCAATTTTGAAGTAAGGCTTATATTAATGCAACAGATCAACATCAAACTTTACTTTGAGTCTCAGGTCTGTTGTTATGAGCAATAAACAGAACTGTACGAGAAGGAACAAAACAAATAAACGAAAAAATTTGTTCATTTTGGTTCTCTCTCTCTCTCTCTCTCTCTCTCTCCCCCTCTCCCTCTCTCTCTCTCTCTGTCTCCCCTTGCATTTCCTCTAGAAAATTTTTATAACATTCAATCCTAACTCATTCCACAACATCCTTAGTAGCTATCACATTAGGGATTTCTTTATGAATTCCTTTCAAATTTTATGGTATTATTATTTCAAGGATTTCAAACAATCATTAGTAACTTTTCTACATGATATGAGTTCACTATAATTGTAATAATCAAAACAATCAGACCTGACTTTACATCGATAAAATTATCTCTATCGATCTGATCAATATGAGTGACACTTGACTTGCCAACAGCTCACTGTATACTTAAAAATATAGACAAGAAAATCCCCCACTTTAGATCATTGAAGCAAGTCTCTTGGAGATCCATGTCAATTATGGACTTCAAAGAGATCCCGGCTTAAAACATTTTTACTGATATTACATTTCATGATCATAACCATAACCATAAATTATAGCCATCACCATAACATATAAGATAATAATCATAACCACGAATCTCTTAATGGCATGAATTGCACATAAATAAAACTAGATTGTATGCATAACCAAAAACTACAGCCATATAGACATAGAAAAATATTACATAGTAAGAAACCTTGATTATTGCATGTACACTACAACATATGAGGGGCATACCGATGCTGCATATACCGACGGTCATAGTCCGCGTCAGTATAGCCCTCGAAAAATCTCACTAAGAGATACCGACGGTCAAGTAACCGTCGGTATGACCGTTTTAAACGGATCGTCGGTGTGGCCCGCAGCCGCCGGTATAAGCGTCGGTATAGGCATCGGTATGAGCGTCGATATGAGCGTCGGTATGAGCGTCGGTATGAGCGTCAGTATGAGCGTCGGTATAAGCGTCGGTAAATTATTGGCACCTACCGACGCGTATACCGACGTCCATACCGGCGCCTATACCGGCAGCGAATTTTTAAACATACTGCGAACCCGAGAGCAAAACTTCACATTTGTGCGCGTGTTTGAGTACTGTCGGTCTATTGTCGAACTTGCGCACGTGAACCTGCATTGTCTTGTGCACACACACACGGATGTCTCTCTCTACACACACACTCTCTCTCGGCTTAGCTCTCACATCTTGGTAAGTGCTGCGCGTACTGTTAGCATTTGTGTTTCTCTATGCTTTAGGGTTTCTAATTTCTCTTTTCGTTGATTTTACAGAAGTTCGTTGGCGTCGATTGTTTGGAATTGGACGAGAGACAACCTACATTACGCTTTGACGACAACGATTCGAAGAGAGACATACTTGTAAGTGATTCTCTTATTCGCTATTGATAGAGAGAAAAGGAGAGAGAGAGAGAGAGAGAGAGAGAGAGAGAGAGAGAGAGAGAGAGAGAGAGAGAGAGAGAGAGAGAAAGAAAGAGAGAGAGAAGAGAAAGGAAGATACACATTAATTTACACATGCATACATACACACATACATGTACACACATGCATGCTTACATACACACACCTATACACACATGCATGCTTACATACACACACCTATACACACATGCATGCTTACATACACACACACATAAATTTACACACATGCATACATACACACACATGCATACACACATACATACACACACATATATACACATATGCATACATACACATACACATACACACACATATACACACATTACACATACACATATATACACACATATACACACATGCATGCATACATACACACACATATACCGGCATGCATGCATACACACATATATACACACATGCATACATACACACATATACACACATGCATGTATGCATACACACACATGTATACACATGCATACACATACACACACATACACATACATGCATGCATACATACACACAAGTACACACACATGCACACACATGCATGCCTACATACACACACATACACATTCACACACATGTATACACATGTATACATACACACACACATGTACACATGCATACATACACACACATATATACACACATGCATACATACACACATATAATCCTATTTTTATTTTGAAGTTTTTGTTTTACATCAAATATATAAAAATAGGATTAGGGTTTTAGGGTTAAATATTTAAGATTAGAGTTTTAGGGTTTTAAATAGGATTAGGGTTTTAGGGTTAAATATTTAAGATTAGGTTTTTAGGGTTGTAGGTCTAGATATTTAAGATTAAGGTTTTAGGGTTTAGTATTTCATATTTAAGTCTAAGTCTTTCTAATTAGGGTTTTAGGATTTTAATACGTACATAACATATATACACAAACACACATATACATATAATACATACAAACATGTAGATACACATGCATACAAAAATATACATATTTTAGATTTAAATCTTTAAGATTAGGGTTTTAGGGTTATAACACCTACATAACATATATGCACACATACACATACACATATAATACATATATACATGTATATACACATGTATACAGAAATTTACATATTTTAGGTCTAGATATTTAAGATTAGGGTTTTAGGGTTTAGTATTTCAGATTTAAGTCTAAGTCTTTCTGATTAGGGTTTTAGGATTTTAATACGTAGATAACATATATACACAAACACACATATACATATAATACATACATACATGTAGATACACATGCATACAAAAATATACATATTTTAGATTTAAATCTTTAAGATTAGGGTTTTAGGGTTATAACACCTACATAAGATATATGCACACATACACATGCACATGTAATACATATATACAGGTATACAGAAATATACATATTTTAGGTCTACATATTTAAGATTAGGGTTTTAGGGTTTAGTATTTCAGATTTAAGTCTAAGTCTTTCTGATTAGGGTTTTAGGATTTTAATACGTAGATTACATATATACACAAACACACATATACATATAATACATACATACATGTAGATACACATGAATACAAAAATATACATATTTTGAGATTTAAATCTTTAAGATTAGGGTTTTAGGTTTATAACACCTACATAAGATATATGCACACATACACATGCACATGTAATACATATATACATGTATATACACATGTATACAGAAATATACATATTTTAGGTCTGCATATTTAAGATTAGGGTTTTAGGGTTTAGTATTTCAGATCTAGAATTTTAAGATTAGGGTTTTAATTAAATATATATAATTAAATATATAAAATTAAATATATAAAAATCGAATTACATAAGGAAAAAAAATTTGAATATATAACTAAATATATATATAAAATAAGATAATTATATACATAAATAAATATAAAAAGAACTAGTGTTTTAAATAATTTAATTAAATATTTATAATTAAATATATAAAATTAAATATATAAAAATAGGATTACGTAAGGAAAAAAACTAAGTATATAGATAAATATATATAAAAAATAAGATAATTATATACATAAATAAATATAAAAAGAACTAGTGTTTTAAATAATTTAATTAAATATATATAATTAAATATATAAAATTAAATATATGAAAATAGGATTATATAAGGAAAAAAATCTGAATATATAAATAAATAGGTAGATAACATATATACACAAGCACACATATACATACAATACATACATACATGTAGATACACATGCATACAAAAATATACATATTTTAGATTTAAATCTTTAAGATTAGGGTTTTAGGGTTATAACACCTACATAAGATATATGCACACATACACATGCACATGTAATACATATATACATGTATATACACATGTATATAGAAATATACATATTTTAGGTCTACATATTTAAGATTAGGGTTTTAGGGTTTAGTATTTCAGATTTAAGTCTAAGTCTTTCTGATTAGGGTTTTAGGATTTTAATATGTAGATTACATATATACACAAACACACATATACATATAATACATACATACATGTAGATACACATGCGTACAAAAATATACATATTTTAGATTTAAATCTTTAAGATTAGGGTTTTAGGTTTATAACACCTACATATATGCACACATACACATGCCCATGTAATACATATATACATGTATATACAAATGTATACAGAAATATACATATTTTAGGTCTACATATTTAAGATTAGGGTTTTAGGGTTTAGTATTTCAGATCTAGAATTTTAGGATTAGGGTTTTAATTAAATATATATAATTAAATATATAAAATTAAATATATAAAAATAGGATTACGTAAGGGAAAAAAATCTGAATATATAAATAAATATATATAAATAAAATAAGATAATTATATACATAAATAAATATAAGAAGATTTAGTGTTTTAAATAATTTAATTAAATATTTATAATCAAATATATAAAATTAAATATATAAAAATAGGATTACGTAAGGAAAAAAATCTGAATATATAAATAAATATATATACATAATAAGATAATTATATACATAAATAAATATAAAAAGAACTAGTGTTTTAAATAATTTAATTAAATTTATATAATTAAATATATAAAATTAAATATATAAAATTAAATATATAAAAATAGGATTACGTAAGGAAGAAAAATCTGAATATATAAATAAATATATATATAAAATAAGATAATTATATAAGTAAATAAATATAAAAAGAACTAGTGTTTTAAATAATTTAATTAATTATTTATAATTAAATATATAAAATTAAATATATAAAAATAGGATTACATAAGAAAAAAATCTGAATATATATATATATATATATATATATATATATATATATATATATATATATATATATATATATATATATATATATATATATATATATATATATATATATATAAAATAAGATAATTATATACATAAATAAATATAAAAAGAACTAGTGTTTTAAATTATTTAATTAAATATTTATAATTAAATATAATTAAGTAAAGAAAAAATCTGCATATATAGATAAATATATAAATACACAAACACACATACTTATATACCTATCTATATTCACATATATATACATATACACATATATATACACATGCATACATATATATACATGTTTTAGTTCTAGGTCATTTGGATTAGGGTTTAAGGGTTTTAACACGTACATAACATATATACACACATACACATACACATATAATACATATATACATGTATATACACATGTAGCATGGCAGAGGGATGGTTTGTACAAGAATCTCTTGTATTCATGATTGAGTTTCTACGTATATCAGATCCCGAAATGCCTCGCTTATGGAGCGATGATGAAGATGTTCCTCTCGTAGGCGATGAACCACAAGGTAAAGGATTGCAAAGAAAAATGGATGCATCTTTCAGAGAGAAGGCAATGAAGTTTTGCATAGTTAACTCTGAACCTATGCAAAAGTGGTTAGAAAGGTATGAACTTGCCAAGGAAACTAACGCAAAGGAAAGAGCTCAGTTTCGAAGAAATCGTTCCACTCGATTTTTGCCTCTTCCAGAAAATCTTTGACCTCTCCCACCTTTTCCAATGAGCAGATGGCTAGATGCAGCGGTTTCACAAGCAAAGGGAGCGGTTGAAGATATGTCTGAAGAAGAAGAAGAACTCGCAAAAGGATGTGATTGGAAGTATATCAAATACGGTGCACTATGGTCTCATGGACGACACTTTCGAATCACACGAATCGATCAAAACCGGTCTACTTTTGATAGTGGAGTGATGGTGACTCCACCACGACCATCTTTGCAGCCATCTCCTACTGGATCTACTAGTAGACATGTGTGTTCGACACCTCAGTGCAATACAGGGTCTCGCCCATCTCGTAGATCAAGGTCATGCTCTGGAGCAGGAGGTTCTAGGAGTGGATCTATAGGTAGGTCTGGAGGCGGAGGAGGTGGTTGTTGTGGAGGCAGTGCGACGGACGTTGTGTCGCCCACTGCTACTCCTAGGAGGAGTACCTCAGATGTAGGTACGCCACGCAGTACACCACGCAGTACACCACGCAGTACACCATGTATACCTTAGGGTGCTCATGACCATGATGACTCCAAGGTGTATAGTATCCGAGATGGAGCTCCGGTGATGGATGCGGCTGGCAAAGCAATGCATGCACGCATACGACAGCTTTGCCCCATCCAATTTGGACACTCCATCATGCGGAAATGGAGTGAACAGGATAAAGATCGGAAGAATTATATCACATAGACGTTTTACCAGGAGTTCCGACCAATCGATGAACAGTCAATTGTGAGTTCAGAGTGGATTTTGCATACCGCATGCGAGGTCATGTCGCATCGATGATCCAAGGCTCGTGATGCATTCAGAGAAGGCTTACCAAAGCGTCTGTGGTTAGATGCTGAGGAGTGGGACATGATTCATGATGAGCAGCAGCAGACTCCTGGTCGATATCGCCAGTAGCAAAATGCCACAGCCACACGTCTAGACACGATTGGACCGTCACATTTGGGTAGCGGCAGATATGACACGATGCGTCATGAGTTTGTAAGTACCATTTCATTTATAGAATTTATTTGTGTTAAATTTCTCATATATATTTCTCTAATCTTTTTATATTTGTTTCAGGAGCTGGCAATGGGTCGTCCTTCAACACGATCGGAGGAGTCTTATGGATATAGTCATGGGTTGACTGCACTATTGCAGGACTTGGAGGGACGCGGTGCGGTAGTTTCATGGGAGCGTTTGCGATGAGGTAATTATTTTATAAACTTGGTTTTTACTTGTTTGTAATTTTCATGTGAATTTATCTCATTCCATTATTGTTCTTTGTTGCAGGACTGTTGATATGGAACGTTCTTTGCATGTGTATGGCAGTGGAAGACCAATATTTTGCATTTGATTTCCATATGGCAATACATTGCTTTGCCACATTTTGTAAAAGTGTCATATATGACAGTGGTTTGCCACACTCTTGTACATGCTTCATTATTGAAATATATAACTTCTTTTGTACATGGTTCATTGTTCATTCTGATTATCGATCTCTTTTGTGTACAATAATACTCTATTTCATGAAATCATATTTCGGTTGTCATTAGAGTACACATCACATGTACTCCGTTTTTTTTGGGCAGAGTGTATTGTCTTTTGTTCAGCAACATCATGGTAATGTTGCTGTAGCAAAAGACAAAACATTCTGCCCAAAAGAAATTTTGCAGGTATGGTCGTCGGTATAAGCGACGGTACTCCCAGTAGTGTCATCGGAATAACCGTCGGTACACCCAGGAGGCGATGCAGCAGAAACTGGTTACCGACGCATATACCGACGTTTATACCGACGCATATACCGACGCATATACCGACGTTTATACCGACGCATATACCGACGCATATACCAATGCTTTTACCGACGTTTAGACCGACGCCTATACCAAATCTTTGGTACCGACGCGGAAACCGACCTTCACACCGGCGTCGCGGCAAATAAAGCCACGTTCATTTTCCTCGGTAAAGACCTCGGTATACCATCGATCTATTGTAGTGGTATTATCATAACAATAAACTGATTCTAATACACATTAGGACTAAAGCCCACATAAAATACTAGCGTCTTCATAAATATAAAGATAATTGAAAAGATAGACATAAATAAAGCCTTATCCTATTTTGCAATCGTAATAGCCTTACCATAAGTATAAACGTAACCATAACTTTTACCATACATATTTCCATATAGCTAGATATAATTAGATAAAATAAATATTCTCTCTAGAACAATCATAACAACAACTATAGACACATTTGTAACTAAAACCATATCGATAAGCTTGGTATAGTGGTAACCATATCCATAACCATAACCATGACTTTTACCATAACCATAAACATAATCATAACCACAACCATAACTGTAACTATAATCACAACCACAAGGTTCACCATAATCATAAGCATAAAAAGAATGATGAGCATAATCATAACCATACACATAGACATTTCCATAAGCATAACCTTAAACACACCATAAACATAAACATACCATAACCATAATTATAACCATAATCATGATCATATACATAATCATAACCATATATGTAGCAATAACCATAAGTCCAATAATGTCTTAGAGCCTCATCTTGATTGTCTTCATGACTATGAACATGAACATGAACATGATCATGACTAGAAGTGTGATTATTATTGTTCTAGTGCCCATGTCCATTCCTATAGGCATGACCACAACCCTGAGCATAACGATGACCTTTGTGTGTGAACCAAAGCTTAAGTGAAAGTGTGACATTAGCTACACTTTTTGGTGGGCTCCAACAACTATCCCATGAGCTTCTCTCACACGAAATCTACTGACTTTGTTTAAAAAAAGGTCAAGATCTTTAGGAGTTCTTATCCAAATTCAAATCTTTACTGAATTGGAAGAATTATATAAGGAGAAGATTGATGATATTCATGGTGCATCCTCTACATACTTCTAGGATATCATTGAAGTGTGATCTCTTAGTCTAAGGTACTCCCTATGTATGCTAGCTTCGAGCAAGCTTAATCTATGCATAGGTAGAAAGTTTTATTTGTGGATGTCTCATTGTATGCATTTTTTTCCATAGAAAAGATAGCTAACCTATCGATAATCTAACAGGGTAACTTTTGATCATAATATCATCGTGAAGTGTTCAATATTATTGCATATAAAGAGCTTGAAATCTCATTGTTCTAGTCTCTACATACTCCAAGTTTTATGTGTATGTATGTGTTGGTTACACATATGTGCAAGTTGTCTGTTGAGACAATGGCTAAAGATTAAGAAGCTTCGAAGTTTAAAATATCTAATTTCCTTATGGGGAAGGATCTATTGGGGTTGGTTAGTGGTATTGAAGTGAATACATACAAAAATCAGCACACCTACCTTATGGGGAAGGATCTATTGGGGTTGGTTAGTGGTATTGAAGTGAATACATACATAAATCTTCAAAAAACTAAAAAAAAAGAACATTTGTTAGCTATTAAGCATAGGATTTAATCCCAACCACATGATGAGTGTGATGTATAGAAACGTCTTGTAGTAACCACATGTCAATAACAATGGAATATTTTAGCAACCTTCAAGAACCCAAGAAAAGAGTCTATATGGAGAAGAGAGATAACATAGACCATGAGTTTGAAAAAATGGGAGATGTCAAGATTGAAGGCAAATACAAAGAAAGGAGTCTATATGAGGTGTTGCATCATCCACTTTTACATAGAATCAAATATCTACTAGCACATGGCTGAAAGGTGATTCCAAGTGAAGTTCAACCACAAAGGATGATTTATTTATGAACCAAAGAATGGAAATAAGATCATGAACAAAGGAAAGAAGTAAAGATGGAAGTTCACTCTTGACATTGATAGATGGTGAAACACCATGGCAATGTTCATCAATTATGGAGACAAGAAGATTGGGGGCTTGGATGTGTGGCATGAGAGTTGTGGACACATTAGCATTCAAAGGTTCAAGGGCATGGAGAAGAGGCAATTGCTAAATGATTTACCACATTATCTGTGATAGATGTTTCCTTGGATGTGTGAAGCCTCCCAACTTGGAGAGTCTACTAGGTAGACCTTCAAAGAGAGTAGATACACAGCACATGGTGTATTAAAAATTATGCATAAAGTTGTCTAAGGCCAACTAAAGAGCCTTCTCTTATAAGTAATCAGTATTTCTAACTTTTGTAGATAACTACTCAGAAAGTGTGGGGCTAGGTTGTATAAAGAAAAAAGTGCATGTGTTTAATTGATTGAAAAAGATTAAGTCTCGTGTTAAGAAGAAAATAGATATAAAAATCAAGGTCAGATGGAGGAAAAGAATACTTCTCCAATGCATTTTGTAATTTTTTATACTACCAAGGTATCAACATGAAAATCACTTGTGGGTATACTCTCCAACGAAATTCGGTGCCAAAAAGCAACAATAGGAACATTCTAAAATTTGCTAGGAATATGCCAAGTTAATTAAATGAGCGATTAACCTTTTAGGCAGATGTTGTATCAATTTATATATACTTTAGAAAGGGATGTCCCATATCAAGAATGCATGACATGAGAATTGAGGAGGCGTGGAGTGGAAGGAAGCTAGACCCTTCACATATCAGAGCTTTGGGTGTCTATGCTACTCACATGTCCCACAAATATTGAGAGGTAAGATGGATGCTAGATCTGAAAGGATTAGGGATGCTAGGTGCAATTTCTAGGCAGAGGTGCTAAAACACTAATATAAAGGAGCTAGAGGTATTCAAAGATGTAGTGTTTGCTGAACTTAAACTATAGTATTATTCCAAAATTTCCTTTTGTATGATGAAGGCATTAAAGAGAAAGCGAGGGGTATGTAGCTAGGGATCAAGAAATCTTGGAAATCACTAGCTCAAGCACACAAAAGAATCCAAGCATGTATTCCTACCATCAATCTATTGATAAAGTGAAGACAAGATTGGTAGAACTTGACAAAAAGGACATGGAGTTGAAGACCTTCAAGAAAAAATGAATGATAGAAGGGGGATACATCAAATGAAGAAATTAAATTACCAAGAGCAAGAAGATATATTCCACCGAATGGAGAAGAAAGAGGGTCTTCAAGGGAAAAAACATCCAACTTGAAGACTTATCTATGATATTTTTATTGGTAGGCATAAAGCCTTCATTTCTAGAGTTATCATAGACCAAGATATGGAGATTCCAAGGACACAAAGGAGTGGCAAGAAGTTATGGACAAAGAGTACAAAGCACTTGAAGACAACACCACTTGGAACCTAATGGGAAGGAAGGAAGGGATCAAGGTAGCTAGCAACAAATTGGTGTATAAATTTAAGAAAATTTTGAATCCTATGCTTAATAGCTAACAAATGTTCTTTTTTTTTTAGTTTTTTTAGTAAATGCTAGGTAGAAAGCAAGGCTTGATGCAAAGGGTTTTTCTCAATCCTCTAGGATTGACTATAAAGAAACATTTTGCCATGCTAAGAAAATGAATATACTTAAGGAAATCATTGTAGCATCAATATCTATGATGTGGAAAATATACGAATCGGATGTAAAGAATATTTTTCTTAATAGCTTACTACAAAAGATACCTTACATGACTCAAACTTTAGGGTTTGAACAGCCAAACATTTAAATATTTCTTTACAAGCTTACAAAAGCATTGTATGGTCTAAAGCAAGCACCTAAGGCTTGGAATCAAAGGATTGTGGAGCCATCCCTATGCCTTCTCTATAGGGAAAGAGAAAAGGTGACCTAGTTATCTAGATATGCATATATGTAGATGAATTGATCACAAAATGAAGTGATGATGCAGGTATCAAATGGACTAAAGCCAAGCTTTGGAATGAATTCAAGATCTCTTATCTTGGAATGTTCAAATGCTTTCTTGGAATGGAAGTCA
>CM035430.1:78765424-78932924 GCA_020310875.1 Ceratopteris richardii | reverse complement strand
GGGTCCATTGGTTTATACAACAAGAAACCCCCTTGCTAAAGATGTGCAAAATTATTTAGGAATTCTTGAACTCAAATGGAAAAGCAACGGGTGGTTATTGGGAACTGAAAAAGTAAGGGAGACAAAACTTTTGTTAAATATATGTTAAAAGGACTGAAGTGACAACACAAGTGAATAGTGTAGTGGTAAAACAACTTACTTATGAATGTAAGGTTTTGTATTTGAATCCCCTATTTTGTAGATGAAAAGCTCCTCATAGCCACTACTTGTTTAAAGAGTTGCTCCCACATAGCCAAGGGCTCCCAATGGGAGCCATGGGTGCTAAGGAAGCCAAAGATGCCAAAGCTCTATGCCTTAGTCAAAGCTTAAGAGTGATCTGATGTTATACTTTATAGAATAAGGAAATGTTATATGGAGTTTAACATCTTGAAGTTTTTACATGTGATTTTTGTTTTGATTTAGCAGGTGAAGAATCATGAGGTTTTAACATGTGTGGATTTATTCAGATATTTTTGAAGTTAGTATTTTAGATATTTTCTATAATAAATAATTGATCGCTTTAGATAGCGACATTTTCTTAAAATAGTAGATCTCTTAGAAACCTTCTATTCATGATGTAATTAGATATACCTATAAATACACATACCATGATAGACTCATCCATCAGAGTATGTGGAGGGAGATTGTACCTGATCTTGTGTTCAATCTCTTGCCTCTTTATATTCAGCTTATGCTTTTGTGAGATCTCGTTTATGTATTATTCTTTGTGTTCAGTCTCATGTAGAGCCATGATTTGTGGCCTTGGCTTGTGATTTTGCATCCATTTTGATTGTTTGTTCTATTCCTAGGATTTTGTTCTATATAAAGCCATGAATGCTATCCATAATACTGAGGATTTGAGCACATCATTCCCACCCAGGGTACCCATTGAGCAACAATTAGAGCTTTTGTGAAAGGAACTCCAACATGCTCAAAACGAGATAAAAGAGCACGATGCTGCACTGCAAGAAATATAGAGTGATGACAATAACCTAGTTAGGGTTTTGAAGGCCATTATCACCAATGAAGAACAAGGTATGCATTACAATATTGATGCCAAAAGTTTTCAATTTTCTTGATAGGCCAATTTGTTCTTTCATAGATATCCCAATTTGATGTTTATTCTCACCAATCATATTATGAAATTGAAAAAGTGAAATTAGTTACTAATTATTTGGTGGGTAAGGCCCAATTATGGTGGAATGTTTTGCGGCATAGCATCAACCACCCCACCACATGGATTTCATTTCAAGAAAACATTAAGCATTGCTTCCTTCCTTCTCAGTTCCACTTACATGCTCACGATCATGGATAACTTTTGGATGAAAAGATGGAGATATTGTGTCTACCTATAGTTAACACTTTTGGCAACGACTACTAGTTATTTGTTCACTTGAAATGATTCCTGACAATATCTTGCGGCAACAATATGAAGATGGTTTGGGAATCCAAGCCATGCTCAACACAATACATCCTAGGACCATCTATGAAGCCGTCAATCCATTACCTAGTCCATTTGCTTACAACAAACATGTCAATGACAACAACTGAGCAAGCCCAATTTTCCTTTCAAGCTTCCTTTCACTACTTTCTCTTCCCCTACTTCTGAGTGCCCACCTACTTTTAAGGGCCCTCCTCATTCCAATTTCTCACCAGTACCCAAGAAAAGCCTTCTTACAACCTACAAAACCTTCAACCCTTCACACTATGATGATGGATGCTCAACAAAAGAGGTCCCCTATCACTTGCTAGCATTGTGGTAAGTTTGGTCATATTAAAGCTAAATGAAGGTTCCCAAATAATGAAATTAAGCATGTCTATAATGTTCTTCTACGTGGCCACATATGCGAAGCTCATTTCCCCAGTAGAGAACCTCTCCCTTACATAATGATATTGCACCTCAATGTGATTAGCGTGAGCATGGAACACAGGGTTCGTCCAAACTGCCAATGTGCTCTAACGCTCAGTAAAGATGGTGGTGGCCAAAGACTGACCAACACCCAAATCATCCATAAGGCATCTAAGCCACACACACTCAACAGTCGTTGTGAAAGTTTCCCTATACTCAGCGTCACAACTGAAAGTGGCCATAGTAGGTTGTTTCTTGCTCATCCAAGATATGCGTGAGCTACCAAGCATGAAGCAACAACCACTACTAGGCACATGAGTGTCATAGCAACCAGCCTAGTCAAAGTAAAAAAAAGCATGCAAATCTGACAGTGGTGATTCCCCCTTGGGATAAAACAACTGAAGTAGTTGGGTACCACTCAAATAGCAAAAGATGTGCTTAACTACTTACCAATGATTGACACCTGGTCAATGTGTAAACCTGCTCATCTGTGAGACAGCAAACTGAATATCTAACGGAGTAATGCATAAGTAAATCAAGCATCTAATAGCCTGCTGATAGAGAACAACATCAAATGCATCGCGAGCATCATGAAGACTCAATTGTAAACCTATCTCCATAGCAATGGATATAGGTTTACTATCTTCAAGGACAAAACATTGCAATAATGTGCCAATATATTTTGTTTCACCCAAAGCCATTCTACCATCAATGTGCATAAAATGAATGCCCAAATAAGGATGCAAATGCCTCAAATCAAACATCTCAAATGAGGCATGCAAATCAGCCTTCAAATTAGGAATGTGCTTCTCATGAGGATTAGTGAGCAGCATGTCATCAACATACACAAAAATGATTAGAAGTACATCATTAGCACGATTAACATATAAGGTGCTTTTAGTTGGACTCTTCACAAAACCATGTGCAATCAAGTAGGCATCTATCTTTTCATACCAAGCACGTGCTGCTTGCTTTAAACAATATAATGCCTTCTTTAACCTGCACAACTGGTTTTCATGCCATTTTTGCATAAATCCATGTGGTTGAAAACCCTACACTTCATGCAAGTCGCCATTTGGAAAATGTTGTTTTAATTTCCAACTCATGTACATTCTATCTACTATTTAGTCCCTAAAAAGTCAGGGGTAAACTTTGGAATGCTAGATTTATTTCTCAGTGCATAGTTTGTTATTTTTGATGATTCCACTTGTAATCATTAGCTATCTAAGCTAATTAAATTCGCTCTAAAGGAATTTTATCAATTATTAATGTACTGAAAGCACTAAGCAAAAGGACCAACAGGTGTGTTGAGACACTAGTTATTTCTAAAGTAGTCTATTTTGATTCACTTGTTTCAAGAATCTACTCCAAAGTACATAGGTACTTTCTTGGTGTCATTTGCAAGCTAAAACGGCATAATATCAAACTCTAAAGTGATTTTGGGCAGGTACAAAGCAAGTTTTAGCAATACAACCTGACTTCCTTGAGGTATCGATCCATCTCGTCCAACAATGGTATTAGAGCAATTTAAGGTAAAATGGGAGATGGTTTCCCTTCTTTTATTGATAAATTGGATAAGAATAATTATCCAGCATGGTCCTTGAGGATGAATACCTATCTACAAGGAAGGAGTCTCTATGGATACATATCAAGAGATGAGGAGATGCCCATACTCAAGAGCAAAGGTCAACCTACAAGAGAGGAACTAGAAAGACTCAACTCATGGTGTGTCAAAGATGCTTTAGCAAGTTCATATCTACTTAACTCTATTTCTCACTTCCTTCTTCCTCACATTAGGAATTGTAAAACTTCCCAATAGACTTGGGATACATTATCTTCATATTTTTCTTCCAATACAAGAGTTAGAAAAAATCAATTGTGGATTGAGTTCACTACTCAAAGGAAGCAACCCAAGAATGATGTTTTAGAGTATGTGATCAAAGTGAAGGATGTGGCTAATCAATTGGCAAGCATAGGAGAGGAGACTGAAGAGGAGCAAATAGTGAGGCATCAAGGCAGATGCTAAGTGGGAAGCTTTCACAACTGCTATAGACCTCTACATGGACATGCAAACCCCAGATGTTACTACATTCATGAGACAACTCTTTACCCATGAAGCCAAGCTCAATAAAAATGGAAGAACCATGAAGAGGTAACAATCCTTCTGCCCTCTATACAGATAAAGGGAAGACTAAAGATAAAAGAAATAGCAAGAGAGTTGAAGATGAAGGTACTACTTCTCAAGCTAACTATGCAGGGAGAGGTAGAAACTCAAGAGGAAGGGGTAGAGGAGGTAAGAAAGGTAGGGGGGGGGGGGACCTTTGAACTCTTCCCCATGCAACATATGTGGATTGTCTAATCACACAATAGATGCGTGCTATAGGAACTTCAAGAACCAAAGAGGAACATGATTTGAAAGAGGTGGCTATTCACAATCAAGAGGAAGATTCAACCATAGTGAAGGCTACAACCATGGCTACAACAACAATTACAGAAAAAATTATCAAGGAGGATGCAAATCAAGAAAGAACTTCAACAACTACACAAAGGATCAAGAGGATTCTCTTCTCATTATGAACATGACTTCAAAACAAGGTATGAATGATGAGCACCTCTTCTATATTGAATCAGGTTGTGCAAACCATGTATCAGGCAATGTATCGCTCCTTTCTCATCTTGAGGAGCCCAAGGGAAAGCACCAAGTGCAAACAAGTGATGAAACCAAACATTCAGTTGTCAAGGTACGAAATTTCAAAACTTCTTATGGGAATAGAAATCTATTGAGGAGAGTTCTTTATGTACCTACTATCACAAAGAATTTGATGAGTGTTGGATAGATAGTGGAAAAGGGTTTGCAGGTTAGGTTCAATGAATATGGAGCTTTTGTGGAGGACCCCCAACATGGATTCACGAGAATTGCCAAGGGAGAGAAAATAGGTAGATTATTTATATTTGAGCTTGAGGACACTAGGAACATTGCACTTTATAATTACGAGGATCAAATTTTGTCTCAATTAGAGATTTGGCAGAAAAGATTAGGGCACATTGGTGAGAGAACCTTGAAGTAGATATATAGAGATCAATGTGTCATTGGGATACCTAATTTATCCAAGCAACATATGATGTATGAATGTGGTGCATGTCAGTTTGGTAAATCACACAGGTTACCCTTTACAAAGAAAGGCTATATGCATGAGGATTATTTGGAACTTGTCCACAAAGATGTGTGGGGACCAAGCAAGATCCCTTCAATTTCAGGCTCAAGGTACTATGTGTCATTCATTGATGATTTGAGTAGGTGGAATATCTTGTATTTCATGAAACACAAAGATGTAGTATTCAGTTGTTTCAAGAAGTATCTTTCACTTGTGGAATATCAAACAGTAAGAAGTCTAAAGAGGATAAGATTAGATGGAGGGGGTGAGTACTTTTCCAATGAATTTGATGCATTTTTGGAGGACAAAGGTATCAAAAGGGAGATTACTACCAAGTATACCCGGGAGCAAAATGGGGTAGCAAAGAGGAGGAACAGATTGATTGTGGAAGCAGCTAGATCAATGCTTAATGAAAAGAAATTAACTAATATTTGTGGGCAAAGAGTGTTTCTACTACCACTTATCTTATCAACAGGTTACCCTCTAAGTCACTTGATGGGATGACCCCATATGAGGCATGGCATGGAAGGAGACCATCACTTCATCATTGTAGAATATTTGGTCGTGTTGCTTATGTGCATGTTCCATCTCAAATTAGAGGTAAGTTAGACTTTAAGATACAGAAATGCATCTTCATAGGGTATGACTTAAATCAGAAAGGATACAGGTTCTATAATCCATCCAACAAAGTCTTTATGGTCAGTACAGATGTTGTGTTTGATGAGAATGACTCTTGGTTTGAAAGTGAATGCAGGAAGGTCAAATTGCCATATAACTTGGAAGAGGAATTGCCAAGCCTCACCAAGGAGGAGCCAAGCACAATTGAAGACATCAAATCAGATGATGAGGACACCATCAACTTAGAAGAATTCAATGCATGGAAATGAAAAGGCAAGGACAAGCTGAGGAGGTTGGAGGACCTAGCTGAGTCATCCAACCATGCCATAAGGAGATCACAAAGAGAGAGTAAGAACCGAATCAGATATGGGTATGATACTCCATTAGCCACTAAGCATTCTATTTATCTTGCTAAGGATTCATGACTTGAAGAACCTTCTTCATATGAAGAAGCAAGTATAAAAGTAGAATGGAAGGAAGCTATGGATGAAGAAATAGAAGCACTCCAAGAGAAATGACACTTGGGAACTAGTACCCAAGAAAGCATCAATGAAGGTAATTGGTTCTAGATGGATTTACAAAATCGAGAGCAACGCAGATGGCTCCATAAACAGGTATAAAGCTAGACTTGTGGCTAAGGGTTTTGCACAAACCGAAGGAGTAGATTATGTAGAAAATTTCTCACCCGTGGCAAAGATGCCAACTAGCAGGGTATTGGTAAGTGTAGCTACATCTAGAAATTGGAATATGTATCAACTAGATGTGAAAAATGCCTTTGTCAATGGCTAGATTTGAGAGGAGGTTTACATGGCTCAACCTCATTGATATGAAGACCCAAGCAAGGTAAATCCTGTGTGCAAATTGATCAAAGCTCTCTATGGGAACCTAGGGCATGGAACCATAGGTTAACTACATATCTTCAAGAACAAGGATTCATGATGAGAAAGGTAGATTCTTCTCTATTTGTCAAGAGGAGTAACTCAAAAATGATATACTTATGTGTGTATGTTGATGAAATCATTCTTACAGGTGGTGATGCCAATGGCATCAAACAAATCAAGAATCAAATGATGCAGGAGTTCAAAGTCAGTGACCTAGGTTTTTTGAAGTATTTTCTTGGACTTGAGTGAGTCGACACTAACTCTGGAATCTACATCACTCAAATGAAATATGTGCAAGACATGTTGAAGAAGTTTCACTTGGAGAATGCAAAGGTAGCTAGCACCCTATGGAGGTAAATCAGAAATGTGCCCATGAAGGTGATTTGCTTGAAGGCATTGCAGGATACCAAAGCATAGTTGGAAGCCTTAACTATGCAGCATTAACCCGGATTGATATATGATATGGAGTAAGTGTTTTGAGTCAATCCCTGCATAAGCCTAGAGCACCTCACTTGGAAGTTGCTAAAAGGATTTTGAAGTATCTCAAAGGTACTCAAAACCAAGGACTTTACTTCCCATACACATCAAATTTGGACATTAAGCTATACTCAAATGCAGATTGGGTAGGTTATAAGGATGACAGAAGAACTACTTCTGGATACTTGTCTTTTGCAGGTGATAAACCTATTTCATGGTCTTAAAAGAAGCAAACCACTATTTCTCTATCTTCAAGAGAGGCTGAATATAGGGGATTAACAAATGCTACACAAGAAGCTATTTGGATTAGATTGCTCTACTCAGATTTGGGACTTCATACTCATTCACCTATGATCTTTGGTGACAACACAAGTTCTTTGCATCTTGCAGCCAATCCCATTAATCATGCAAGAACCAAGAATATAGAAGTCCACTATCACTATGTTAGAGAGAAGCTATTGATCAAAGAGATTCAACTTGCATATGTATCTACAAACATGCAATGTATAGATTTGTTAACCAAAGCACTTGATGGTACTAAACTTTGCACGTTTAAAACCATGATTGGATTGCAAGATATTCAAGAAGGTTCATGAAGAAGTGAAAGTCAAGATGTTTGACTTGAGGGGGAGCTTTGGTGCAAATGTTCAAGCGTTCACATTTGGCTAGGCATAGAAGAGAAAATGTGCAACCATTTGATGTAGCATGTGAACCTTGGATTGCAATATTTGATCATTCACCATTGTAAAAGGTTTTCATCCTTGAGAGATTCTTGTAAAGTCTTTAATCTCATGGAAGTAGGAAGCATATTAGTTATGAGTTAAAAATTAGAGAATATCACCCAATTTCGAGAAATCTCTTTTAGTTGGAACCAAGTTTGAATTCGAATTCAAACTTGGAGGAAAACTACTTATAAAAAGGACTAGTAAAAATTTGTGTTGATAAGAGCCCCATTGATAGTCTTCATCATCATCATTTGCAGTAGCTAAGTGTCTTACATCATAGCTCACTTAGACTACTATCATTGTGCATCATTTCAATGCCAATGATCTTGTATAATCATGTGCTATAATACACGTACTTCATTGATCATCTCTATTTATTTCTCTGCTATGACTACTCAAAACAGTGAACTTTGTTTGATCATATCTCAATGATTTCTCAACCATTTTGCATGGTCTATAGCTTCTTAGAGCCCTCTTGAAGTCTATTTAATGATATCAAAGTTTCATTACATTTGGTTCATCCATTTGAGAGAAATCACCATCGAGCTGCTCAGTGGTCAACTACTATTCAGTCCCTAAAAAGTCGGGGGTAAGCTTTGGAATGCTAGATTGATTTCTTAGTGCATAATTTGTTATTTTTGATGATTCCACTTGTAATCATTAGATATCTAAGCTAGTTAAATTCCTTGAAAAGGAATGTTATCAATTATTACTGTATTGAGAGCACTGAGAAAAAAGAACCACAAGGTGTGTTGACAAAAATAACAAGTTTTGTGACACTAGCTATTTGTGAAGTAGTCTATTTTGATTCAATTGTTTCAAGCATCTACTCCAAAATAGATAGGTACTTTCGTGGCATCATTTGCAAGCTAAGACTCCCTACTATCAAACTATGAAGTGATTTAGGGCAAGTACAAAGCAGGTTTTAGTAGTACCACCTCACTTCCTTGAGGTATCCATCCATCTCTTCCAACAATGTCCACTAGTGGCTTTTGCTTCATGCTTGGTAGCTCATGTATATCTTGATTGAGCAAGATGCAGCCTATTGTGGTCACTTCCAGTTGTGATGCTGAGTGTAGGGCAGCTTTCACAACCATTGTTGAGTGTGTCTGGCTTAGATGCCTTATGGCTAATTCGGGTGTTGGTTGGTCTTTTGCCACCACCATCTTCACTGACAGTAAATGCACATTGGTAGTTGCGAGGAACCATGTGTTCAATGCTTGCACTAAGCACATTGAGGTGCATTATCATTATGTCAGCAAGTGGTTCTCTGCTAGAGAGATGAGCTTGGCATATGTGCCCACGTAGGATAACATTGTAGATCTTTTCACAAAGGCTTTGCCTACCTAGAATTTTGAAGTGTTCCGTAAAGCTTTGGGCTTACTTCCTTTTGTGGATTGATTCCACATAGCTTGGCACTTCCTTATACATGAGTGCGAGCTCCTTGTTCACCGCGTCACCCCTAGGGGAGATTTGTTGATATATTTAGACAATGATGTGTATGAACACACTAGGACCATTGGCGCACTTTTTTCCCTCTTTAGGAAGTTTTTTTTTCCTAGCTTGTATATATGCCTATTTCCCTAATGCGTTACTTACCTTTGTACATTCTAGTGGTAATAGATTCAGTATCGCGTGTTGTTCTCCAAGCTTCTTCTTCTTCTTCCTTGTGTTGTTAGTGTGTTTTTGTAGACCTCGAACTTCAACATTGAGAGCATTTATGATACATCTTTTATTTATTTTCCAAAATATGAATATGAAATCGATGGCATCCAAAAATTTCATTTGTTGTGCAAGGGGAAGTTGATGTGAAAGAGAAACTTTATGATTTTTTAAATCCCTAAGTAAGGCTCTTAGAGTTTTATGATCATCTCCATCCATAATTGAGGAATAAGAAAATGGAAGTTTGGAGGATGCTCTTAAGATAATGATTCAAGATGAGCAGATTAAGATTCTAGCACACATATACTTACTATAGGAAAGAGTCATAAAAGATTGGCTCTCGGTAACAAGACATAGATGATGAAGCACAGATGTAGAGCAGAGAGGGATCAATGAGGTAGAGAGAGAGAGAGAGAGAGAGAGAGAGAGAGAGAGAGAGAGAGAGAGAGAGAGAGAGAAGAGCAAAAGAACATGGGGACATCAATGTAGCCCGCTTTGAGATTGCACCAAGTCCTCATTTCAAGGAGGTATTCTCCATGTGCATCTCCACCACACTTCATTGCCTTGTTGTCATGTGCTAAGCATTAATTCCCATGAATGAACTAAGACAAAGACATATAGATGCATGCTCACAAATGAGTAAAACATAGTTTCCTATTTAGTCGAAGGCGATGGCAGTCCAAAGAGAGAGATATAGGGGAGAGAGAGAGAGAGAGAGAGAGAGAGAGAGAGAGAGAGAGACAAAGAGAGAGAGAGAGAGAGAGAGAGAGAGAGAGAGAGAGAGAGCAAGAGGGAGAGAGAGAGCGAGAGAGAGAGAGAGAGAGAGAGAGAGAGACAGAGAGAGAGTTACAAATGTGTTGTTGCTTTAGTGAAGGGGCACATTTGAGAGAGAGAGAGAGAGAGAGGGAGGGAGAGAGAGATGAGAGATGTGGTAATTTTTGCTTCCCCCCAACTATGTAGATGAATGTACATTGGAAAGAGAGAGAGAGAGAGAGAGAGAGAGCGAGAGAGAGAGAGAGAGAGATCTGAAGTTTTAACCATTTTTGGAAATGCTTAGATATTCTATCGCACTTTTTCTGATCATGCAAGATAGGATTTTGAATTGTTTACCATGTTGCTATGTTTTTTACTTTGCCTATTGTTATCACTCACATTGAGCTATTAATTTGTCTTTTGGATTTTTTTATCTTTATTCACATGTTATCTTATGAGCTAAAAGCTACGTTGATTTCATATATTTCAGCATATTTGTATATGCATTTACTATAAGCATCACTACTACTCATTTAGACTCACATCATTGAATCATTGAATGATTGCCAATGGAGTTAGATTTATCCACTTTAGTTAATACATATTCTATAGAATTTCCACTTGTTCAAACACATCAATCTCATAACATTCCTTTAGAAAAGCACACTATTTATATTTTTCTTTCCGATCATTTGCTTCCTATAGAAAAACATATGCATCAATGCCCTAACATTCCTATACACCATGAAATTGTTGATTTTCTTATTTCCATATATTTTCTTCCCATCGAAAATCCAAGAGTATGCTCTCAATGTTGACAAGTGCTCAAAATTTAACCAAACACATGATGCCTTAGTTGAAACGAAGTACAAAATTGTAGACAAAAAAATCAAACCCATAGCTCAACCATTACCTCAAGGAAGTAATGAAAAAACTATTGATGTGAAAAATGATCCAACTCTTTGGGATAAGAAAAACATAGGAAATACATTCACGGATGAGACAATCAAACAGGTGAAAACTGGTTGAGATGATGACTTTCTTTTGCTAGTAGAGAGAGATAAATCTGAGAGAGTCATACGTAGCCATGGAAAAGCCTTTACTATGTATCCTCATGAGATTGGTTGTGTAGATCCTAAGCTAGTTGCAGCCATGATAATCTTTACTATTCCACATATTCCATGGAATCTTCGTCCTATACCAGTTCCAAAGGCTCACTTAACTGAGCTAATGAAACTACTTAAGGAGAAGATAAACATGAGAATTTTAGAGCCATCTTTTGCACCTTACTCAAACAGATGGTTCACTGTGCCTAAAAAGAATGGGAAACTACGTTTTATTCAAGATCTCCAACATGTCAATAAACTCGTCATAAGGAATGTAGGAACAGGACCCATTGTAGATGAGTTTGGTGAATCATTTTCAGGACGTTCTATCTATTCAATGGGTGATTTATATTCGGGATATGACCAGTTCCAATTAGCAAGTGATAATCGTGACATAACCACAATGAAAACTCCTTTAGGCTTAGTGAAAATGTGTACTTTACCTCAAGGAGCAACTAATTCTGTGGCTCATATGATGAGTGCTATGAATATGGTCTTACATGATTTTATCCCTCATATAACCATGCCATTCATTGATGATATTCCAATTAAAGGGAGTGAGGAACATGCAAAGGACATTACTTTAGATTCATCTGGATATCGTAAATTTGTTCTTGACCATATCTCTGATTGTGAAAGAATATTTCAACAATTTGAAGAGGTAGGTCTCACATTTTTCATAGAGAAATCTATTTTTGGTGTCAACGAGGTGCTTATTGTTGGACATTTATGTGGTCATTATGGTCGAAAGCCATACCCACAAAAAGTTGATGCCATTAGCAAGATTTCTGAAACATGTAACAACGTGAGTGAGGTACGTAGATTTCTTGGTGCTTGCATCTTTTATGTTATTTGGATCCCACACTTTGCTCATGTTGCTGATTGTCTTTATGACTTGTTGAGAAAGAAACAAAAATTTATTTGGACTCACAAACACACTCAAGCTATGCGTAAATTGAAGAAATTATAGCTTGAAGCTCCAATCCTTAAGCGTGTAGACTATTCTACTAACAAACCTATTATATTGACTCTTGATACTAGTCCTATTGGTATAGGTTCGGTCATAAGTCAAGATGATAGTAAAGGGAATAGATATGCAATTAGGTTTGGTGCCAAAATTTTACATGAAACACAACGAAAATATCCACAGATCAAACGAGAACTATGGGGTATGATAACAACTTTGAAAACAGACAAAGAATATTTCATTGGTGCAAATGTCAAAGTTGAAACTGATTGTTTGCCTCTCATTGGAATGATAGCGAATTGTTCATCTCCTGATATAGCCATGCTTTAGATGGATCTCATATATTAAGTTCATAAATCTTGAGTTAGTTCATATTTCAGGTAAGTCAAACTCAGTTGCTGATATGTTATCAAGAGCTAGATTTGACGACCTTGAAAGTGATCTAATAAAGAATGTGAACTTAATTGATTATGTTCCACATATATACGAGTATGAGCAATTTCATGAGTCTGAGTACGAAGATGAATGGAAAGACATAGGAAAGTACCTGAGTACACTACAACCATTACCTAGCTGGACTATGAATAGATTCCGTAACATTAGGAAACGAGCTTATAATTTTTTCCTACGTAACGGTTATCTTTGGAGACATGCTAAGGGTAAGGTTAAGAATCCACAACGAGTCCTAGGAAAGAGAGGTCTTCAATTGCAAGTAATGAAGGAGATGCATGGGACATTATGGGCAGGTCATAAAGGATTTTTTGGAACATATGAAAAAATTAGAAGTGCCTATTATTTGCCTAGGATGTGTGTTGACATTAGTAGCTATGTTTCTACATGTTCTACTTGCCAACTACATTCTTCAGTCAAACATAGAGATCCGTTGCATCCTACTTATCCACCCTGTATTCACTACAAGTGGGTAGTAGATCTTGTAACTATGCCTAAAGGTATTGACAAAATGCGTTACGTTGTTCTTGCAAGAGAAGACTTAACTAATCATGTAGAGGGACGTGCACTATGATCTAAGACCACATCCAATTTTTGCAAATTCTTGCTTGAAGATGTCATAAGTCGCTTTGGGTACATAGAGAAAGTAGTTGCCGATCGTGGAGAGTTAAATGCGAGAGAAGCTAAAGAGTTCTTTGAACATCACGATATTCGTTTGTCTCTTACTACTGCATATAATCCAGAGGCCAATGGTAAAATAGAGAGAGGGCATCCACCTATTGTGAAAGCCATATCTAAAGCATGTAACGGTGACATCAAACAATGGCCTAGATTCTTACCTTTTGCACTTTGGGCAGATAGAATGACGTGCACATGCACTACTGGGTATATGCCTGCTAAACTCATGTACTCTCAAAAACCATTGTTTCCAATTCAGTCTTATATTTTTGCATGGTCAAATTTACCTTGGTCTGAAAACATGTCTACTGATGATTTTTTGAGTTTACACATTAAACAATTAGAAAAAGGTAAATTAAGACTTGATGATGCCATTGAAAAATTAAGAGAATCTAGAATGAAGAACAAGCATTATTTTGATAAAACTCATCGATTGCGTCCTAAGCCAATTGAAGTAGGAGATTGGGTGCTCATTTATGATAGTACATTTGACTCTCAATATGATCCACACAAAAAGCTCACTGAACGGTGGTTTGGGCCATACATTGTATCAAAAGTCAACAACAATGGTATGTATACTCTTCGCGAACTAAATGGTGTTGCACTAAAAACTTTGATTGCAGGTAAAAGAATAAAGCTATTCAAGAAACATGATAATGATGGGTACATTTTGGATGAGGACATTGAAGAAGATGACAACAATGAGGCCGATTCATAAAGAGGAGTATCCATGTCATAAAAATAAAAATAAAAAATAAATAAAAATAAAAAAATAAAAAAATAAAAAAAGGGAAGAAAATATAAAAAAAACATATAAAAATATCATTTCAAGCTCATGCTTCTTTGTTTTTTTTCAAGTTCATTCTACTTTTTTTCCATTCTTGTTTCATGCATGTTTGTTTTCAGTCTTTGCATTGCATTGCATATCCACATTACTTGAGTAAAAAAAAAAAGCAAATGATAATTTCTCTAGTTGTGTAAAATTGTATCTTAAGTAGTAACTTATCTACTAAGAAATTGATTATAATCTAGGATTGTGGAAAGATAGGGCATGTAGATTTGGAGGTTTATTTTGGTGACATGACTTATCATATATAAATATGCATATGTATCCTGTATCAAAAGCATAATTGTTGAAATCCTAGCTCCTACTATTGCATGTTTCCATATCCTTAGTCCATCTCACAACACTTGTATCGGAGTTTAAACGACTATTCTCCGTCATCAAAAATGGTTGTACCTTGTATCGGGGTTTAATTTTTCCCCGTCATCAAAAAAAAAAAAGCTACATGTTACCAAGAAGTTTACACTTTCTTCCACCCCAAAAAAGTGATCGTAACCATAAAGTTGCCGAATCATCATCATCATAAAAAAAAAAAGAGCAAGCCAAAGGAGGATAAATAGGCATAGTAGAATAAATCATGGGCTATATATGCAGATTTATGCATTAGTGGAGTTTAGTTAGATTTCCTTGCATGTTATTAGAGAAAGAGCATATTCATATTTATGTAGGAAAGGAGTTGATCTAAAATAAGCTAAAGATGAAAGATGTCTCTTGAGAATCCTAAATCTTTGTTTATAATCGTATTTAAGGTAGATTGCTTTATGAAAAAGGTACAAATTTTTCTTCAAGATGAGAGGAGCTGATGCTTAAAACGACTCAATACATCCACTTCCACTTCATATTGATGCTTGTTTGTTTTCTTTTTTGTTGTCAATGCTACTTGTTCATTTGCATATATGCTGCCTATTTGTTCATGCATATTCAAGTTGCATGTTTCAATTCTTTCTTTCATGCAAATTTTGCTTCATGTCACATTGCCTACTCATTCATGCATATGATCAATTTTTCCTTCCATGGATGTTGCCTATAAAATAATTTGATGCCTAGAACACTGTGTTTTTCACAGATACTAGAGTGACGCTTCCAGAGGAGTCGCAGGTTTAGTGGGGGCGAATGTCGTCGAGATTTTCTCTCCTCTCTCACTCATGAAAGCCTACAGGAAACACACTCGATGAAGGTAGACAAAATTCCCTAAGAAGTCCAAGATGCATCAAGGATGTCAAAGGGAGTTCACATGCAAACTTTGGAAGAAATCGAGCAAATCCAGGGTAGCAGTCAAAGCTGGTCAAAGTTTGGAAATTAGGGCAAAAATTTCAATTTCTCCAAATCACATGAAAATTCATATACTTGTAAAGACTATCAAAGGCAGTCTATAGCCCAAATTTCACATGAAAATGGATTTTCTAGCACATTGATATGCCATGTGCATTTTGTAAAAAATGTATTTTTTCCACTTAGACCCTAGAAAATTTTGTATAGGAATTTTTGTTAGCCATATGGTTTGGCATGTATAAAGACCATATGTGGCTACATATTTGTACAATGTTTCAAAGCTATCAGAGCTTCCTAGACAACTTAATGCCACCTTGCAAGCTTCCAAATGTAGTCAAACTTGTATAAGGAAGATTCAAATGGGAGTTTTTTTTTTGCATATTCCTAAAGCAGGCCTTTCAAAACATAGTCCTACAAACTTTTATCTTCATCAAAGGATATTTGAAGGGTCAAAGAGCACAAAATCCAGTTTCCAAGGTCACCACAGTTTTCTAGAATAAGAAAATTGAAGGCTTGAAGGGCTGCCACATGGCAAAATATGATTGAACCATGTTGTATGATCAAGATGAGCTCATATTCAAGGGTGGAGATGCACTAAAGCATAAAGGAAGGAGGATCCACAAGTTTTTTCATCAAAGAAGACTTTTTTGACAGTTAAAGATCAATAATGCAAAGTTTCTCCAAAAATAATGGCTTATCTTATCCGAGTTGATATCAGCACTGATCCGACGGTCCAGTCATCCCCATATCCAATGGTAGAGAATGATGGCACCTAAATTTCACTCCTTTACACTAGATTTGATAGAAAGAGCAATTCGAAGCCATTGATTTGATTAATCAAATGGTTGTAATCGAAAGTAGTGATCCTAGAGTTGAGAGTTGATTTCTCTAGATCCAAGGGCCCAAATTCATTCAAAAAACTATATAAACCCCCCTCCAAACTCCTAGAGCATCATTGTTAGGCATCCATAGGGCTCTTGCTAGCTCACGGTTTCCTTGAGACGATCACCCTCGGTTGAGCGAGTGAGGATCCAAGGTGGGCTAGTATGAGTATAGTACCTAGTTTCAAAATAATGTTAGAACTCAAATCTAGGATAGGCTGTTGAAACCAGCATCTCTATCTTGACTCACCCTCGGTGGAGCGTGTGAGTGAGTTAGAGCTTGTTTTAATGAGTCTTAGACTTCTGTAGTTAGACGTTACGAGCCTAGACATACATAGGGTCAATGAAGTGGAACTCACCTTCTTACGTATGACATTCGGTTTAATGTATGACTGCTTAGCTTGACGTATCACGATGATTATATACATGTATCTTAATTCCAATCCTTTTAATTCATGTCACTTGTCACTTGTCTCTTGTCTCTTGTCTCTCAGGCTCTTAGGTATTTTTACATGTCTTCTATTTTCTTCTATGTGTGAGAAGGCTCCGCAGTATTGCGTTGAACCAGTGTGGATGTTTCATTGAGCTTGTGATTAAACTCTATCATCATAATTCACTTGCATGCATATAATCCATACATACCCATACATATTGATTAGTTTCTGAAAGTGTATAAAAAGCTCCAATATTGGACCATTCTTCCTTTCGAAACTGATTTATATGTAAGGATTCCATCTATTCTTGTCATGCATACATATCATCCAAAGAAGACTATGCATATGGATTAGAATTAGGAAGTGTTTAAGAAGCTCCTTCAATGGACCATTCTTCCTTCAAAATTTTATTCGTGTGTATGGTTCTCTTTCATTCTTATCATGCATGTTCATCAATCTAACTTGCACTCCTACATTCCCATTCCCATAATCATTTAAAAATCTCTCTCTTCTCCATACTCCACATTAATTTCGCTTTCACGTCCTTAAACCTTCCAACATTCATTAGCTTCATACACCCTGTGTGTGGCACGACCGGACCTGATCCACCCGGATTGTGATCACCTCCACAACAGCATACCTGGTGAACCTCACATGAGAGGAGGGGGTGAATAAAATATTGAGCTAGTGCATTGAAGAATCAATTAAGCATCCAAAAATTGAGCGATCTAGCAGTTCCAATATGGATGAACTTTTAGCTTAGTTCGTCCACTTTCAAGAAGAGGATAGATGAGGAAAAGCTATCCAGATGCTTAATGACCGATTAATAAAACATTGAAGATTTATCAATGGACAGAACATATCTAGGTTCTCTAAAGAGTATGAACTCGAGGCCAAATACCTAGGTGTCAGATTGACTCTAATTACGGATATGGAATTATGTGAAAACTTTCCCTATGTGTGTGAGTACACTTTATGTGATCAACTCATGCACATAAACCATATGACATGGTCACAATACAAATCGATGCTCCCCAAGCAATTCATGCTAGAGGACATAGACAAAGTGACTCGTAAGTCCTTCGTGAGGTGGGTTCATATACCCAAGAACCAACCGATCCTAAAAGTTAAAAAAGAGTTCGAGAAGAAATTCGAAGATATGTCCGAGTATGACTAGAGATGTATATTGCATGACAGGGTGTTCTTATTGCTACAGGCAATAGATGTTAGAGCCCGAGAGGAACTAATTTTGTTTTTGCAAGACCTAGAATCTGAATCGGAACTCATAGGGGATTGGACACTTGTTCATGATGCTGTAACAAGATATGTTAGAAAGCAGCAAATGTTTGAGAAATTCCAAAATGATTGGAAATTGGATCTTCATGCGGATATAGTGGATGCACATATTTCATGCATGCCAAACTTTGAGAATGATGTACAAACTCAAAAACACTTAGAAAATCCAGTCAAAAAAGAAAGAAGTATGACTGGAAACCACATATATAATCATATTGAGTTTCATCAAGAAGAACCAATAATAATAAATGATACAAACCCTAAGCCTTTAAGATGCCATGGGATAGTAGATGTATTTGCAATAAATACATCTTTAAGTGTGCCAAAAGTACAAACCTTAATGAGGGAAGGATTTAGGGAATTGGTAGAAGCTAACCAAATACCAATTAATTAAAAAACAAATCAAATAAAAAATCAAGATACTCAAACAAGAAATCAATATGAAGCTTCTTCTTGTCCAACAAACTCCTCACATCTCATAGGAAGTAGTTATATAAATATTAAACCATGATATACAATATGCCAAAAGCCAAAGATTTCTACAATGTCTCAAGATGAACATGAAAAAATTTTCAATACAAATGATGTCAACAGAAATGATGCCAAGATCAAGGAGATGTCAATAAGTAGTTCTGTAAAAAGTAAGATGCATGCCAAACATGATGAGTGGGATGCTCGTCATTAGCATAACTCAATTACAGATCAAGTTTTTGATATTCCTCTGAGTGATACTACATTAGATATATTTCCTGAGATGCAAGACAATGATCCTACTTATACGATAGAGGATAAACCACTAATTGGAGTTCTAGAGAGTGATATGTATGTAGATGATGCCACACTCCACGAAGAGGGGTATGAGAATGATCATGAGAAGGATGAAAATAAGTCTTCGATTTCTCATTCATACAGTGATATGTATGCCAATAACAATCATGCTGAGTTGAGTTCCTATGAGGATGAGATTGAGCATGAAATGTCAAATGAAATACTTATAGAAATGCATGAAAAATCTGATGAAGAATCTGTCAGGAGTGAGGGTGAGCATGAAAAGATAAGAATTTATGACTTCACTAAAGAGGCTAGATTTAGCCACTACTAATCGAATGAGGAATCAGTTGATTCAATTGTAGCTGTACAAGGATTTGTATGTGAGGATGCACTTGAACAAGAGTCGATCATCGAGGAAATGTATGAAGAATGTGGTCAAAGTACGTCTTTCAAAGAGAATGAGAAAGAATCTAGTGATGTTGAAGACTTGAGTGATTTGAGTTTTGAAGAAGTTGATGAAAGAAGTGTCAAGGCTTTCCACAAAGAGAAAGATGGGGCACTCGACATTGACTCTTCACGAGTTGAGCACATTTACACTAGTACTCCTCAAGAAGTAGGAGGGGGTGAGAGAGATGAGGTTGAGATGATGGATTTTCTCTCAAGCTTAATCTTTTTCATGTGATGAATGTTTGAGTTTGATTGATTGTGAAGAGTTGTTTTCAATGTGCATGAAAATCTATTAGCTCAAGATGAATTTCTTGATTTCATGTATGCTAGTTTGAATTTGCATGACTTTGAGTGTGAACAGAAAGATGAATTGAATGAATTCTCTTCACAAAATGAATGTATGTTGGATGGAACTTTTGAATTTGATTCAAATCAAACAGATGCACTTAGTGTTCAAATGAATGAAATTGTTTTAAATAATATCATCGAAAATGATGTTTCTGATATCTCTTATGAGTTTATGAGTACAGGTGCACGTGATTGGGAACCAATTGAAGATCTTGATTTTCATTGGATCATGCGGAAGGTAACTACTTTTGAGTTGCTAGTTCATGTTTTACTACAGATAGATTTTTGTGAAATACTTTCATGGATTGCATGTGTATATATATGATTATTGGGATTTGATGCTTCTCATCTTGTGTTAAGTTTTATGAGTGCACGAAATGATCAAGTGAAGATAATGGAGATGACCAACAAAGTAGAAAGTTCATAAATCCTTTTTAATAGCTACCTTGCTTTAACCTTGATCTCTTGCACCATCTTTGAGTTGCATTACATATAAAGTGTGCATATTTTAGGTTAAAAAGGGCACATGTTTCAATTCCCGTAGATGCAAAATCATTTGCACATGAGACATATTTGTAAATATCATAAATAAAAGCATGTTAAGCTCTGAGTGAAAGTGAGAGGAGTTATGAGAGGACAAAAATGATTGCATTTGAGAGTGAAATTATGAGTGGAGAGCCTTTTTTAGTAGAAATCCTGAAAATTGCTTCCGTATTTGCACCATGATTGTAAATGCTTGCATCTAGAGTATGCATGCTTGAAAATGTATGTGCACGAAGTTTTGTAGCCCTTAGTTGAACATCCAATTGCACATTAAATGAAGTGTAAATACACAAAGGAAGCTTGAGTTTTAGAATGAGTGAGAAGCCTCTTTATCAATTTCCAAACACCTTTTTGATTGCACCATGATGTTTTTGATGCATGAAGAGTATGCATGAATAGGGCCCATTACATGACTGTACATAGCCACATGTGTTTGAATATCCATGCATTTGATTTTCTTTGCAATTAATAACTTCTTGTAGACATGAATATTGTTGTCGTGTGCCCAGAGGCCCCACAGGTTTAGAGGGGGTGGATGTGGTCGTGATCTAAGTTTCAAGCTTGCAAGCCAAATAAAAATTACGAGTCATAGAACAAGAAAAGGATGTGCGGCTACCATATTCAAGAGTGATCACGCCATACGCTTGACAATAATTGGCATTTCGATATTTTTTTTTGCATACTTAGGTGTTGGTGGTGCTGACTTCAGTGAGATGGAGGCTGTGGGAGTTGCAGAGATCCTAGAAGCTTATTTACAAGGAATTTGACATATACGCTTGGCTGGCCCTATGATCTTTGGCCCTATGATTGAAAAAGCCTCTTCAATAGCAAAAAAAGCAATGGATAGAAATGACCGTGAATATGTTGTGCTTCTCATAATAATAGATGGTATTATCACAAATCTTCAAGAAAGTATTAACGCACTTGTCTACGCATCAAGCTTTCCCATGTTTGTGCTTATTGTTGGAGTTGGTGGTCGGTGCTAAAAAAAGAAAGTTTCTTTTTCGATGTGAAGAGGGCAGACTTCGGTTTTCAGAAAACGAGAAGAAAGGAGGAGGGTTTCTTATGAAACAAGGCACCTACTACATTTTCGGGAGGCAACAGTTCATACATATGTGCGTAATGCAACATGTCTAAAAAAAAGGCAATCGTTGAGCTGGAGGAATTCGAGGGAGGGAGCTGCCTTCGGGAGCACATGCAGAGAAGGGGGAAAAACTATGTGAGTCTTCGGACATTTTTGGGCATAGGCATGATCAGACATCGAGGGGTGAGGCAGTTCTTAAGACCTGGAGGTCATTTTGTTAATGGAATCATTGGACAATTCAAAGGACGTTTGATGCCGGGAAAACCACCATGTGATGCAGAAGAGCTGGAGAAGGGAAGACCATTTTCATCCATTTTGAGATAAGCTTTCGCTTGTTTTTCTTTATGATGTCGGTATCTGAATGATGCACACAATTGATAGATTCACCATGCATAAAATTTTTCCATACTCGATGCATGATTTAGTTATTCTGCAAAAATTTTAATGTTCTTCAATCACGGAAAATGTGTTGTCGAAGTGTCATGCTAAACTATTTAATATAACAGTTGGTGTATTGTTGTCGAGCATATAATTTGTTGCAGGCAATGAAAATGATCTTTTGTGGAAACCTTTCATGACATCAAATCTGATAGATATTAGTTTGTCGCCTCTTTTGTTCTTATGAGAAACCATCTGAGCCATATAGTGTTGCGCTGCTATCGAAAGGTTCTAAAGACTGCTTTTCGATTGATCTTTTGTCATATGGCCTTTTGAATGATTTGGTATTTATTCTCACTTTTATATTTTCCATCTCTGTCATACATTATCTATGGAATTCTAGGCCCGCATACATGTTTATGCTATTGTTGAAAGACATGTATACACAAAATTTTTGAATGAGTTAAAGCCTTTGTCTATATTCTCTCTTGCAGAGGGTATAGATTCTATCAACTGTTGAGAACCACAACTATTTGGCTCATACTTGACATATGATGTATAGGGATAAACTGTTTGTCCAACGTCATTAGATCATGAATTCTGTTGCGCAAGGGCTCACACTCTTATTCTCTCATTATATGGGCTCCACTTAGTCTGCTGGCTCTCATGAGCTTCTGACAGTTGGAATAACAACAACAGACAAGCTGAGACTAGTGGAGAGACACATGTGGCATCCAATTGAAGTCAAATACTGATGGATATTATGTTACTTAATGAACTAAATTCATTTGTCATAGTAAATGAAATGAAAGAAATTGCTTCCAAATCACGTGAAAAAATCTGCTACTTTATGAGTTAGAAATCAATGATAACTTTTGTGTGCTTTACTTTAACTTTTTGCTACTGAGTTCTAATCTGATTACAACTTCTGTGTATTTTTCTGAGACATCTGGCTTCAAGTGTGGAATTGCTGCAACCTACAACTACGGGGTTCTAATCCAGTTACAATTTCTGATAGAATTGACGTTACCATGTGTATGTTCTTTGATGTCATAAAATATTCATAATAATTTCCACCGAAGTATTATAGTAAAACTACACTAGAATAGCGGAATATTTATGAAACACAAAAGAAATACGTGATATATTGAAAAGGGTGTTTTGGTTGATATTTTAAAGTCAAAGGATTGAGTACTTCAATGGCGTAGAGTTTTGTTTCGAAGAAAACATAACTGAAAGTTCATTTTGGAACCGTGTTCTCATTGTAGTAGGAAGTTAGTTATGAACTCGGATAAGCGATTCCAAGGATAAACTCTAGCAATGATCCGTGAGGAACTTGAACTTGTTCCCAATAAGTAATACGTGAATTTCTTTACCACATATATCATTCCTAATCCTTCACACTCAGTAATGGTGTAATTTGTTTGTGCTGCATTTAGTTGTCTACTTGCATAAGCTATGGGAAGATCCATATTACCTTCATTCGTAGGTTGTGCTAGCACACATCTCATGGCATACTTGGTGGCATCCACATATACATGGAATGTCATACTAGAATTTGGAGTTGTTAACATAGGTGCTGAACGCAAGTGTCGTTAAAGTTCATTGAATGATTTCTCACACTCATCCGTCCATTCCAACTTCGTCAAAAGATCATAGTGAGGCTTTGCTATGATTGCCTACATGTGTATAGATCGTCGATAATAATCACAATGACCCATGAAAGCCTTTAACTCCTTTACATTTCTCGGCGTAGGTAAATCGGCAATCACTCTAACCTTTTTTTCATCCATAGAGATTCCGTTCTTTGAAACAATATGTCCTATAATTTTGCCTTGCCTGACCTTGAAAACGCACTTTTTTGGGTTCAAGCAAACCCGATATTCTTGACATTTGTCAAATATTTTCCGTAATTCAATGATGTGGGTCTATCTCATGTTAGAATGAGCACATATGTCATCCACATAAACTTCCAAATTCCTCTTTAGGAATTCCTTAAAAATATGACACTTTAGTCATTGAAAAGTGGCGGCTGCATTTATTAGCCCACATGCCATCATAGGAAATGCAAATATACCCTACTCTCTCGTAAAAGCCATCTTGTGTTGATCTTCAAGAGCAATGGGTACTTGATTATAGCCCGAGAATCCATCAAGGAAGTTGTAAATTTCATCGTCTGCAACTCTTTCCAATAAGTGCTTCATGATAGGAAGAGGATAACTATCTCTAATCGTGGTGGCATTAACTTTCTTAAGGTTTTTACATACACACAATTGCTCTTTCTTTCTAGGCACGATCACAATGGGGGATACCCATTCGATATGCTCAGTTTCATAAATAAATCCTGCTTCTATTAATCGGTCGGTCTCCTCTTTAATCTTGGCTGCATAATTATCATTTTAGGTGTATGGCTTCTACTTATAAGGTTTAGCCTCTAGAGTCATAGGAATTCTATGGGAGCATATATTTGGGTCTACTCCTTATAGGTCCTTATAGCTCCAAGCGAAAACATCTCGATACTCTTGCAATAAGTAAGTTAACTCTTGTTCTTCTTCCTCAGTCAAATCATGCCCTGTGTATGTGCATTCTTCTTCTCTGTTTTCTATTGTAACCACTATCTTTTTGGTTTTCTCTCAATTATCATATGCTTCTCCAATGCCTGCTTCTCTTTTAGGTATCCGTACCGTGATTCTTCTATCTTCTATTTCATACTTTTTGAAGTTCTCCATTACTTCCCTGAGTGGTTCTTTTTCTTCTGTCTTAGGTGATTTCTTTCTCTTCTTGTGCTTACTTTCTATATCATCTGTGAGTGACTTTGGTTGTTTGGTTTGATTTTCCTTTTCCATCTCAGGGGGATTGGCTTCCACAAAATAAAAATACTCCTCTTTTGTTGAGCAAAAGGGTTCCATGATAATGGAATCTAAGTCCTTACCACTTGTCTCATTTGATTCTTGCACCACTTCCATGCATTCTTATAGGATGAGATCTTCTTCTAAAGGTTCTATTGTAAATATTGAAATATCATAACCTTCCTCATCACAGTGACAAGTCCACTCTTCTTCGTTCAGTGCTATATCCGTCGTGGCTAGGATCTCTACCCAACCATGAGGCTTGAGTTCTTTGTTTGGAAACAGTGTAGGTGCATAAGTGGGATCTTGAAGAGTTCCTGTGTGTCATTTTGAGCCAAAATTTCTAGCTTCTAATCATTCTTCTTCTTGCTTGCCTATCTTGCACATCCGTAATTGAGTGTCCTCATGCAACCATGATGGATCTAACTCTAATGAATGCAGAAACTCTATTTCTTCTGGTGTCTCATGGATTTGATTCCACTGAATTGGGTGTACGTCTCGATGAGAATAATCTTTGAGATTAACTTTGGTAATCACTCCTAAATGTTTCAAGTACAAGGAATTGGTTTCCAAATCTTGTACAATTTGCAAATGGTGCATAAATGGTCGTCCTAAGATCATCTCGTAAGCATGATTTTTCCCAAAATCGCAAATGGCAAAAGTGTGCTAAAATTTTCACCACATGTGGTGAGAGATATTCCTTCTAATAAGCCTAGTGGCTTCTCAATGTGTCCATCAATCATTTGTAGTTGTACTTTCATTCCTATGGGTCTTAGTGCTGGTTTACCCCAATGTTTCCATAAAGTAGTGGTAGTGATGGCTACTCCCACTCTTGACTCTTGGATGGCTTTGTTGGTGTAGCCTTGATGGGTTATTGGAGGATAGGTATTTCCTTTCTCTCTCTTTCTCATATCTCCAATTCGTTGCAAAGGTATTTCTAGTACCTTCTTGTGTGAGCCTTCTTGAGAGTGAGTGGAAGTGGCCTCTGGGAATTGGTTTGCTACGTGCTTCCACAACTCTGGCTTAGGTTTCAAAAATTCCTCTAAAGTGAGATGGCACTGCACTTTAGCGTTTTTTATCGCTTTCGTGTTTCGAGGAAGTATTGATTCTTCATTTATAACTAGTATGGTGGGAGCTCTCATACTCATAGACTTAGCTTCTCAAGGTCATGTGAACTAGGGTAATTCTTGTAAGGAATTAGATTCAAAAACATTTGTTCACTAAGGTGCTCTTCATCTTCCTCACCATAGATAAAGGGTTTCTCTTAAGGAAATTGTTCTTGCAAGTTGTCTATCTCTTGAATAGGGAGACGGGTTTCTTGCTCTTATCTCCACTTTTCCTCTTGGATTTCTCATAGGAATCCCCGTGAGTACTTATGTATGGAAGAATGGTTCTCCCCATCTATCATGTTTGGTACTTGATGTTGGTGCAATTCAAGCCTTTACAATTTGGCTTGGATTACTTCATGAAGACATCACTTGAAGGAAGGATCATAGGAACTTAGGCTTATAAGTTCTTACCATTTTACTCCTTGTAAAAGTCTAAAAGACTTGGCATTTCTTATGTACACACCTACTTGATTAGAGTCGTGGAAAAAGTTGTTGGATGATTGAGAGAATATCTCATTACCTTTTAGGTGAAAGATTTTAGGAGTTTGAATTTGAATTCAAACTTGAATTTTCAACTTAACTCTATAAAAAGATGCAAGTCAAAAGTCGCGGTTAGCATAGCTCATTCTAGCTCACTTCCCGAGACATCTATCATTGTATTTGAGTGTGTATGGGTGCTACATCTTAGCCCACACCTCATTACCTCATCTAGCTATGGTTATCATGCTAATGAGATTGTACAAGTATGTCAATTAATAGATATATTCACATTCATCAACTCTGTGTTCTCTGAGTGTACCATTTCAAGTCTACTAACTTCAAAGAGGCATATCTCAGTGCCTACTTCACCGAATCAAGTGATTCAAAGCTTGGTGGATCCAGCTTAACGTATACTACAAGCATACAAAGTTTGAAGAAAATTGGTTCAGCCAATCTCACGAAATCGCCGTCGAAGTACTTACTGGTATTTGTCTGCATACTTCCTAAAAAGTCGGGGGTGTCCATAAATTTGCTAAAGTTATTGCTCCTAGTATAGTTTATCATTTTGAATGATTCCACTTGCAAATGGTAGCTTACTAAGCTTATAGAATACCTCTAGAAGGAATTTTGCCAATTGTAAGTGTACTGGTCATACTGAGTGAAAGACTGAGCAGGTATCAACACCAAAATAGAAAGTTTTCTAGCTTTGTGATTCACAAACTCATCTGTTTTGATCAAGTCATTACTCAAACCTTTTCCAAAGTACATATAGTATTTCTTGGTATCATTTGGAAGCTAAGGGTGTCTACTAATTATATCTAGAGTCACTGAGGGCTGGTGCAAAGCAGGATTAGCAGCACCTACTTAATCTTCTGGAGGATCCATCCATCTTTCCCAACAGTGGTATCAGAGCAAATAAGGTAACATGGGAGATGATTTTCCTTCATTCATTGATAAATTGGACAGGAACAATTATCAAGCTTGGTCTCTAAGGATGAAGACCTATCTACAAGGAAGATGTCTATTTGGATTCATCTCAGGAGATGAGGAATTGCCCTCATTCAAAGCAAGAGGTCTACCCACCAAGGAAGAACAAGAAAGGCTTAATACATGGTGTGCAAAAGATGCATTGGCAAGGTCTTATCTTCTTAACTCTATATCTGATTTCCTTTTACCTCACATCAGGAATTGTAAGACTTCCCAAGAATCTTGGGAAACCTTGTCATCATACTTTTCATCTAATACAAGGGCCAGGAAGAATCAATTGTGGATTGAATTCACAACCCTTAGGAAGCAACCAAAGCAATCAGTCTCAGAATTTGTGACCAAGATCAAGGATGTGGCAGACCAATTAGCAAGCATAGGAGAGGAGATTGAAGAGGAACAAATAGTAAGGCAAGTAACCAATGGACTAAAGGCAGATGATAAGTGGGAAAGCTTCACCACTGCAATGGATCTCTACATGGACATGCATACCCCAGATCTCACAACTCTGATGGGCCAACTATTCACACATGAAGCAAAGTTCACAAAGGTTGGAGATACATCTAAAGGTAACACTCCTTCTGCCCTATATACTGATAAAACGATTAAAGACAAAGGTAAAGGTAAAAAGCAAGAGGATGAAGGTTCTACCTCCCAAGCCAACTATGCAGGGAGAGGTAGATCTTCAAGGGGCAGGGGCAGAGGAGGTAAGCAAGGAAGGGGGAGACTCTACAATTCATCACCATGCAACATTTGTGGACTGTCTAACTACACCACATATGAGTGCTACAGAAACTACAAAAATCAGAGAGGAAGAGGCTATCAAAGAGGTGGATACTCTCAAGGCAGAGGAAGGTTCAACCAACACCAAGGCTACAATGGCTACAACAATAACTACAACAACAATCACAACAACAACCATAATGGTAACTACCAAGGAGGATTCAGAAATAGGAAAGAATACAACAACTACACAGAAGAGCAAGATGACTCCCTATTGATCATGAATATGACTTCCAAGTTAGGTAGTACCAATGATGATCATCTATTTTATATTGATTCAGGGTGTTCTAATCATATAGCTGGCAATGTGGCACTACTCTCTGAGCTTGAGGAACCCAAGGGCAAACATCAAGTACAGACAGGTGATGATACTAAGCATTCTGTAGTAAAGATTGGAAATGTAAAAACTTGTGATGGTAACCAGAACCTATTGAGCAGGGTACTTTATGTACCAACCATTACCAAAAACTTAATGAGTGTTGGTCAGATTGTGGAGAAAGGTTTGCAGGTCAGGTTCAATCAACATGGAGCATATGTGGAGGACCCAAGACATGGATTCAAAAGGATAGCCAAGGGAGAAAAATCAGGTAGATTATTTACTTTTGAGCTAGAAGACACCAAAAACATTGCTTTATACAATTACAAGGATCAAACACTTTCAGAATTAGAAATATGGCACAAGAGGTTAGGTCACATAGGAGAAAGGACCTTAAAGCAAATGTGCAGGGATAAATGTGTGCTTGGGATACCTAATGTATCCAAGCAACACATGATTTACAAGTGTGGTGCTTGTCAGTTTGGTAAGTCTCACAGGTTGCCCTACTCAAGGAAAGGTTTTATGCATGAAGACTACCTAGACTTGGTGCACACGGATGTTTGGGGACCTAGCAAGGATCCCTCCATGTTAGGATCAACGTACTATGTGTCTTTCATTGATGATTATAGCAGATGGATTGTGTTATACTTTATGAAGCACAAGGATGAAGTGTTTAATTGTTTCAAAAGATATCTTGCACTAGTTGAAAATCAAACAAGAAGGAACTTGAAGAAGCTAAGGTCAGATGGAGGAGGTGAATACTTCTCCAATGAGTTTGAGGACTTCTTGTAGGAAAGAGGCATCAAAAGGGAGATAACCACAAGGTACTCACCTGAACAAAATGGGGTACCTGAAAGAAGGAATAGGCTTATTGTTGAAACAGCTAGGTCCATGCTTAATGAAAAGAAGTTGCCAAATTATCTTTGGGCAGAGAGTGTATCTACTACCACCTATCTCATAAACAGGCTGCCATCAAAGTCACTTGATGGAATGACACCTTATGAAGCTTGGCATGGTAAGAGATCATCATTGGATCATTGCAAAATTTTTGGTTGTATAGCATATGTGCATATTCCCTCACAGGTAAGGGGAAAGCTAGACCCTAAAGCAGAAAAATGTATTTTAATTGGTTATGACTTGAATAAAAAAGGGTACAGATTCTACAACCCAACCAATAAAGGGTTCAAGGTAAGCAAAGATGTCATCTTTGATGAGAATGACTCATGGTATGAGAATGATTGTAGGAAGGTTACTCTACCCTATGATTTGGAAGAGGAGTTTCCAAAACTCTCAAGGGAGGAACCAATCCAGAAGGAAGACTCAAGTTCAGAAATGATGACACAATCAATCTTGAAGAATTCAAGGCATGGAAGTCCAGAGGAAAGATGAAAATGAAGAAGCTTGAGGATATACCAGAATCTTCAACTCAAGCAATAAGGAGATCTCAGAGAGAAAGTAAGAAGCCTATCAGATATGGGTATGATACATCTCTTGTTACTAAGCATTCAATTTATCTTGCAAAGGACTTGTTAAGTGAAGAACCAGGTTCATATGAAGAAGCAATCACCAAACCAGAATGGAAAAGAGCTATGGATGAAGAAATAGAAGCTCTCAAGGAGAGTGACACATGGGACTTGGTACCCAAGAAGGACTCTATGAAGGTGATAGGATCCAGATGGATCTACAAACTAAAGAGGAACTCTGATGGTACAATCAACAGGTACAAAGCTAGGTTGGTAGCCAAGGGTTTTGCACAAACCCAAGGCATTGATTATGAGGAGACATTTTCTCCTGTGGCTAAGATGCCAACAATCAGATTATTGGTGAGTGTAGCTGCATCCAAAAATTGGAACATGTACCAATTAGATGTCAAGAATGCTTTCTTGAATGGATGGATATCTGAAGAAGTCTACATGTCACAACCACCTGGCTATGAAGACCCCAAGAAGGTAAATTATGTTTGTAAATTGAAGAAGGCTCTATATGGATTGAAGCAGGCACCTAGGGCATGGAACTACAGCCTGACAACATACCTCCAAGACCAAGGGTTTACTATGAGCAAGGCAGATACTTCATTGTTTATCAAAAGGAGCAATTCAGAGGTAATATATCTCTGTGTTTATGTTGATGACATCATCATTACAGGTAATGATGTCCAAGGAATCAGAAGCATAAAAAACGAGATGATGAAGGAGTTCAAGATAAATGATCTTGGATTATTAAAGTACTTTCTAGGACTTGAATTGGTTTATACTAATTCAGGTATATATATCACTCAGAAAAAATATGTACAAGACATGTTGAAGAAGTTTAACCTGCAGGATGCTAAAGTCTCAAGTACTCCAATGGAGGTCAACCTAAAGCTAAGTGCTCATGAAGAGGATGAAGTCTAAGACATTACAGGATATCAAAGTATGGTAGGAAGTTTGAATTATGCTACCTTGACCAGAATTGACATAGCATATGGAGTTAGTGTGCTAAGTCAATTCATGCACAAACCTAGGGTACCTCACCTTGAGGCTGCAAAGAAGATCTTGAAGTATCTAAAGGGAACTCAAAACCATGGTTTGTACTTTCCTTATACATCAGATATTGACATTAAAGTGTATTCAGATGCAGATTGGGTAGGATGCAAGGATGATAGGAGGAGCACATCAGGATACTTATCTTTTGCAGGTGATAAACCTATTTCTTGGTCAGCCAAGAAACAACCAACAGTGGCATTGTCATCCACTGAAGCAGAGTATGGAGGACTAGCCAATGCCACTCAAGAAGCTACTTGGTTAAAGCTTTTGTATACAGAGTTAGGCCTATACACTAGGCCCCCAATTATCTTTGGGTGACAACACAAGCTCTCTCCACCTTGCAGCTAATCCAATATATCATGCTAGAACAAAACACATAGAGGTTCATTACCACTATGTGAGAGAGAAGTTGCTAAGAAAAGACATTCAGTTGACCTATGTGTCTACTAATATGCAATGTGCAGATTTACTCACTAAAGCTTTGGATGGAAAAGAATTATGTAGATTCAAATCCATGATTGGATTGCAGGATGTGATTGAAGATTGAAGATGAAGACTTAAGCCAAAGTGTTTGGCTTGAGGGGGAGCTGTTGGTGCAATTCAAGCCTTCACAATTTGGCTTGGATTACTTCATGAAGACATCACTTGAAGGAAGGATCATAGGAACTTAGGCTTATAAGTTCTTACCATTTTACTCCTTGTAAAAGTCTAAAAGACTTGGCATTTCTTATGTACACACCTACTTGATTAGAGTCGTGGAAAATTTTGTTGGATGATTGAGAGAATATCTCATTACCTTTTAGGTGAAAGATTTTAGGAGTTTGAATTTGAATTCAAACTTGAATTTTCAACTTGACTCTATAAAAAGATGCAAGTCAAAAGTCGCGGTTAGCATAGCTCATTCTAGCTCACTTCCCGAGACATCTATCATTGTATTTGAGTGTGTATGGGTGCTACATCTTAGCCCACACCTCATTACCTCATCTAGCTATGGTTATCATGCTAATGAGATTGTACAATTATGTCAATTAATAGATATATTCACATTCATCAACTTTGTGTTCTCTGAGTGTACCATTTCAAGTCTGCTATTTTCAAAGAGGCATATCTCAGTGCCTACTTCATCAAATCAAGTGATTCAAAGCTTGGTGGATCCGGCTCAAAGTATACTACAAGCATACAGAGTTTGAAGCAAATTGGTAAGTGTACTGGTCATACTCAGTGAAAGACTGAGCAGGTATCAACACCAAAATAGAAAGTTTTCTAGCTTTGTGATTCACAAACTCATCTGTTTTGATCAAGTCATTACTCAAACCTTTTCCATAGTATTTCTTGGTATCATTTGGAAGCTAAGGGTGTCTACTAATCATATCTGGAGTCACTGAGGGCTGGTGCAAAGCAAGATTAGCAGCACCTACTTAATCTTCTAGAGGATCCATCCATCTTTCCCAACACTTGAGGTAGGGATGGTGTTTTGCCTTCCTGTACTTCTGGGACAATAGGTTTCTTTTGCAAACTCTTCCTTTCATTGCTAGTTATCAAATATTCTAGCCTCTCTAGTAATCCTTGAAAGTGCAACTCTCATTTTGCTATGTTATGCCAATTAATATATCGAGAAGCTTCAAACATGGTATGGGTAAGTTCTACCATCTTCCTGCAAACCTTCATTCTCTCAATTTATAAGTCCACTCTTGGATATTTCTTAATTAATTCAGCTTGAAAAATCATGTCTAAATTTTCAAGTATGAGTTCAAGTAGAACTAATCCTGTTTCATGTTAGGGGTTTCTTGGTTTGACTCTTGTGAAGTTAATTCAAGGATTTTAGCTCTAGTTTCCTTCAGGCTTCCTTCAAGTTCACTTATTTTCCTACTCCACTTTCTCTTGATCCTTTCTCATGAATCCTTCCAAGATTTTGTCTTTCTACCACTAGATTGTCCAACTTCACTAGTCTCTACTACTTTTTCAGGATTAGGCTGTTCATTTTGCAATAGCACATGGGCTCCCATTATAGCTTGGATAGGTACATATGTGGGTGTCAATGCATCCGAGGTGTGCAAAATACCTATCACGTTAATAGGCATCACTTTTTAGGCATTAGTAGGGTTATGATGGCAGTCTCTTCTGCTATGCTCTTTACCACACTCTACACAAAAGCCTTGAATGTTATAATATTGTGACTATCCTACTATCGGAGGATGTGGGAAATCCTTTATGAAATGATCTCCTTGGTGCCTAAAGCATGGTCCTTTAGGGCTATGTGGCCTTGGCTATCTCAACTAGGGCCGTGGGTTAGGGTTGGCATATGCTACATTGGTATATTCAAGTTCCCAAATCGGTTCCAATGGTGGACTGTCGTATTGATATGCTTCCATGTGTTCTCCTCACTTCGTGTAGTAGGTGGGTGTGCTATCTACATGGGTGGAATCAAAACTGTTTGAATTAGGATCACTTTCAGTGATAAGGGGTGAAGAACGAACTAAATCCCTACTCAGGTTTTGTTCTACGGTAGTGTATTGGATTGAAATTACATTGGCTTGGTGGGGGTGTATGTTAAGCTAAAATGGGTTGAGATCCATGTTGTGTTTGATAGGGGTAGTTATTTGGGGCCCTATAATAACGAGGCTGAGCATTTTACTATCCTTAGTACCTACCTAGTCGGGGGTACGCTGGTGGATAGTTCTTTTGGACTACTTGTTTGTTGTACGGGTAATCGTGTGTTGTGTGATTAGTGTATTGCCTAATTATACTGTCTAAACCTACGTCCATCTAGTATGACTATTTTGGGGTTTGTTTGAAGTTGTGGATCAATGAGGAAGTGTTATACTTGATTCCACTTTTACACAATTTAGTGATGAATGACTCTAACAAGTGATGAATATCCCTAAATTGCCTTTGTTGTAATGGTTGGAACCAAGTTAAGGTTGTGTTCTTCAGTCTGAGTCCAAAGGCATTTTATTGTGTGAACATATCTTCTACTTGCTCCGCTCGCAACACCTTCTTAAACTCCACAACGTGGTCATAGGGGTCTCCTATCCCATCAAAGTAATTTTTCATTGATTTTACTAACTGGGTAGGTCTCAATATCCTTGGATGTTCATGGGGTCTAGGTAGAGGAAAGTCATCTCTACCATCTAGTAGTCTAGGTTCCCTTTGTCGTTCCACTCTATTAGTGTGCATGGTTGATCTATCCCTCCCTATGGGGTGAGTAAAACTTACTTCTGGCTTCGCCTTATTTTTCTCTTTGGGAACCATGGGTTGAGGATGTCCCAACACCTTGATGACTAGTATTCACATGCACTCATGATGGGGATAACACAAGCTCACCTCGCCATGTATAAGTGTGTCTTGCATGATCAGGTACCACAAACACTCGTTCCCATGTGTTATCTAGTTATACTACTTTTCCATGCATATCAAGGTCATTGAATTTGTAAATGTTCAATGCTTCTATTATTTTGAGGGATCCACTCTGGTTTTAGTATTCTTGTCAATATTGATTTCACTCTAAGTGTCCTAGGTTTGTCTCCTAATGGCTCTTGCCCTTGGGATCCTGCTTTCTTCTCGAGAATTACTACACCAAACTCATTGGTATGATTAGGTTGATTTGTTATGATGTACTTGGTTCCTTCCTTGTCTAAGTAAGCATCTCTCTCAAACTTTACCACTGGATGTTCCAATCCAATGGGTTGGTCAGAGTTATGGAATTGAACCATTGATCTTCTCAAACCATCCTCATAGATGCGAGCACCTAAGTGGTTGGTTTGTACGTATTCTAATTGGGTCTAGTAGGGTCCTTAAGGTCTTTCTAGATAGGCTATGTCTAACCCTTCTTTTGCTCTCTCCATATTGTATGCCATTTTAGACTCACTACTCTCTAAGCTCAAGTTGTAGGGATAGCTATTCAACGCGGTGCCCATTAATGTGCAATAGTCCCCACACTTGCTTCTGATGATCTAATGCTTTGTCGATCTGACTTACCTTTGTGCTTTCCTGATCTAAGGTTCATGAATTTATCTTCCTTGACCACTCTTAGAGCATTCAGGTGGTCTCTACTTCTTTGTTCTTAGTCACTTATTTCATTTTTATCTCCTTTAACTCTTTCCTTGTTTCAATGTACACCTCTGGAATGCACTTTTCATTGTATATTTAAGTTCTCACAAAGTTGAAATTAAGTTCTTTCTTAGGGTTTTCGTATAGCAGTCTCTTATCATACACTTGAAGATGAGAAATTAATGCACTTGCACTTGGATCAATCAACAATGCTACGTGCACTTAGTCTAAACTAGCAATTGACTGAGGGGGTTGAGTATTCTTCCAATCTTGAGTCAGCTTTGTTGAGCGCTTGGCTGCCCAAGAAGTCCTGCTTCCCAAGCTTTTCTTAGCTTCACTGTCTGCCTTTCCTTGAATGCCCTTGGATGCATCTTAGTAGACCTGTAAAAGTCCAATTTTTAGCTCACTTTTAACTTTAATGTACAGGAACTTTGATTGATACACCTTTATGGGTCCCTTTTCCTTTGGCAAGATTCTCAAATACACCCTTGCTTTCCTAATCCCAAAAAGGGTCAACTTCAATTTATCCTATGTAAATATCAACACATTATCCTTAAGATCTCTGAAGCTTTCCAACAAGCTCTAAAGCTCAAAACATGGTTTTCGTTTGAAAAATTTATGGACGTGATTGATCTGGGGGTTAATGTTGGAAGAGATGGATGGATATCTCAAGGAAGTGAGGTGGTACTGCTAAAACCTGCTTTCTACCAGCCCTAATACTCTTCACACTTATAAAGTACGCCCTTTTAGCTTGAAACTGAAACCAAGAAAGTACCTATGTATTTCTGAGTTCATGCTTGAAAGAATTAATCCAAAAGACACTAGTTCAAGAATAGCTAGTGTTGAAATAACTTGCTACTTTAGTCCATACACCTACTGGCTTTTTTTACTCAGAGTTCATAGTACAGTAAAAATTGACAAAATTCCTTTTGAGTGAATTCAACTAGCTTAGATAGCTAATGATGGCAAGTCAAATCATTTTAAATCATCAACTATGCCCTGAGAAATAACTTTAGAAAATTAGATCTTACCCCTGACTTTTTAGGGAACAACTAGTAGATGACCAGTGAGCACTTCAAAGATGATTTCTCCTAGAAGTCTATACCAAATGCCTTGAACTTTTGAAAGCATAACGTAGACTTCATGCTGGTTCCAACAAACTAAATATTATGTAAAATGGTCGAGTATTCACTGAGATAAGACTAGAACAAGTTGATTGTTTTGAGTAGACATAGGAAAGAAGTAAACATAGATGCTTAATGAGCTATATGTATTATAGAACATGATTGTACAGAGTCATTGGCATTGTAATGATGCTCAATGATAATAAACTCAGTGAGCTATGGTGTGAGCTACTCAAGCTCTACAAATGATTGAGCTATGAATGAGGCACACTACTCCGCGAGAGTTTACAAGGTCTTTTTATAAGTATTTTTCTAAGTTTGAATTTTAATTCAAACTTGGATCCAATGGAAAAGTAACTTCCACTAATTTAGGAGATATTCCTTCAACTTGGATTCATAGTTAATATTCTTCCTAAATCCACTAGATATAAGCTTTTACAAGATTCTCCAAAGAATTAATCTTTTATAATGGTAAATTATCAAGTAGCTACAAGCTATAGTTCACATAAATCATCAAGTCATAGTTCCACTCATTGTCTTGCATGCTAAGCCAAATGTGTAGGCTTGATCATTTGCACCAATAGCTCCCCCTCAATCCAAACATCTTGGCTTGCATTGCTTCATCAATTTTCTTGAATATCTTGTAATCCAATCATGGTTTCAAACCTGCAAAGTTTAGTACCATTAAGTGCTTTGGTTAACAAATCAGTACACTACATATTTGTAGATACATATGCTAGTTGAATATCTTTGCTCAAGAGTTTCTCTCTAACATAGTGATATTGCACTTCCATATGCTTAGTTCTTGCATGATAAATGGGGTTGGTTGCAAGATGCAAAGAACTAGTATTATCACCAAAGATCATTGGTGAATGAGTGTGAAGTCCCAAATCTAAGTAGAGTAACCTAATCCAAATAGCTTCTTGTGTAGCATTAGCTAATCCCCTGTATTTAGCCTCTATTGAAGATAGAGCAACACTTGGTTGTTGCTTAGAAGACCATGAGATGGGTTTATCATGTGCAAAAGATAAATAGCTAGAAGTACTTCTTCGATCATCCTTACATCCTACCCAATCTGCATCTGAGTACAACTTTATGTCCAAATCTGATGTGTATGGGAAGTAAAGGCCTTGATTATGAGTACCTTTGAGGTACTTAATAATTATTTTAGTGGCTTCCAACTGAGGTGCTCCAGGCTCAGAACAATTACTCCATAACATATGTGAATCCTTGTTAATGTTGCATAGTTTAGAATCCCAACTATGATTTGATAACTTGCAATGTTTTCATGAAAATCACCTTCATGAGCACTCATTTTATGATTTACCTCCATAGGGGTGCTAGCTACTTTTGCATCCTCCAAGTGGAACTTATTCAACATGTCCTGCACATATTTCTTTTGAGTAATGTAGATTCTTGAGTTAGTGTATACCAACTCAAGTCCAAGAAAGTATTTCAAAAACCCTAGGTCACTGATCTTAAACTCCTTCATCATCTCGTTTTTTATTTGTTTGATGCCATGGGATCACTATCTGTAAGAATGATGTCATCCACATATACACATAAATATATCATTTCTGAATTACTCCTCTTGATAAACAGAGAAGAATCTGTCTTGATCATCATGAATCCTTTGTATTGAAGATAGGACTTTAGCCTATGGTTCTATGCCATAGGTGCCTACTTCAAAACATAAAGAGCCTTTTTTAGTTTGCGTACATGATTTACCTTGCTTGAATCTTCATAGCCAGAAGGTTGAGCCATGTAAACCTCCTCTGAAATCCACCCATTGAGAATAGCATTTTTCACATCTAGTTGATACATATTCCAATTTCTAGATGTAGCTACACTTACCAATACTTTGATGGTTGGAATCTTAGCCACTGGTAAAAATGTTTCTTCATAGTCTTATCCATGGGTTTGTGCAAAACCCTTAGCCACAAGTCTAGCTTCGTACCTATTTATGGATCCATTTGAGTTCCTTTTGATTTTGTAAATCCACCTAGAACCAACCACCTTCATTGATGCTTACTTGGGTACTAGCTCCCTAGTGTCATTCTCTTGGAGCGCTTCTATTTCTTCATCCATAGCCTCCTTCCATTCTGCTTTGGTAGTTGCTTCTTCATATGAAGAAGGTTCTTCAAGTGTTGAATCCTTGGAAGATAAATAGAATGCTTAGTGACTAATGAAGTATCATACCCATATCTGATTGGCTTCTTACTCTCTATTTGTAATCTCCTTAAGGCTTAGTTGGATGAATCAGGTATGTCCTCCAACCTCTTCATCTTGACCTTGCCTTTTGATTTCCATGCTCTAAACTCTTCCCAGTTGATGGTGTCCTCATCATCTGATTTGATGTCTTCAATTGTGCTTGGCTTCTCCTTGTTGAGGCTTGGAAATTATTCTTCCAAGTCATATGGCAATCAGACCTTCCTCCATTCACTTTCAAACCAAGAGTCATTCTCATCAAACACAACATCTCTATTGACCATAAATCCTTTGTTGGATGGATTATAGAACCTGTATCCCTTTTGATTTATATCATACCCTAGGAAGATGCATTTCTCTACCTTAGGGTCTAACTTACCTCTGATTTGAGATGGAACATGCACATAAGAAACACAACCAAATATTCTGCAATGTTCAAGTGATGGTTTCCTACCATTCCATGCCTCATAGGTGGCCATCCCATAATGAGAGTTAGAAGGTAACCTGTTAGTAAGATAAGTGGTAGCACAAAAAGCCTCTGCCAACAAGTAATTAGGCAACTTCTTTTCATTTAGCATAGATCTAGCTGCTTCCACAATAAATTTGTTCCTCCTCTCTGCTACTCCATTTCGGTGAGGAGTATATCTAGTTGTTATCTCTCTCTTGATACCTTTGACCCGTGAAAATGCATCAAGCTCATTGGAGAAGTACTCACCTCCTCCATCTTACCTTATCCTCTTTAAATCTCTTTCTTGTTTGATTTTCCACAAGTGCAAGATACTTTTTGAAACAATTGAACACTTCATCCTTATGCTTCATGAAATACAAGATATTCCACCTACTCAAATCATCAATAAATGACACATAGTACCTTGATCCTGAAATTGAAGGGTCCTTGCTTGGTCCCCACACATCTGTGTGGAGAAGTTCCCAATATTCCTCATTCAAATAACCTTTCTTTGTAAAGGGTAACCTGTGTGATTTACCAAACTGACATGCACCATATTTATAGATCATATGTTGCTTGGATACATTAGGTACTCAAATAACACATTGATCTCTACATATCTGCTTCAATGTTCTCTCACCAATGTGTCCTAGTCTTTTGTGCCATATCTCTAACTCAAACAAGGTTTGATCCTTATAATTATAAAGTGCAATATTCCTAGTGTCCTCAAGTTCAAATATAAGCAATCTACTTGTTTTCTATCCCTTTGCAGTTCTTCTGAATCCATGTTGGGGGTCCTCCACAAAGGCTCCAAATTTATTGAGCCTAACCTGCAAACCTTTTCCACTATCTATCCAACACATTAAATTCTTTGTGATAGTAGGTACACAAAGAACTCTACTTAACAGATTTCTATTCCCATAAGAAGTTTTGACATTTCCTACCTTGACAACTGAATGCTTGGTATCCTCACTTGTTTGCACTTGGTGCTTTCCCTTTGGCTCTTCAAGATTAGAAAGGAAAGCTATATTGCCTGCTCCATGGTTTGAACAACCTGAGTCAATATAGAAGAGGTGCTAATCATTCATACCTTGTTTTGAAGTCATGTTCATAATGAGAAGCAGATCCTCTTAATCCTCCGTATAGTTGTTGAAGTCTTTTCTTGATTTGTATCCTCCTTGATAATTGTTGTTGTAATTGTTGTTGTAGCCATGGTTGTAACCTTGATTATGATTGAATGTTCCTCTTGATTATGTGTAGCCACCTCTTTGGAATCCTCTTCCTCTCTGGTTCTTGAAGTTCCTTTAGTGCTCATCTCTTGTGTGATTAGACAATCCACATATATTTCCTGGGAAAGATTTGAAAGGTCTCCCCCTACCTTGCTTACCTCCTGTGCCCCTTCCTCTTGAGTTCCTACCTTTCCCTACATAGTTAGCTTGAGAAGTAGCACCTTCAGCTTCAAACTTCTTTCTCTTTCCTTTATCCTTAGACTTTCCTTTATCTAAATAGAGGGCAGAAGAATTGTTACCTCTTGTTGGTTCACCATTTTTGTTGAGCTTGGCCTCATGGGTGAAGAGTTGCCCCATGAGAGTGGCTAGATCAGGGATTTGCATATCCACATAAAGATCCATTGCAGTTGTGAAGGATTCCCACTTATCATCTGCCTTCATGCCATTGATTATCTATCTCACTATTTGCTCCTCTTCAACCTCCTCTCCTATGCTTTCCAACTGATCATCCACATCCTTTACCTTGGTCACATACTTTGAAAAATTTCCCAACCAAGCCAATCTTGGCTAATGCAAAAACTAATAACAGGTTCGTCTTGATCACTGACACAAATAAGGCATTTGACAAAGTGAAAGAACTACCATCAGTAGTAGTCAAAATGATCTTACCAACTCCCATAACAGGATAAGAGGAGTTGTTGGCACATGGAACAATATTCCTTGTAGGGGCAGGCTCGAGTGAAGAGAAGAAACTACGCTGTGAGGTAATATGTTTGGTCGCCCCACTGTCAAAATACTGGCAAACATCTGAGTCTACTGCAGACATGCACTACTCATGAGAAGATGGGTCAAAATTGCAGACAGTAGTAAATGCCCATTTTTCTTCCTGCACAAGTTTAGCAGACTCTATTTTTGGTGGAGAGGCCTCTGCAACAACCATTCCAACCTCTTTCTTCTCTGCCTCTTTAGCAGCCAGTTTTGGACAGTTCTTTATGATATGATCATTCCCTTTACAGTACTTACAAAAAAATTTTTGCTTTCTTGATTTCTTCTCGTCTTTATCTTCCTTCTTTGAATATGTAGAATTAGCAGATTTCTGCTTACTAGTTGAAGAGATCCATTTTCCTTTGCCCTTCAAACTAGCCAAGAAAGCTTGATCTGTAACTCGCATAATGGACCTGTTCTGCCTCGACTGATCTTCTTGCAACATAACGGAGACTAACTTGGATTTCCTTTCATCATCAACCAAAGAGTAGAAGCAAAACTCTCATATGAATCAGGAAGACTATTCAGAACGGTCTTCACAAGTGAGCTATCTGGTATAAACTCATCAACAGAAATCAACTGTTCCTTCAAGTCTTTGATCTTCGTTAGGAAACTGTCCATAGAATCATCTTCATTCATGTGCTCACTCTCCAACTGTTTTCGGAGGTAATCAACACACCTCATTCCTAGCTTGGTACAATGTGGTAAGTGTATCCCAAGCATCTTTAGCTGTTCTGCAAGAGCGAATGTGAGGAATAATGGCACGCTTGACAGACAAAGCTATCAATGCATGTGTCTGGCATCTCTGCCAACCCAGCAAATCTGTTCTATAGTAGGTGTAGCAGAAACCAAAGCACGAACAGGAATATGCAGAATATCATCAGCTTCGACACCTTCTGCATCAGCTTCAGTACTTGCAGTTGTAATAGTTGCAGGTGTAATAGGACGTTTTTCGACACCGTGCACAATGTTCCAGAGTCCTCTTGCAACCAACACATGTCGCATCATATAAGCCCATAACGGGTAGTTGGTACCATCCAACTTATCCTCAACAACCAACATACAGAATACATCACTGCTTTCAACCATGGCCGGTGACTAAAATACATTGATGCAAAAAATTGACTACATCTCTAAAAGTTGAACAGAACTCCTAGACGAATTCTGCTAAACGTGTAGCAGACTTTGAGACACTTATACTGGAGAACAAAAACTGGTGTATACCTTTGGCACAAAAAGATGAAATAGCTTGCACAAGCACTGCGATAGTGCGTTCGGAGGCTGAAATGAGCTCAGATTGTGATTTTGGTAGCACAGAGTGAAGCAGTTTTGATCTCAGAAACACATTGAGTATGCTCACCAAAATTTGTGCGATTCTGAGACTGCAACCAGAGGAGTATCGATGGCGTCCTAGATGAAGCGACGACCTGTTCTGATACCAATTGTTGGAGTTAGACATCTTCGCAAGCACGCAAACATCACAAGGAAGAAGAAGAAGCTTGGAGCACAACAAACAATATTGAATGTATTACTAGAGAATTTACAAAGATAAGTAGCCCATTAGGACAATAGGTGTATATACAAGCCGGGGGAAAAAACCCTCCTAAAGAGGAAAAAAGTGCCCCTACGGTCCTAGTGTGTTCACACACATCACTACCTAAATATATCAACAGAATTCATGCCAACAATAAGAAGCAAAGGAAAACCATCACATGAAGAGCAAGAAAGGCTTACAACTTGGTGTTCCAAGGATGCATCAGCTAGGTCCTTCATCTTAAGCTCAACTTTTTATTTTCTTTTACCTCATGTGCAAGGATGCAAGACCTCAAGAGAGACTTGGAAAGATCTTTCTTCTTTCTTCTCTTCGAATACTAGAGCAAGAAAGAATCAGCTATGGATGGAGTTCACTACATTGAAGAAAATTCCCAAGCAAAGTGTGATTGACTATATCACCTAAATGAAGGAAATCTCTGATCAGCTAGAAAGCATTGGAGAGGTAATTGAAGAAGAGAAAATCATAAGGCAAATCATTAATGTAATCAAAGCAGATAACAAGTGGGAATCATTTACAACTGCCATGGATCTATACATGGACATGCAAGTGTCTGACCTCAACACTCTAATGGGCCAACTATTCACACATTAAGCAAAGATAAGCAAGAATGGTGAATCCTCAACAGGCAATCAATCCAGTGCATTACACTTTGAAAAATCTAAAGCTAAGGATAAGTCAAAATCTAACAAGAATGAAGATGAAGTTAGCTCTTTTCACGCCAACTTCACAGGTAGAGGAAGAGCTAGAGGGAGAGGTAGAGGAGGAAAGCAAGAGAGGGGGAGCCCCAAAGTATCTCAACCTTGCAATATATGTGGTTACTCCAATTACACCACTAAGGAATGTTACTAGAACCCAAGGAATTCTAGAGGAAGAGGATTCAATGGAGGTTGCTCTGGATCAAATAGAAGTAGAGACAACGGAGGATAGAATAACTACTACAACAATAACAACCATCAAAACATATAGAGAGGAAAAAAGGATTACAAAAACTACACTAAAGATCAAAGTAAAATGGACTCACTAATCCTCATGAACATATCATTGAAGCTGGTTAAGGATGATGACCATGTTTTTTATATTGATTCAGGGTGCCCAAATCATGTATCAAGAAATGTAGCATTGCTCTTTGATCTAGAAGATCCCAAGGACAAACATGAAGTATAGACAAAGACATTGAGTGGAAAAAATAGGTAATGTCGAGACATCAAATGGCAACTTGAATCTTCTAAAAAAAGTTTTGTATGTACCTATAATAACCAAGAACTTGATAAGTGTTGGAAAAATTATGGAGAAAATATTGCAAGTTAGGTTTACAAGACATGGAGCATATGTGGAAGACCCCAAGCAATGACTTAGAAGGATTGCAAAAGGAGAAAAAATAGGAGGACGGTTCATCTTTGAAGTGAAGGACACTAAGAACATTGGATTGTTTAGCTATGGATCTCAAAAACTCTTTGAGTTGGAGGTATGTCATAAAAGGCTTGCTCACATTAGTGAGAGAACCTTGAAACAAATCTGTAGATCAAAGTGTACTTGAATTGCCCAACATCACAAAACAACATATGATATACAACTATGGAGCTTGTCAATTCGGCAAGGCTCATAGACACCCTTTCAACAGGAAAGGCAATATCCATCAAGAACTATTAGATCTTCTTCACACAGATGTGTGGGGTCCAAGCAAAGAACCTTCTATTTTAGGTTCAAATTATTATGTATCTTCTATTGATGATTGTAGTAAGTGGAGAATTTTGTACCTTATGAGGCACAAAGAAGAAGTCTTCAATTGCTTCAAAAGGTATCTTGCTCTTGTAGAGAATCAAATAGGTAAATGTCTCAATAGACTTAGACCACATGGTGGTGGAGAATATTTCTCAACTTAATTTGATCCTTTCCTTCAAAAAAGAGGCATCAAAGAGAGGTAACAACCACATACACTCCTAAACTCAATGGAGTAATTGAAAGAAAGAATAAATCTATATTTGAAGCCAACAGATCTATGCTAAATGAGAAGTAATATACTACCATCAAAGTCTTTAGATGGTATTGTTGGTGCATGACAACCATCAGCTGATGTTTAAGATAAAGACTTGAAGATAGATGAGGAGAAGATCAACAAATGAAGTTTGAAGATAGTGCATATTCACAAAATGAAGACTTGTATACATATGTACATTAAACTTGTTACTAGCTCACTTATACTTTTGTTATAGTCATGAGCTTGTACATATATGCCTATATATACAAGTAGAAAGTCAGGGTAAATATGGGGGAGCATGAGATGAGAATAATTAGGAGTTGTAAGAGTAATTAGACAATTTAGAAATGAGGAAGATCTCTCTCATCATTCAGATGTAAAGTTTTCTGAGTAGAAGCAAAAGTTGCACCCGATATTTTGTCGTGTTCTCCTTCTATGTTTGATCATTTCAAGAATCATTTTGTGGATGTCTGATTCGATAGTTAATGCTTCTATGATCAAGATTTGATAGCCTAATTTTAAATAGGCTGGGAGAATTATGTGTAGGAACATTTGTATGTGAAGAAGTGATGAGTGTCTTCTGAAACAAGCGCAAATCGGATGCTAATGTTTTGGTCAGTTCTCCTTCCACAGTGTAAATTTTTGAGCAAGCAAGCACTCATTCTTTAAGTTGGAAGGCAAGCATGGATAAAAGCATTTGAGTAATAGGGTTGTAGTTTGGGAGAACCATGCATTAGAAGTTGCAGGTGTCAAAGTTGTCTGTACAGGAGAACAGTTTCAGACATACATAGATTGTTTGGATCATTTTTCAATATTTACTGAATGTTTTAAGAAGATTTAACTTGGACAAGGTGCGCAAACATTAGCAACACCTCATACAAAGTTTCATTGAAAAATTTACACATTTAGTTAGGCAATGAGTGAGTCATGCGCAGCAGACTTTGCTAAGTAGTGACTCTCTTCACAGTTAGTGTAAATCTTGATAGTTTGGCATTGACCTTCCGATGCCAAACTAACATCAAGTGTTCTAACATCAAGGATAGCTTGTTCTTTTGGAGATTAACACTCTCCATTAGTGGAATCAGAGCTGGAATCATCAAAATAGAAGAAAGGAGGACCCCAATTGAGTTATTCTTAATATAGAAGTATTCTAACATCAAGGATAGCTTGTTCTTTTGGAGATTAATACTCGCCATTAGTGGAATCAGAGATGGAATCATCAAAATAGAAGAAAGAAGGACCCCAACTATTGCAGTCATTCAAAAATCAACATTTGAAGGCTCAAAAGGTGAAAGCTTAAAGGGAAAGCTTGAGAAGGAGGCCTGAAGCTATTAAGAAGATCAAAAGGAAGTTCTTTCGAAGTAAAGGTACACTTATTCCTCATAAAGCTTGAAGAATTTAATACATAGGTCAAGAAAGGATGGGAGATTCTCCTCAAATAGAGAAATTGGATAGAGAAAAGTATCCAGCTTGGTCAATGAGGATGGAAGCTCATCTCATGAGCAAAGACCTGATAGGTTATATCACAATGAAGAAGAAAAACTAGAATTCAGAGATCCTAGTGTTCGAACTAGGGAGGATGAACTCTCAGATTTAAAGACTTGGATGAAGAAGGATGCTCAAGCAAGTAGCATTATGTATATGGGAGTAAATGAGTACTTGCTAACTTATATTAGAGGACTTGAAAGTGCAAGTGACATATGGAATGCTTTGGAGGAGCATTGGCAAAATACTACAAAGTCAAGGAAGGCATCTTTATGGGAAGAGTTCACTACATTAAAAAAGAAAGCTTCTCAATCCACCTCTGATTATGTAACAAGGATGAAGGACATTGTAGATGCATAAGGAGCAGTTGATGAAGATATTGAGGAGGATAAATTGGTAAGGCAAATCCTCACAGTTTTGAGAGGAGATGAGAAATGGAAGCCATTCATTTTGTCTATTGAATTGTCACTTAATCATTTCACTCTTGATTTAAATCACTTGCTAGAACATATGCTAACTTTTGAGCAAGATCTCAAAGGTGATGTTGATAAGAGTACAGGTCAAGCAATGTATTCAAATGACAAGAAGAAGAATAGAAAAGGTAAACAACAAATAAATGAAGAAGAAATTACAACTAGCCAAGCCAAATTCCTAAGAGGAAGAGCAGGTGGCAAAGGTAGAGGAAGAGGCGGAAGCAATAAAGATGGAGCTAAAGCTTGCAAGATTTGTGGTAAGACAAATCATTTAGCTCATGATTGTTGGCATAATAATCAGAATAATGGAGGATATAGTCAGAACTTTAATTCAAGAGGAAGAGGTGGTAGAAGGAAAAGAGGTAATTTGAGAGGAAAAGATAGTAGAGGTTACTTTGGAAGAAATGTAGGTAGAGGATTTCAAAGTCAATCCTACAACAATACCTACTACATTTATGTTTCAGATCAAAAGGAGGACTCAACTTTGGTTATGAATGCAACTTGTGATAGAAAAAGTGAAGACCAAAGAGTCTTCTACATTGACTAAGGGTGTAGCAATCACCTGAGTGGTAACATAGCTTTGATGAATGATTTGGAGAATAAGGTAACTAATCATGTAGTTTAAATAGGTGATAATACAAAGCATAATGTGAAATCAATTGGATCAATAAAGGCCAAGGATGGAAGTAATCTTTTGAGTAAGGTCTTGTATGTTCCTACAAATCCAAAGAATCTGATAAGTGTAGGACAAATTCTTGAAAAGGGTTATGAAGTAAGGTTCACTAATGATGGAGTTTTTGTGGAAAACCCTATCAATGGATATAAACAAATTGATTCACGAAAGAAAGAAGGAAGACCTTCACAGTGAAGATTCAAGGTAATGTTGGTCATACCTTGTTTACTTATGGACATAAATCTCTAAGTTAGATATTTGGCATAAAAGGCTTGGACATTTCAATGAAAGAGTATTAAGGATATGGTTAACAATGGTTCAGTGCTTGGATTGCCTAATGTTGTAGGTCAACATATGACATAGAGATGTGAGGCATGTCAATTAGGTAAGGCTCATAAGCAATCATATTCTAAGCATGGTTTCATGTATTTAGAAAAGCTTGAGTTGGTACACACAGATGTGTGGGGACCATCAAAGGATTTCAGTATTAATGCTTCAAGATATTATGTGATTTATGTTGATGATGCTACCAGGTGTATTACTATGTATGTGATCAAAGATAAATTAGAGGTATTCAATACATTTAAACATTATCATGTGTATGCAGAAAGACTCACAGGTCAAAAGTTAAAGAGACTAAGGTCAGATGGAGGGGGAGAGTATTTCTCTAATGAGTTTAGTGATTACTTATGGAATGCAAGAATAAAAAGGGAAGTTACTTGCAGATACTCTCCTCAACAAAATGGTGTAGCAGAAAGGAATAATAGAACTCTTGTTGAGTTTGCAAGATCAATGATGAAGGAGAAAGATTGTCCAAGTTATTTGTGGGTTGAGGCTGTAAATACAGCTACATACTTGGTTAATAGGTTACCATGTAAAGCTTTGCAGGGTATGACACCATATGAAGCTTGGTAGGGTAAGAGACCTACCTTAGATCATTGCAAAGTATTTGGATGTTTGGCTTATGCATATATGCTATCTCAATTGAGGCATAACTTTGAACCTAAAGCTAAAAAGTATGTGTTCATAGGATATGATGATAAGTAGATGGGTTATAGGTTGTGGACTCCATCCACAAAGCAATTCCTTTTATCAAAGGATGTTACATTTGATGAGCTAGGTACTTGGTATGCAGGTACAAAAATAATCATGTAGGTGATGAAGAAGTTTTGAATTAGAAGAAAGGTAAATCAAAGGTTCAAATATTTAATGAAGAAGAGAACAATGTAGTACAAGTTGAAGTTGAAGAAGTGCCAAGGTTTGATCCAGAATGTGATGAACCAGAAACTTCAAGAAGTGGAGAACTCAGAAGGTCATCAAGACACAAATGGAAACCTACAAGTTATAGCTATGAAACTTCTTTTTTTACTACTAAAGATTATTCTTACATGGTGAAAGCAGATGAAGAACCCTCTACATATGAAGAGGCAAAAGCTAAGGAAAATTGGGAGAAAGTTATGCAAGAAGAGTATGATGCATTGATGGAGAATGAGACATGTGATTTGGTTCCTAAACCAAATAGTCAGAAGATCATTGGATGCAAATGGGTTCACAAGACGAAGAGGTATGCAGATGGAAGAGTGTCTAGGTATAAAGCTAGACTTGTTGTGGAAGGGTATGCTCATACATATGGTATAGATTATGATGAGACCTATAGTCTTGTGGCAAAGATGACAAACATCAGGACACTCATAGCCACTCCTACATGTAAAAGTTGGAGATTATGTCAATTAGATGTGAAGAATGCTTTTCTTAATGGTTAAATTTCAAATGATGTTTTCATGGAGCAACCACAAGGGATGATAGATAAAAGGTATTCAGAATATGTATGTAAGTTCAAGAGATCTTTGTATGGTTTGAAGCAGGCCCCAAGGGCATGCACTACAAGGAATACGGGCGTATAGCGACGGTTAAGGCGATAAAATTTCGTCGCTATAAAATTGCAACTTGCATCGTAATTAGCGTCGCGCGCCGACCGTCGATTAAACGACACATAAGACGACGGTATTTGCGACTTGTGACGCCACGGGATTGCGACATTCCCATACAATGTCGCTAAAACGACGCAATTTAAAAGCGTCGCATAAGCGACGCTTTCGTGTGTCGCATAGGCGACGTTACATGCCGTCGCATAAGCAACGCTAAAAATTGTCGCTTATATGATGACAAATAGCATCGGTTACATGACGATCTTTTGACGGACAAAAATTAAAACGTTGGAGGCTCTACGATCGGCATTTTCACGCATCCGATCGAAGAGCTCTCCTACGTTCGCAATTGCGCTGTGCTTACGAGCCGAAGCAAGTATATGCAGAATTGTTGTTTTGCCTAAGCTCTCTCTTATTGTCTCCCTCTGTCTTTGTTTCTCTCTTTCTACATCTTTCTCTCTTTGAATTCTCTCTCTCTCTCTAGATCTCTTTCTCTCTCTAGATCTCTCTCTCTCTCTCTCTCTCTCTCTCTCTCTCTCTTTTCTTTCTCTCTTTATTGCAGGTTATTCAAGAAGCTAACCAAGCAAAAAGTATGGCTAACAATTGTAAGTACAATTTCTATTCTTTGTAGATCATTTGAATTGTGTTATTTTCATTACATAGCATACTCACACTTATTGATATGCACTCATACACTTATACATGATGAAGATGCACTTTCACACATATACATATATACACATGTACATACACACACATATATACACATCGATACATGTGCACATACACTTAGACATACACACATATACACATGCATATGCACAAACATTCCTACAACCACATAAAAAGACGTCCATGCATGCATATATATATATATATATATATATATATATATATATATATATATATATATATATATATATATATATATATATATATATATATATATATATATATATATATATATATATATATATATATATATATACATACATACACACATTAACATATATGCAAATACATGTATATGCACATCCACATACACATGCATGTTTCATACATATACACATGCATATATATACACGTGCATATACATATACACATTTACATTTACATATACATATACATATACATATACATATACATATACATATACATATACATGCATATACATATACACACACATACATATACATGCATATACATATACACACACATACACAAGAACATGCACATACTCATACACACATATACACTTATACATGCACATGCACATACATACATATACACACACATACACATGCACATACATACATATACACACACATACATATACTCTTCGGTACACACATATGAATGAATATATAATTAAAGTATTAAAACACATACACACATGCACACACACATGCATATACCTACATATACACATATACATGCACATACACACACACACATAGATTTATACATATACATGCATATACATATACACACACATACACAAGAACATGCACATATTGATACATACATATACACTTATACATGCACATGCACATACATACATATACACACACATACACATGCACATACATACATATACACACACATACATATACACTTAGGTACACACATATGAATGAATTATATAATTAAAGTATTAAAACACATATACACATGCACACACATGCACATACCTACATATACACATATACATGCACATACACACATATACACATCGAGTTATACAGATACATGCATATACATATACACATACGTACATACACATGCATATGCACATACTCATACACACATATACACTTATACATGCACATGCACATACATACATATACACACACATACACATGCACATACATACATATACACACACATACATAATTAAAGTATTAAAACACATGCCTAATATAAACAATAATAACAATCAATAGAAGAAAACTCTTCATTACTTAATACCATACACACAATTCAAAACATAACTGAAATAATATATATATATATATATATATATATATATATATATATATATATATATATATATATATATATATATATATATATGTATATATATATATATGTATATATATATATATATATATATATATATATATATATATATATATATATATATATATATATATATATATATATATATATATATATATATATATATATATATATCAATGTAAATACATAGAAGCCAATGTCATAATCAACTAAAATCCTAATCATCATCATCATCATCATCATCATCATCATCATCAGCAGCAATATCATGATCATTCTGATCTTCCTCATCCTCATCATCATGATCACCCTGTGACGATCGAGATCGTCCCTCTTGTGTCTGTCTCTCCACCTCATCCATATTTGTCTCTCCATAATACTCCTGTATTACATATAACAAACATAAATAAATAAAATAATTAAAACATTCATAAAAACAAAATAATTATATAAAATTTAAAAATACTCACAAAGGCATCAGGATGATCTTGCATATACTCGCTCAAATGCCGATATCCAAAATGTGTAGCATACTCGATCTACTGTTTCGTAGGAGATCGGCCATAATCCTTCCGCTGCAATGAAACAAATAAAAAACATTAGTTGCTTGCATTTTAACTAAAATAAAAAATATACTCACAATAACACATATACTTACAAACGTAGCTACAAAACCATTATGGCCCATTTGGCCTAGGTGTGATGTGTGGCCCGACTCCACTCTCTTCTTTGCAGCAGCCTGTTTATTCAAGAAAAAAAATACATAAATTAAATGTAAAAAATTACTAAAATATATAAAAATTATAAATATAAACTATTACTTTGTGTACCTTCTGTTGAGGAAATGACTCCTGAAAACGTAGCTGTGTACGAAAAAAGTTCCACGACTCAGGTGGTATGTTAGCTCGCCTCTTATTTTTTTCGACCATACAATATCTCCTGTTAATTTAATCTCAAATAGAAAAAAAAGTCAGAATACATACACATATATACACACACATACACGTACACATACACATACCCACATACACATATACATGCAAACATATACGCATGCATATATGTATACATATACACATATACATACATATAACATAAACACACACATGCATGCATATACACTCATTCATACAAAATACATGCATTTATCCCACAATAATATGTAGTTGTGTATATGTGAATATGTGTGTATGTGTAAATGTGTATATGTGAATATGTGTGTATGTGTAAATATGTATATGTGAATTTTTTGTTTATGTAGATAATTAAATTATTAATATCAAATACCATTATTTGTAGATTCTGATCAATCAGATGGAACTCCACCACCGTCTCCTCTTCGTGCAACGACTTTATACTGTAAGTATATGAAATATTTAATTTTAAATATATTTGATGGATACATAACTTATATATTTTTTTTATGTTTCTTATTATGTGCAGATTCTGATCAATCAGAGGGTACTCCACCACCTCCTACCCATGCAACGACTTCACATGTGTCCTCCGATAGGAATTATGATGAATTTTACTATGAAGAGCATATTATATGTTGGTGTAACTCTTGTTATGGCACGTATCGAAGACCACGATTGGAATGTATTGAACATGAGGCAGAGTATGGTACTTTTGTGCGTGCACCATCACCTAGTCAACGTGATAATGCTTGGGTATGTATTTTCTATATATATTAATGTCATTATTTTATGTAAAAACCATATATAAAATCAAATTATTGTTGATATACGGGAATACTTGCTCGATGATGATGATGATGATGATGATTTTTCTCATAATTTTGATATACCTCGTACACGTCATGGACTTGCTGTTCATCAATTACAAGCAGAGGTTTCTAGAAATCCTCTACCTCCTGGTTTAGAGAATGAAACGGCTGGAGATTATCCATTGCCAGCTCGTGATCGTTCTTTAGTACAAACATATGATAGAAGAAGATATGGAGGATGGAATAGAGGACCAGTTCCTTTAGATGGAGAGGTTTTCAACTTTTGGGGTAATCGCTATATGATTGCTCCATCCACTATTACTAATGCTGGTCGTGGTCTCTTTATTGTAGAGGATTTGTATGTGCCTCCGAACTCTGAAGTCACTCTTATGTCATTTTGTGGTCCTATATATGGATGGGGAGATTGGCATCGACTTTCACGTTATGTTCAAAGCATGAGTACTTATGGAATATGCTTGAACGTAGCATCCCTTACTAGTAGAAGGATTTTACATGCAGAAAATGAAAGATTATATATTGATGGAAGACCTTACACACATGGAAATATAGCAAGTTTAATAAATAGTAGTCGAGGGTTACATAATAGTTCAAGGACTAATTGCACATTTGAGGAGCGTGAAAATAGTCATGAATCACCATACATGAGTAGAGATGTATCAAGATACATAGTTGTCAATGCTATTACTACATTACATGCTGGTGATGAACTATTAGTGAATTATGGATGGCGTAGACCTCCAAGAGCACCTTTTAGCTAGAGAGAATAAAAATTTTCTATCCATATTTAATAAGTTATATACTTAATTTTATATTTGAAGTTTACTTTTTATTCATTTATAGAATACTAATGAGTTTTATTTATATGTGTAGATTCCAACGTACGATGTTGATGATATTCGTCCACAGCATTCACAATTACTAGTAAGACCACGATTATCAGAAGCTTCCATGAGGAGGCTACACAAAACTAATCCTGTGCAATATGAAAAGTTGAAAGATCTATATTCAAAAGACGATAAAGTACAAGATTTGTGTGACAATGATGAAGATGATGGCATGGCAGATTTTATTGAGGATTGGTATCAAAATGACAGTGAGAGCATTGATATTTCTAAAAATGAGAAATATCTTTGAGAGGAATGTCTAAAGCATGTATATGAAGGAAGTCATTTGACATGACTAAGTGCGAGCTTACTTATTCTCAACCGTCAAAATCGTTTTGGATGGAGTAATGTATCTGTTTCGACACTATTAAGGTATAATTTTCAATTTTCTATCTATTTATATATATGCATATATATATATATATATATATATATATATATATATATATATATATATATATATATATATATATATATATATATATATATATATATATATATATATATATATATATATATGCAGGTTTTTATTCTTACTTTAGATAAGGTAAGAAGAAGAACTTGAATTGAATGGATACGATTGTTTGGATGGCAAGATACGATTGTTTGGATGGCAGGATACGATTGTTTGTTTTGGAGGATTTGAATGATTTGTCGATTCACACATATGTTCAGTTTGAAAGTGTGAATCGACAAATCATTCAATGAAGGTACATACTTCATATCCTCCAAAACAAACAATCATATCCTTCCATCCAAAACAATCAAATTTTGTGTAAATATTTTGAAAGATGCATTAATAGTTTTAAAAGATGCGCGGACAAAAAGTGTCCATTCAATTCAAGTTCTTGTTCTTACCTTATCTAAAGTAAGAATAAAAACTTACATGTATATATGTATATTTATTTATTTACCTTTTTTAATATATCTTTTTTTGATAAACTTACAGGTTATTATCTGAAAAGTTTTTACCAAGTCAGAATATTCTTCCTACCTCACATGATGAAATGAAGAAGATAATCAACAATCTTGGTATAGATTATCAATGTATACATGCATGTCTTAACGATTGTATTTTATATAGAGGTCAATATGCAGACTCTTTGACATGTCCCAAATGTCAATCTCCTCGATATAAGGGTGAAGAAGGTAAAATCCCAAAAAAGGTATTGAGACATTTTCCATTGGCTCCACGGATTAGACATATGTTTCAACCCCCCGAATTATCAAAGCTTTTGACTTGGGGACATGATCACAAAAGTACTGATGGAATAATCAGAATTCCTCATGGTAGTGTTGCTTTTCAGCATATTGATTCTACATGGCCTGAATTTGCACAAAATCCATAGAATCTAAAGCTAGGAGTTGCATTAGATGGGGATAATCCATTCTCCATGAAACCCAGTAAATGGTCAACATGGCCAGTGGTAGTCATAAACTACAATCTTCCGCCATTTCTTAGCATTAAAAAGGAACATTTAATGCTTTCACTTTTAATCCCAGGCAAAAGACAAGTTAAAGATATGAATGTATATCTTGCTCCTCTCATTGACGATCTTTAAGAGTTATGGAGAGGTATTAATGTCATTGATGTATCGAAAAGCATCAATGAAAGACATATTACGGTTCGTGGTATTGTGGCTTGGACTACTCACGATTTTCCTGGATATGGCGTTTGTTCAGGTATTGATGTAATTTTTTTATTCAATATGCATGTAAATAAATATGATTTAATCTAATTATATTTTTATCATTTTCCATGATGCAAGAATATCTACTAAGGGTACAGATGAGGTATTATCAGGTAAGGGGGTTCCATTCTTATTTACATTTCAAGAAAAAAATGATGTTTCTACTTTTGTAGCATATAATAGCGAATGCATGCAAGCATTCCTTAGCGAGTATGAGGAACTTCAAAGTCTCCAAAGTAAAAGGCGAAAAAACAAAAGATCTAGACGTAATCTCGATAATAATGAGATTACGGATATACCTTCTTTCAGGGATTGGCTATATAGTCTTTTGCAATGTGCCAACGCAAATAATGAAGAAATCTGAGATGAGCAAAGCGTGTTAATGATAGGTTGTGAACGAAAGGTAATTTTATTAAAATAATATTTTATTTTTTCATATATGTATGTTAGTTTCTATTTACTAATTGAATTTATTTTGCAGGCTCGAATGTTCACTAATATGTGGGCTTTTGGACAGCATATTAGAATCAAAACCATTGATTCTTTACGTAAAACAGAGGATTCTAGTATTGTTGCTTCTTTCAAGAAACTGTAACGTGCTAGCTCAAAAGACACAAACCTTATAGATAGCGAACTTGGTTACGTAGGAACTATTGTTGGTATCTACAAAATTTCATTTCGTACATTCAAACAGGTAGAAAAAAGTTTATATATTTTTTTTAGAGTTAGTTAATTTTTTAAGCACCTAAAAATGGGTTTTTGTTGTTATATATTTTGATAGGTCATTTTGAAGGTTGACTGGTTTCGAGCGGAGTATAAAGGTAGTAATTCTACATTAAGAAAGGAATTATCTGGGTTTTGGGCAATTGATTCTCTCAAAGGTAATGCGATCTACAAAAGAACCATATATTCTTCCTAGGCATATTGAACAAGCTTTTTTTTATAAAAACACAGATGCTCATCCTTGGTGGCAAGTCATTCATGTGCAACCTAGAGGTAGGTCATTGTTTGAACAATTTATTGTTAGAGAGATCGAAGAAAGTCCTCTTGATGATTCAGCATCAGATGCTGATACATCAACATCTGAAATAGAAATTAGAATCATTATACATGATAATGATACTAATCTTTTTGATGAAGAGGATAATTCTCTACATGCTGATTCTACTGATGAGGAAGAGGAATTACCAGAAATAGATATTAATCCATCAATAGATGATGTGATTCATGAGAACATAGATTTAACAATAGAAGAAATAAATGAAATCAATAAGGATAATGAAGATGAGACTATATTGATGTCTTACCAAAATGCTGGCAATAATGAAAACATATGAGCAGATTAGATAGTAAATTCTACTCTAGTTATCGATCAATAACTTGAAGCTTCTGAATGGATATCAGATAATAGGTTTTTTTTATTAACTTGAATAACGATGAATCCTATTAGAGAGATGAAATCATGTTCTTCTAAGTTAGAACATGAAGCTCGGGGGTATGCCTAATTATTTTATATATAGCTTTATCTTTGAGGAGCAAATTTTTATCATGTATGTATGCATATGTGTGTGTATTTAGGTGTATTATATGTATACATATGTTAGTATGCATACATATGTATTTCATCTATATGTATGTGTTTGCATGTGTGTGATATATGTATACATGTGTTAAATATGCATATGTGTATATATGCATATGCATTTATGTAAAATATTCATGTATTCATGTAATATATGCAAGTGTTTATAATTGTGTACATGTATATATGTATATGTGTCTATGTGTAAATATGTACATGTAAATATGTATGCATGTATATATATGTTTATGTGTGCATGTAGGCATGCATATGTGATGTGTACATGTATATATGTCTATGTGTAAATGTGTACATGTAAATATGTTAGTATATATATATATATATATATATATATATATATATATATATATATATATATATATATATATATATATATATATATATATATATATATATATATATATATATATATATATATATATATATGTGTGTGTGTGTGTGTGTGTGTGTGTGCATTTAGGCATGTATGTGTGATGCATAATATATCTACTCCATTCTATATTTATGTATCCTATCTACATGATGTGTATATATCTTTACATATATTATGATCCTCGTTGATTCAAGTAGCTATATATAGAGGCATAAGGTTGGGAGGAGAGACATCTCTCTAGTAGGACGTCGGAGGTGTACATATACTTCAAACATATGGCTAAAAGGTTGAATTAGAGTTTTTAAATTAGGGATTTCAAAACCCTAATATCAAAATTAGTGTTTTCAATTTAGGATTTTTGAAATAGGATTTATTTATTTATTTATTTATTTATGCGTATGCATGTGTTGTGTATGTATGTGTGTCTATATGTGCATATGCATGTGTTTTGTGTGTATATATGCATGTGTATATGTATATATGCATGTAAATATGAATATATGAGTCTATGTGTGTGTACATATGATTATGCATGTGTATGTGTATGTATGTGTACGTGTATGTGAGTATGTGCATGTGTCTATGTGTATTCATTATATGTGTGTAACATTGCATGTGTATGTGTGTGTAAAAATGTGCATGTATGTGTGTGTATGTATAAATGTGCATGTATATGTATATGTGTGTAAATGTGCATGTATGATGTATATGTGTGTGTATGCGTGTATTTATACCTCTAGTCTCTCTCTCTCTCTCATATACATACATACATGCATAAACACACATACTCATATCCACATATATATACATAAAAGCAGTGCATACCATGCATTGTCGCAACGATGAACCATAAGTGTCCGCATCTCTTTTAAACACCACTTTAGCGACCATCCTGTCCCAAACTCTGTCTCAAGTGAACTAAGTACGTATTCTTTATGCCTCTCATCATGCTCACTACAAAAATAAAAAACATAATGTAAATAAAACATAAGATATATATTTCAATTTATATGTAAAACTTTTACTTACTTCCACGGTAAGTGGATAAAGTGCAAGTAAGAGTCGCATAGTGCCCGCATTCTTCTCTTGAACTTCAATCCATTTCCTATATACACAATGTTCCCCTCTGGCTCTATGTCGCACTCTAGTCCTAAGGTGCCTATGCATGTTCTCATAGGCAACTCTGCTCTGCTATCACGTGCTGGAGGTGGTATGGGTGTCCTGAAAATAGATAGATAGAAATAAATAAAAATATGTGTTATAATATCATTAAAAAAGTTTATGAAAACAAAACATACCTATGAGCAGCTAGCTCTCTTCCTGCATGTGGAGCCGCAGAAGAGCCCTCGTCTGATCGCTGTGTAAGCATCTGGATCGTATAATCCAGCTCCTCATCAGACATCTCTGAGTAATCACGCATTATGGCCCCTAGAGTATCAGACGGAACTCTTGCTCTCATAAGACTTTTTATGAGAGTGAGTTTTTGTGAAGAGAGATGGTGGATGCAATCCAAAGATGAGTAGGTGCCGCTACAACCAGCTTCACACCAGCCAACTGAGACTTCAGAGTTGATTAGTAGACCCTTTGAGCTTCCTAAATCCACCAAAATATCAGCCAAGTACTTTGGAACATGTATCCCAAAAGTTTAAGTCAAGACAGGCTAGTTGCGAAATGACTAGCTCCCAAAACTTGCTATTTTTGGACATACACCTGCTGGAAAAAATGAACAGTGCTCTCAACCTGGAAGGAATTAGAAAAATTCCTTTTGGGCATAGCAAATAGACTTAGAAAGCTTCCTATTCCAAGTTAAAACACTTCAAATGATGGACTGAGCACTGAGAACAAGTTTCATCAAGTTCTGGAACATTCCCACAATTCTCGGGGCTCTGCAGAGATAGACCAGTAAGCAGTAAAATGCAGATATCTCCAAAAGTATAAATCCAATGACCTTGAAAATTTATATGTAAAAACTAGACAGTGAGAGCTATCCAACGCACTTTAAAACACTGACAAAGGTTCAGTAAAACTCGAGATATGACCTTCTGAAGTTACTGCTCTGAGTGAGTATAGCAGAGAACAAAACAGAGAGGTAGATGATAATAAATGTATAGATTCACATATGATTACAACCACATTGGCAATGAATCTTTGCACAATGGGAGTAGAATGATAGAGCTATGGAGTAAGCTCTTCAATCTCTACAAAATGACATGAAGTGGTCACGTACAAGGCTTGCTAATCGCCTCTTCCTTCTTGCTCCTTTTATAGCTATTCTTGGAGGGAGTTTTGAATTCGAATTCGAATGGCTCCACCTAAAAGTGATCCCCAAAGTTAGGAGAGATTCCCTCAGCTCAAAAATTCGTGATTTTGGTAGTTGGAGCCACGAATTTGCTTTTACATCATGGATGAGGTAAGCCATCCTTTTACTTTTTTCTTTTTCCATTTACAAGAGATAAAATGTACTCTTTTACAAGAGGTGTTCACATGACTACTCATGTGACTTACAAATGAGGATAATATCAAGCATATCAAGCATGTAGGCTTGGGCAAAATGCACCAACAGCTCCCCCTCAAGCCTAACATGCTTGGCCTCCAAATAAGTCTTCAATTGTCCTTGATTTCCTGCAAACCAATCATCAACTTGAATCTACTTAATTTCGTACCATCAAGAGCTTTCGTCAACATGTCTGCACATTGCATATCTGTAGAGACGTAGGATAGTTGAATATCCTTGCTCATTAGCTTCTCCCTTACATAATGGTAGTGGACTTCAATATGCTTGGTTCTAGCATGGTATACCGGATTAGCTGCTAGATGTAGTGAGCTTGTGTTGTCACAAAAAATGTGAGGTGTTGAAGAATGAAGTCCAAGATCTGTGTACAAAGATTTTAACCACATGATTTCTTGAGTTGCATTAGCCAAACCTCTATATTCAGCTTCAGTAGAAGATAATGCCACGGTTGGTTGCTTCTTCGATGACCAAGAAATGATTTTTGAACCTGCAAATGATATATACCCTGATGTGCTTCTTCTATCATCTTTAGATCCGGCCCAATCTGCATCTGAGTAGACCTTTAGCTCAATATCTGAAGTATATGAATAGAACAAACCTTCATTCATGGTCCCCTTTAGGTACTTGAGGACTCGCTTGGCCGCTTCCATATGTGGTCTTCTCGGCTTATGCATAAACTGACTCAATATGCTAACACTATAGCATATATCCACCCTTGTGAGTGTTGCATAGTTCAAACTTCCAACCAAGCTTTGATAGCTTGTGATGTCTTCAATTGGCTCTCCTTCATAAGCACTAAGCTTATGATTTTGCTCCATAGGTGTACCTGCACACTTTGTATTTTCCATCTTGAACTTGACGAGCATGTCATGGACATACTTCCTTTGTGTGATGTATATACCTGAATCTATGTAGATCAACTCCAATCCAAGAAAATAAGTGAGTGGTCCGAGGTCACTTATTTTGAACTCCTCCTTCATTTGACTCTTTACCTGTTTGATTCCTTCAAGATCATTGCCTGTGATAATAATATCATCAACATACACACATAAATAGATCACTTCAGATCCATTCCTCTTTATGAACAAAGAGGTATCCGCCTTGCTAGCTTTGAATCCTTGGTCCTGCAAATAAGTAACCAATCTGAAATTCCAAGCTCTTGGAGCTTGCTTCAATCCATACAAAGCTTTCTTTAGTTTGCATACATAGTTAGGATGATGTGCATCCTCATATCCAGGAGGTTGTGCCATATACACTTCCTCAGAAATCCATCCATTCAAGAAAGCATTCTTTACATCAAGTTGATAAAGATTCCAATTTCTAGATGCAGCAAGACTTATGAGAACCCTAATTGTAGGCATTTTTGCAACAGGAGAGAAAGTCTCCTCATAATCAATACCATGGGTTTGAGCAAACCCTTTAGCAACTAACCTTGCTTTGTGTCTATTTATACTTCCATCTGGATTCCTCTTGATTTTGTATATCCATCGAGATCCGATTATCTTCATAGATGGCTTGTTAGGTACAAGCTCCCAAGTGTCATTCTCCTTCAAGGCTTCCATTTCTTCATCCATTGCATCTCTCCAAGCTTTCTTGCTTTGTGCTTCTTCGAATGTGGTAGGTTCTTCATTGGTTGAATCCTTTGCAATGTAGATTGAGTGCTTGGTGACCAAAGAAGTATCATAACCAAACCTCTCTGGTTTCTTCTTCTCCCTCGAAGACCTTCTAAGTGGTTGATGTGAGCTCTCGGGTCCATATGTAGCATCCTGCATCTTTGCTTTACCTTTGTTCTTCCATAGCTTTAGTCTTTCCAAGTCTTCTAGGTCAATCTCCGAATCTTTTTCTTCAATCTGCTTTGGCTCCTTTGGTTGAAGTGATGGAAAATCTTCATCCAAGTCATATGGCAGCTTCACTTTCCTGTCATCATCAAACCATGATTTGTTTTCATCAAAAATTACATCTCTACTCACAGAAAATCCTTTATTGGTTGGATTGTACAATCTATATCCTTTTTGGTTTTGATCATAACCAATGAATACACACTTCTCTGCCTTGGGATCCAATTTCCCTCTTACTTGAGAAGGAATGTGAGCATAGGCTAAGCATCCAAAGATTTTACAATGCTCTAGACTAGGTCTTCTTCCATTCCACACTTCATATGGAGTGGTTCCATCTAGTGACTTAGATGGAAGTCTATTTATGAGATATGTGGCTGTCGACACAGCCTCTGCCCATAGGTAGTTCGGCAATCCCTTTTCGTTGAGCATGGACCTTGCAGCTTCGACGATAGCTCTATTCCTCCTCTCTGCTACACCATTGAGTTCAGGTGTATACCTTGTAGTGACTTCCCTTTTAATGCCTCTTTCATGCAAGAAGGCATCAAATTCAGAAGAGAAGTATTCTCCTCCACCATCTGATCTGAGTCTTTTCAAAGTCCTACCTGTTTGATTTTCAACAAGAGCAATATACTTCTTAAAGCAATTAAACACTTCATCCTTGTGCTTCATGAAAAACAGAATGGTCCACCTGCTACAATCATCTATGAAAGACACATAATATCTTGAGCCTGATATAGATGGCTCCTTACTTGGACCCCACACATCCGTGTGCACTAGATCCAAAGGATTTTGATACATATATCCTTTCTTATTGAAAGGTTGTCTATGAGCCTTGCCGAGTTGACAAGCTTCACACTTATAAATCATGTGTTGCCTTGTGATATTAGGCAAACCAAGTACACTTTGGTCCCTGCAAATCTGTTTGAGTGTCCTCTCACCAATGTGAGCAAGCCTTTTGTGCCATATCTCCAACTCTGTTAGAGTTTGAGATCCATAGCTAAACAAAGCTATGTTCTTTGTATCTTCCACTTCAAAAGTGAAAAGCCTTCCTGTCTTTTCTCCTTTGGCAATCCTTCGAAAGCCTTGCCTTGGGTCTTCAACATATGCTCCAAATCGATTGAATCTAACCTGCAATCCTTTTTCAACAATCTGTCCAACACTTATTAAATTTTTGGTAATTGTAGGGACATACAAGACTTTGCTTAAGAGGTTCATATTCCCATCTGATGTCTTCACATTACCTATCTTCTCCACTGAGTGCTTTGTGTCATCTCCTGTCTGCACTTCATGCTTGTTATGAGGATCTTCCAAATCAGAAAGTAAAGCCACATTTCCTGCTACATGGTTCGAGCATCCCGAATCAATGTAAAATATGTGATCATCATCCTTACCCTTCTTTGTTGATAGATTCATAATCAATAATGAATCTTCTTGACTTTGGTCCTGTGCATAGTTATTGTAATCTCTTCTTCCTCTATGGCCACTTTGATAGTTGTTGTTGTTGTTGTAATTGTTGTTGTAGTAGTTGTTGTTGTTGTAGCCTCCATTGTACCTACCTCTATTTGATCCATAGCCACCTCTATTGAATCCTCTTCCTCTTGAGTTCCTTGGATTCCTGAAACATTCTTCAGTAGTATGGTTAGATAAGCCACATATGTTGCAAGGTTGAGATGATTGGAATCTCCCCCTGCCTTGCTTTCCACCTCTGCCTCTTCCTCTAGCTCTTCCTCTACCTGCAAAGTTTGCTTGGAAAGAGCTTCCTTCATCTTCATTCTTCCTATTCTTTGACTTGTCCTTGACCTTAGCTTTATCAGAATATAAGGCAGAAGTTTGATTACCTCTTGAGGACTCACCACCTTTGCTAATCTTTGCTTCATGAGTGAAGAGTTGGCCCATGAGTGTGTTGAGGTCGGGTACATGCATATCCATGTATAAATCCATGGCTGTTGTGAATGACTCCCACTTGTCGTCTGCTTTGATTCCATTCATGATTTGTCTTATGATTTGCTCCTCTTCAATTACCTCTCCAATGCTTCCAAGTTGGTCGGAAATCTCCTTCATCTTTGTGACATAATCAGTCACATTTTGCTTCGGGCTTTTCTTCATTGTTGTGAACTCCATCCACAATTGGTTCTTCCTTGCTCGAGTGTTGGAAGAGAAGAAAGAAGCAAGTGCATTCCAGGTTTCTCTTGATGTCTTGCATCCCTTGACATGAGGTAAAAGAAAATCAGAGATTGAGTTTAGAATATAGGACCTTGCAAGTGCATCCTTCGAACACCAATTCGAAAGTCCTTCCACTTCTTCATGTGATGGTTGCCCTTTGTTCCTCATGGTTGGCATTGCTTCATCTCCGGATATGAATCCATATAGATTCCTCCCTTGAAGGTAAGCCTCCATCCTTAGAGACCATGCCGGATAGTTGTTTCGATCCAATTTGTCAATTGTTGATGGAAATCCATCTCCCATGTTGCTTGACTATGCTCTGATACCACTGTGAAGAGAGATGGTGGATGCAATCCAAAGATGAGTAGGTGCCGCTACAACCAGCTTCACACCAGCCAACTGAGACTTCAGAGTTGATTAGTAGACCCTTTGAGCTTCCTAAATCCACCAAAATATCAGCCAAGTACTTTGGAACATGTATCCCAAAAGTTTAAGTCAAGACAGGCTAGTTGCGAAATGACTAGCTCCCAAAACTTGCTATTTTTGGACATACACCTGCTGGAAAAAATGAACAGTGCTCTCAACCTGGAAGGAATTAGAAAAATTCCTTTTGGGCATAGCAAATAGACTTAGAAAGCTTCCTATTCCAAGTTAAAACACTTCAAATGATGGACTGAGCACTGAGAACAAGTTTCATCAAGTTCTGGAACATTCCCACAATTCTCGGGGCTCTGCAGAGATAGACCAGTAAGCAGTAAAATGCAGATATCTCCAAAAGTATAAATCCAATGACCTTGAAAATTTATATGTAAAAACTAGACAGTGAGAGCTATCCAACGCACTTTAAAACACTGACAAAGGTTCAGTAAAACTCGAGATATGACCTTCTGAAGTTACTGCTCTGAGTGAGTATAGCAGAGAACAAAACAGAGAGGTAGATGATAATAAATGTATAGATTCACATATGATTACAACCACATTGGCAATGAATCTTTGCACAATGGGAGTAGAATGATAGAGCTATGGAGTAAGCTCTTCAATCTCTACAAAATGACATGAAGTGGTCACGTACAAGGCTTGCTAATCGCCTCTTCCTTCTTGCTCCTTTTATAGCTATTCTTGGAGGGAGTTTTGAATTCGAATTCGAATGGCTCCACCTAAAAGTGATCCCCAAAGTTAGGAGAGATTCCCTCAGCTCAAAAATTCGTGATTTTGGTAGTTGGAGCCACGAATTTGCTTTTACATCATGGATGAGGTAAGCCATCCTTTTACTTTTTTCTTTTTCCATTTACAAGAGATAAAATGTACTCTTTTACAAGAGGTGTTCACATGACTACTCATGTGACTTACAAATGAGGATAATATCAAGCATATCAAGCATGTAGGCTTGGGCAAAATGCACCAACAGTTTTGCCTTTCTCTCTCTACTGGGATCCATAATACCTAACATATAAAACAAAATGGTTAGAAATCAATATATATACGTGTACATATGTAAGTGTGTATGCATTAAGTATGTGTATGTATGCATGTGTGTGTGTATGTATGTGCGTGTATATGTGTGTATGTGTGTATGCATGTGTATGTGTGTGTATGCATCATTATGTGTATATGTGTCTATGTGTGTATGTGTGTGTATATGTGTGTGTGTATGTATGTGTATATGTGTGTGTGTATGTATGCATGTATGTAGGTATGTATGTATGCATATGGATATGCATTATGTATGTATATATATGCATGTATGTGTATGTGTGAGTATGTCTCTCTCTATGTGTGTATGCATATATGTGTGTATGTATGCATATATGTATGTATGTGTGTATGTGTGTGTGTGTATATGTGTTTGTATGTGTGTATGCATGTGTGTGTGTGTGTATGCATCATTATGCGTGTAAGTGTCTATGTGTGCTTGTGTGTGTATATGTGTGTGTGTGTGTGTATGTGTCTATGTGTATGTGTGTGTGTCTATGAGTGTGTATGTGTTTATGTGTATGTATGTATCTATGTGTGTGTATGTGTCTATGTGTGTATGTGTATGCATGTATGTATGCATATGTGTGTGTATGCATGTGTATGTGTGTGTGTATGCATCATTATGTGTGTATGTGTCTATGTGTGTATGTGTGTATGTATATGTGTATGTTGTCTATGTGTATGTGTGTGTCTATGAGTGTGTATGTGTTTATGTATATGTATGTATCTACGTGTGTGTCTGTGTCTATGTGTGTATGTGTATGCATGTATGTATGCATATGTGTGTGTATGCATATGTATGTGTGTGTATGCATCATTATGTGTGTCTATGTATGCATGTGTATGTGTGTATGCATCATTATGTGTGTATGTGTGTGTATATGTGTGTGTGTATCTATGTGTTAGTGTGTGTGTCTATGAGTGTGTATGTGTTTATGTGTATGTATGTATCTATGTGTGTGTATGTGTCTATGTGTGTATGTGTATGCATGTATGTATGCATATGTGTGTGTATGCATATGTATGTGTGTGTATGCATCATTATGTGTGTCTATGTATGCATGTGTAGGTGTGTATGCATCATTACGTGTGTATGTGTCTATGTGTGTATGTGTGTGTATATGTGTGTGTGTGTCTATGTGTATGTGTGTGTGTCTATGAGTGTGTATGTGTTCATGTGTATGTATCTATCTATGTGTGTGTATGTGTCTATGTGTGTATGTGTATGCATGTATGTATGCATATGTGTGTGTATGCATATGTATGTGTGTGTATGCATCATTATGTGTGTCTGTGTATGTGTGTATGCATCATTATGTGTGTCTATGTATGCATGTGTCTATGTGTGTATGTGTGTGTGTATATGTGTGTGTGTTTCTATGTGTATGTGTGTGTGTCTATGAGTGTATGTATGTATCTATGTATGCATGTGTCTATGTATGCATGTGTCTATGTGTATGTGTGTGTGTCTATGTGTTTATGTGTATGTATGTATCTATGTGTGTGTATTGTATGCATGTATGTATGCATATGTGTGTGTATTGTATGCATGTATGTATGCATATGTGTGTGTATGCATCATTATGTGTGTATGTGTGTATGTGTGTATGTGTGTATGTGTGTGTGTATGCATTATGTATGTGTATGTAAGCATGTGCATTATGTATGCATATAAGTATGTATGTATGCATATGCATATGCATTATGTATGCATATGCATATGCATTATGTATGCATATGCATATGCATTATGTATGCATATGTGTGTATGTGTGTGTATGCATTATGTATGTGTATGTAAGCATGTGCATTATGTATGTATGTATGCATGTAAGTATGTAAGTATGTATGTATGCATATGCAATATGTATGCATGTATGTGTATGTGTGTGTATGTATCTCTATGTGTGTGTATGCATATATGTGTGTCAATGTGTGTGTACATGTGTCTGTATGTGTGTATGCATGTGTATGTGAGTGTATGCATCATTATGTGTGTATGTGTGTGTATATGTGTGTGTATGTGTGTGTGTGTCTATGTGTATGTGTGTGTATCTATGAGTATGTATGTGTTTATGTGTCTGTATGTGTCGATGTGTGTATGTGTCTATGTGTGTGTATGTATCTATGCATGTGCATTATGTATGCATGTAAGTATGTACATTGTATGCATATGCATATGCATTATGTATGCATGTATGTGTTTATGTGTCTATGTCTCTCTATGTGTGGGTATGCATATATGTGTGTGTATGTGTGTGTATATGTGTATGTATGTGTGTATGCATGTGTATATGTGTGTATGCATGCATATGTGTGTATGTGTCTATGTGTGCATGTGTGTGTATATGTTTGTGTATGTGTGTGTGTCTATGTGTATGTGTGTGTATCTATGAGTGTGTATGTGTGTATGTGTCTATGTGTGTGTATGTGTTTATGTGTGTATGTGTATGCATGTATGTGTATGCATGTGTATGTGTGTGTATGCATCATTATGTGTGTATGTGTCTATGTGTGTATGTGTTTATGTGTGTGTATTTGTGTGTCTATGTGTATGTGTCGCTATGCGTCTATGAGTGTGTATGTGTTTATGTGTGTGTATGTGTCTATGTGTGTATGTGTCTATGTGTGTATGTGTATGCATGTATGTATGCATAGGTTTGTGTATGTGTGTGTATGCATTATGTATGCATATGTGTGTGTATGCATTATGTATGTGTATGTATGCATATGCATTATGTATGCATGTATGTGTATGTGTGTGTATGTCTCTCTATATGTGTGTGTGAAATCATATATGTGTGTGTATGTGTGTATGTGTGTGTGTATATGTGTGTCTATGTGTGTATGCATGTGTATGTGTGTGAATGCATCATTATGTGTGTATGTGTCTATGTGTGTATGTGAGTGTGTGTGTATGTGTGTGTATGTGTGTGCACGTCTGTGTGTATGTGTGTGTGTCTATGAGTGTGTATGTTTGGATGTGTGTGTGTATGAATGTCTGTCTATGAGTGTGTATGTTTGGATGTGTAAGTGTATATGTGTGTCTCTGTGTGTATGCATGTGTATGTGTGTGAATGCATCATTATGTGTGTCTATGAGTGTGTATGTATGTGTATACGTGTGTGCATATGTGTGTCTATGTGTGTGTGTATATGTGTGTCTATGTGTGTATGCATGTGTATGTGTGTGAATGCATCATTATGTGTGTATGTGTCTATGTGTGTATGTGTGTGTATATGTGTGTGTATGTGTGTGCACGTCTATGTGTATGTGTGTGTGTCTATGAGTGTGTATGTGTTTACGTGTGTGTATGTGTCTATGTGTGTGTATGTGTCTATGTGTGTATGTGTCTATGTGTGTATGTATGCATATGTGTGTATGTGTCTATGTGTGTATGTATGCATATGTGTGTATGTGTGTGTATGCATTATGTATGCATATGTGTGTGTATGCATTATGTATGTGTATGTATGCATATGCATTATGTATGTGTATGTATGCATGTGAATTATGCATGCATATGTGTGTGTATGCATGTAAGTATGTATGTATGTACACATATGCATATGCATTATGTATGCATATGTGTGTGTATGCATGTAAGTATGTATGGATGTATGCATATGCATATGCATTATGTATGCATGTATGTGTATGTGTGTGCATGTCTCTCTCTATGTGTGTGTGTATGCATATATGTGTGTGTATGTGTGTGTGTATGTGTCAGTGTATGTGTCTGTGTATGTGTGTGTATATGTATGTGTATATGTGTGTGCATGTGTATGCATTATGTGTGCATGTGTGTATGCAACGTTATTTGTGTATGTGTGTATATGTGTGTCTATTTGTGTGTATGTGTGTGTGTGCCTATGTGTATGTGTGTGTGTGTGTCTATGTGTGTATATGTGTGTGTGTACATATGTATGTGTGTGTAAGTGTGTGTGTGTGCGCATACCTGCTTGCTGTTAGTTTGTGCGACCCTCTCTCTCTCTCTGGCTCTCTCTCTCTCTCTCTCTCTCTCTCTCTCTCTCTCTCTCTCTCTCTCTCTCTCTCCGTCTCTTCTTGCTTGCATCCAAGTCCCAGCACAAATGTGCTGGGAGAAATCACATTCTTTTTTTACATTCCAGAGTGTCACATATGCAACGCTCTACAGTTTGCCAACATCGCTCGCACCGTCGCTAGGCAGCGACGAAATTAGCGACGCTCTTTATTAGCGTCGCATAAGCGATGCTAGCATCGCTTAAGCGACGAAGGTTCGGAAAAAAAAAATTCGAAATTCCTACCGTCGCTTGTGCGATGACCTCATTGCATAAGTGACGGTTCCCGTTTTTTTTCCAATTCAGGGGCGTCGCTACGCCCCCCTTTTTCTTGTAGTGATGGAATTATAGACTTGTAAAGTTGTTGAAGGAACTTGGTTTTCAAGTATCTAAAGAAGATAGTAGTTTTCTTGTCAAAGCAAGTGATGATTGGTTGATTTATATATGCATATATGTTGATGACATAATCCTTACAAGTACAGATGAGAAGGGCATACAAAGTCTCAAGAAACAAATGGAGAAAGAGTTCAAGATTAGTGACTTGGGAGACTTGTCATATTTCTTGTGCATGGAGATCTCATATACTCAACATGGAGTGTATGTGACTCAAGAAAGGTATTTGAAAAACTTGCTGATTAAGTTTAAAATGGAAGTTTGTAGGGTAGCACCTACTCCAATGGAGGTGAATCAGAAATTAAGCAGATATGGAGGAGAAGAATTTAAGGATATGAAGATATATCAAAGTCTGGTTGGTAGTCTAATCTATGCTACATTAACTAGGTTTGATTTGTCATATGTAGTTGGAGTGTTGTCTCAATTCATGCATTGTCCTAGGAATGAACATTGGGTTGGAGGACAAAGAGTGTTGAGATACAGTAAGGGTACAATCAAGGAAGGTTTGTATTATGGTTTTACATAAGATACAAACATCAAGATATATAGGGATACAGATTGGGCAGGTAATCCTGCTGATAGGAGATCAACATATGGATACTTGTGTTATGTGGGAGATAAGTTAATCTCTTGGTGTTCTAAGAAGCAACGTACAGTTGCTTTATCATCTACAAAGGTAGATTATAAAGGCATGGTTGAAGCTGCAAAGGAAGTCATATGGTTGAAGACTCTCATGAAGAGTTTTGACATCATTCAAAGTACACCCACTATTCATGGAGATAATATGAGTTCATTGTATCTAGCTGTTAATCCTGTTTTTCATGCCATGACTAAACACGTTGAGATTCAGTATCACTTCTTAAGAGAGAAGGTGATTAAAAAGGAGATTGAAGTCATACATACTTTAACAAAAGATCGGCTTGCAGATATGCTAACCAAAAGCTTGGATAGACCAAAGCTACAAAGATTCAAAGACATGGCAGGTATAAAGAAGATAGAAAAAATCTCAATTGATGATTGAGGGGGAGCTTTTGGTGCATGACAACCATCAATTGATGTTTTAGATAAAGACTTGAAGCCAAAAGATGAAGAAAAGATCAACAAATGAAGTTTGAAGATAGTGCATATTCAGGAAATGAGACTTGTATACATATGTACATTAAACTTGTAACTAGCTCGCTTATACTTTTGTTATGCAAGCTTATCTCCAAGGAAGAAGCTTATATGGATACATCTCTAGAGATGAGGAGATGCCAATATTCAGAAGCAAACATCAACCTACAAGAGAAGAGCAAGAAAGGCTAACTACATGGTGTGCAAAGTATGGTCTAGTTAGGTCATATATACTTAACGCAATATCTGATTTCTTATTACCTCACATTAGAAATTGCAAGACCTTCCATGAGACTTGGGAAGTACTTTCTTCATACTTCTCATCAAATACAAGGGCTAGGAAGAACGTACTTTGGAAGGAGTTCACAACCTTGAAAAAGCAACCAATTCGAAGTGTGGCTGACTATGTGACCAAGATGAAGGATGTAGTTGACCAACTTGGGAGCATTGGAGAAGAGATATAAGAGTAGCAGATAGTAAGGCAGATCATAAATGGCATCAAGACTGATGATAATTTGGAGTCCTTTACCACAGGAATGGACCTATATATGGACATGCAAATACGTGACCTCAACACATTGATGGGCCAACTCTTCACACATGAGACAAAGCTCAACAAGAATGCAGAAAACTCTAGAGCTAATCAATAGTGTGCCCTTTATACAGATATAAATAAGACTAAAGATAAAGGTAGATGTAAAAAGAATGAAGAAGAGGAAAGCACCTCCCAAGTGAGCTTCATAGGTAGAGGAAGAGGTACTAGAGGAAGGGGTAGAGGAGGAATGCAAGGTAGTGGGACATCATAAAACTCTTCACCTTGCAATATCTATGGTTTGACCAATCATACCACATATGAGTGTTTCAAGAACACAAGGAATTAGAGAGGAAGTCGCTTCCATAGAGGAGGATATGGACAATCTAGAGGCAGGTTCAGCAATGGAGGAAGCAATTACCATCACAAATACAACCAAGGCTACAACAAGAACTATCAAGGAGGTCTTTAGGGTAGAAGAGATTATAACAACTATACAGAACACCAAGAGGATTATCTATTGATCATGAACATGACATCCAAGCAAGGTAAAGATGACGAGCATCTTTTCTATATCGACTCTAGTTGTTCCAATCATGTGGCTGGAAATGTAGCATTGCTATCTCATATGAAAGAACCTAAAGGGAAGCATGAAGTTTAGACGGGTGATGATACTAGAAACTATGTTAAGAAGATTGGAAATGTTAAAGCATGAGATGATAATATGAACCTTTTAACTAATGTATTATATGTGCCAACCATAACAAACAACCTAATTAGTGTTGGGAAGATTGTTGAAAAGGTCTTATAGGTTAGATTCACAAGGCATGGACCATATGTGGTAGACCCTCAACAAGGCTTCAAGAGGATTGCAAAAGGTGGGAAATCTAGTAGACTCTTTACATTTGAAGTTGAAGATACCAAAAACATTGCACTCTTCAATTACAAAGATTGAATCCTATCTGAACTAGAGATATGGCATAAGAGACTAGGCCAAATAGGTGAAAGAACACTAAAGAAAATATGCAGGGATGAGAGTGTGCTTGGAATTCCAAATGTGTCCAAGAAACACTTGATTTACAAATGTGGAGCATGCCAATTCCAGGCAACCACTCAACAAAAAAGGATACATGTATGCAGACTACTTAGAGCATGTGCACGTAGATGTGTGGGATCCTAGTAGAGAGCCATCAATATGAGGATCAAGGTACTATGTTTCATTCATAGATGACCATAGTAGATGGACAATTCTTTACTCCATGAAGCATAAAGATGAAGTCTTCACTTGTTTCAAGATGTATTTGGCATTGGTTGAGAAACAGACAGAATCTTGAAGAGGCTCAGATTTGATGGAGGTGGTGAGTTTCTCTCACATGAATTTGACTCATTCTTATAGGAAAGAGGTATAAAGAGAGAGATTACAACAAGATACACTCTTGAATAGAATGGAGCGGCAGAGAGAAGGAATAGAGTAATAGTAGAGGCTACAAGATCAATGTTGAATTAAAAGAAACTTCCAAATCACTTATGAGCAGAGACTGTTTCCATAGCCACATACTTAATTAATAGGCTTCCATCCAAGTCCTTGGATGGAATGAGACCATATGAAGCATGGAATGTCAAGAGAACTTCCCTAGACCATTGTAAAATCTTTGGATGCATATCTTATGCACATATACCCTCACGACTTAGAAGAAAGCTTGATCCAAAAGTTGAAAGGTGTATATTCATTGGTTATGACCAAAACCAGAAAGAATATAGGCTATACAATCCCACTAAAAAAGGATTTATAGTTAGTGGGGATGTGGTGTTTGATGAAAATAACTCCTGGTTTGAAGATGATTGTAGGAAAATAAAGCTACCCTATGATTTGGAAAGTGATTTTCAAACTCTCACTCAAGAAGAACCACAAAGATTAGAAGATGTCAACTCAAAAGATCCAGAATAAATTGACTAAAAATCTTGGAAGTACAAGGCAAAGAGAAAATTCAAGAAATTGGAAGAAATTCCAGAGTCACTTAGAAGACCTCAATGAGAAAGTAAGAAACCCATAAGGTATGGCTATGACACATCACTAGTCACCAAGCATTCTCTATATATGACTAAAGATTCTACGTTAGAAGAGCCTTCTTCATTTGAAGAAGCCAATAAGAACGAAAAATGGAGAGAAGCCATGTAGGAAGAAATTGAACCACTTTAGGAGAACAACATTTGGGATATGATTCCCAAGAAACCAAGCATGAAGGTAATAGCATCTAGGTGGATTTACAAAGTAAAGAAAAATTTAGATGGTTCCATTAACAAGTATAAAGCAAGGCTAGTAGCAAAAGGATTTGCTCGAACCCATGGAGTGGATTATGAGGAGACCTCCTCACCTGTGGCTAAGATGCCAACAATCAAAGTTCTAGTAAGTATTGCTACTTCAAAGAATTAGAAGTTATATTAGTTAGATGTTAGAAATGCATTTCTAAATGGATGGATCTTAGAAGAGGTCTACATGGCTCAACCACGATGGTATGAAGAAAAGGACAAATCAAATTATGTATGCAATTTAACAAAAGCACTCTATGGTTTAAAGCAAGCTCCTAGAGATTGGAACCATAGGATTGTAATATATTTGCAAGATCAAGGGTTTATTGTGAGCAAAGTAGATTCTCGTTTCTTCATAAAGAAGACTAACTCAGAAGTTATTTATTTGTGTCTATATGGATGACATTGTCATTACAAGGAATGATGCCAATGGCATCAAGCAAATCAAATCTCAGATGATAGAAGAGTTTAAAATCATTGATCTTGGTTTGCTAACATACTTTCTTGGATTAGAACTTTTATATTGAGATTCTCAAATATTTTTTACTCAAAGGAATTACATTCATGATATATTAGTTAAATTCAACATGGAAAACACTAAGCACACCCATGGAACTCAACCACAAAGTCAATTCTCATGAGGGAGAACTCCTTGAAGATATTAAAAACGATCAAATACTTGTTGGTAGTCTCAATTATGCAACCCTAACAAGAGTGGAAATATGTTATGGAGTAAGTACATTAAACCAATTTATGCATATACCAAGAAAACGTCACATGGAGGTTGCCAAGAGGATCTTAAAGTATTTAAAAGCTACTATAAATGAAGGACTATTTTATCCATTGACATCTAACTTTGATATTAAGCTATATTCTAATGTTGATTGGAATGGCTCAAAAGATGTTAGGAGGAGCACTTTTTGCTATTTATCTTTTGCATGTTCAAAGCTAATTTCATGGTCATCAAAGAAACAACCAACTGTGGCATTGTCATCAACTCAAGTAGAATATAGAGGCTTAACAAATGCAACACAAGATGCTATGTGGCTCAAGCTACTTTACATAGACTTGTGATCACATTCTTATACTCCAATGATCTTCGGAGATAACACTAGCTCAGTTCATTTGGTTGCTAGTTATGTATATCATGCAAGGACTAAGCACATTGAAGTCTACTATCATTATGTAAGAGAGGAGCTACTTAGCAAGGACATCCAATATTCCTATGTATCAACCAATTTGCAATGTGCAGATATGCTAACAAAATCTTTGGATGGAGCTAACATGAACATGTTCAAGATGATGATTGGATTGCAAGAAATCAAACAAAAATGAAGACCAAGCATGTTCGGCTTGACAGGGAGTTGTTGGTGCAAATGCATCAAAGCCTACATACTTGAAGAATTAGCATTTCTCTCATATAGTCACATATGACTATTCCCTTGTAAAAATCAATTTACCTTTATCCTTGTAAAAGTGCATATATTAATTGCACTACTCATACATGGAGTAAGGAGGAATCAAATCTCGAATTACTTGATAGTTGATTGATGAGAAAGTAAGTCCTAAATTCTAGGATTCATTTTATGGTAAGATCTTGAATTTGAATTCAAAAGCTGGCTCCAACTCCAAGCTATAAAAATGGATCTCGATCTCGTGTGAGATATGAGCCCAATTCAGAGATCATTTGAGAGGGGTTTTCTATGTCTAGTGAGCTCAACATATATCTCTATAACTACCCTCACATTGTGCAATTATACATTGCCAATTTTATTGTAATTCTATGTGATTAATACATGTATATTGATCACATTCTATCTCACTTCCCTGTCAAGTTCATCTCAGAACAATAATCTTCTCAGACTTGGCTCTCAGTGCATAGTTGATCAATTGATGTGATTTTAAGTGGTATAGATTTAACATATTGTCTATTTCTTAGCTACAAATTTTCATGGTCATTACTTTTCTCAATCTTGAGATATCTTTAGATCTCTACTCACTGGTTTGTATAGTGTAGCAGCCCTTAAATGTCAGGATAGTCATCCAACTTGCTAAGCATAGTTCTTAGTGTACACTTGATCATTTTTATTAGAATAACTTGTGATTTGTACCTATCTAAGTTACTTAGATACTGCCAAAATGAATTTAATCAATAATTGCTAACAGGTTGAGAGCACTGTTCATTTTATTGAACATGTGTAGAAACCGAAATAGCATAGCTCATAGTTGAATTTTCTACTTATCTATTTTGATCCATTGATTAGCGGATCATGCTCCAAATTACTTAGGTTATTATTTGTGATTGTTGTAAAGCTCAAAAGTTCTACTCCACTCTCCACCACTTGTTCTTGGCTGGTGTGAAGTAGGATTTTGCAGCACCACCTTATCTCTAGAATCTATCCACCATCTCCTCCAACACCTACCACCTAATCAACATGTTACATAGTGTACATGTAACTATGCAAGATTAAGAATCAAGTAACCCCCATCAAGTGATAATAGCATCGAGTGCTATCTTATGGTAGAGTTCTAGTCAAAGCATATACACCATTATCTTGAGTATGATACTTCTCAAGAATTTGCACTCAATGGCTAAGGAATCTTGAATGAAGTGATACTTCAACACCATATGACATTTTGGAGTAACACCATGTTTTTTGCATCATTGAAATCAGATAGTGGTGGGTCTAAATTTCTGTACGGAATTCATCCTTCTGTGTCGGAAGTAGACCAGTGCTAGGATTTTTTATTATGAGTGAATTTGACTTGAGTAAATAGGTATGTTTTTTAACCCCAACACATTCGGCCATCCTGTGAGGGGAGCACTAGATTGTGCTCTCTCACTACAATAGACACAATTTTGGAAATATGCCTTTGATAACAAGAATACCCATGTATGGAAAATAGAACAAGAATATGTAGATGTTACCAAGAAGTCCCACAACTCGGGACTGATAGGTATAGATAACTCATCTAGAGATGATAGAGGACATCCCAGAACCTAGGATCGTAAGTATGGAGCAAGATCTCTAGATTATAAGAACTCCCTTCTGGGAAATGAACTAGATAGAAGAAAGAACTTGACAAGATCTCATACTACGAGATGACAATAGGATAAGGCTAGATGTCTAGGATACAAGACTAGACAAGACTAGAACAAGAGACAAGACTAGAACAAGAGACAAGACTAGAACTCAAACTAGAACTTGAAAGTACTTACTTAGTGAACACGACTCCTTGAGCTCCCAAGACTGGCATTGGCAAGATTGAGTATGTATGTAGCCAAGGCCTCCTTATATAGGATTTCAAGGTTTGCACAAGGTCTTGAAGTTTGCAAATTGTTTTTGAGTAAACATACTTTATCCCCAATTTGATATGATGGATTCTGAACACGATGTTGATCTGCATAGTACTTATATTGTTCTTCAGCTTTATGGACCTCTTCCTTGACTTCTTTCTGAATGTCCATTAGGTATTGGGCCTTATCTCTAGAAGCTAGGTTCTTGACATGATTTGGGAGTTGTATATCCATCCTTGGATGTTGTCCATAATTTGCAAACAAGGGGTTCTGCTTAGTAGATGCATGAACACTATTGTTATATGCAAAATCTGCAAAGGGTAAAAGCTCAAACCAATCATTTTGATGATAGTTGATTGTGCAATGAAGATATTTCTCTAAGACTTGATTCACTCGTTTTGTTTGTCCATCAGTTTGTGGATGATTTGTTGTAGATAGTTTAACTTGAACACCAAGGAGCTTGCAAAGACTGCTTCAAAAGCTGGATATAAATTGTGAATCTTGATCACTTATAATATCATCAGGCAATCCATGAAGCCTAAAGATCTATCCGAGAAAAAGATTAGCAGTGGTCGCACTTGTGATTCCCTTGGTAGTTGGAATGAAGTGTGCCATCTTTGTAAGTCTATCCTGAATAACAAGAATGGCATCATACTTATCTGACTTTGGTAGATCTGTGATGAAATCCAAAGATAATGAAGCCCATGGCCTTTCTGGAATAGGTAAATGTTGCAAGAGGCCATGAGGTTTATGTCGGGGTACCTTAGATTTATTGGAAGTGTCACAGGTTCGGATATATTCTTTGACTTCCTTCCGCATTTGAGGCCACCAAAAATATCTTGATATAAGTTCTATTGTTTTATTTACTCCAAAATGTCGTGTTGCAAGGTTGTCATGACATTGCTGAAGTACTTTGATCTTGGGATTTCCTTGACGGACATACAATACATTCTTATAGAGTAGAAATCCATCCTTTTCCTCAAATTCGTTTTCATCTTGGACTTTTCCTTCTTGAGCTTTTTGCTTAATGTTACAAAAAAAATCATCTTGTGGCTGATTCTCATGGGTCAAATGATTCAAGGCTAAATCTTCATGATGGCTTGAAGAGATAGTTGCCAACTGGAGATAATCAGGTTTGAGTAATACACTCTCTTGCCGATGAAATGCCTCTTCACCCTTCTTTGGTGCAAGGTAAAATCTTTTGGACCAGGCATCTCACTAACATTTTTGACATCATGGATGGTATGTGATGACAAAGTGAAATATGGATAGAAAGTTACTCCATTAAGATTGCCTTCTATTGGGTATGCGGGAGGTCATAATACTCTAGGTTCTTGTAATCTGTATACACAATAACTTTATGATTTGCTTCTTCTAGATGGTGATGCCAGGTATCAAAGGCATCCACTATGGCAAGAAGTTCTTTATCATGAATTTCTTAATTAATTTCTGGACGAGAAAATCTCCTTGAATCATATGCAACTCGATGTAGGTGTCCATCATCTCCATATTGGTAAAGAATGGCCCCTAGGGCAAAGTCTTATGCATCTCTCTCTAGGAAGAAGGGCTTACTCGAATCCGGATGAACTAGAATTGGAGCAATAGTGAATGCTGATTTCAAGGTCTAAAAGGCTTTTTTTACTTCTTTGGTCCATGAGAATTTCTCATTCCCTGTAAGCTTGGTAAGAGGTGTCACTATCTTGGGGTAATCTGTGATGAATAACCTGTAGAAATTGGCAAACCCTAGAAAAAAGTGTACATCTCGAACACATGAAGGTGGTTGCCAATCAGTTATTATCTCAGTCTTCTTAGGGTCCATAAAAATTCCTATATTTGATACAATGTACCCTAAAAATTCCACTTCCGTCTTATGGAAATATCACTTCTCCAATTTTGCATATAATCCTTTTTCTCTTCATTTCTCTAGGACTATCCTTAGATGGCATTCATGATCCTCTAGATTTTTGGAGAATATCAAGATATCGCCAAGGTATATTACATCAAAATCATCTAAATATTCTCAAAAAATATCATTCATCATATGTTGGAAGACAATTGAAGCATTTATGACAGCGAATGACATAACTACATATTCAAAATGGCCATACCTTGTTCGAAATCTTGTCTTCCATTCGTCTCCTTCTCTAATCCTCACAAGGTTGTAAGCTCCTTGAAGGTCAATCTTCATGAAGAATGTTGCTTTTCCAAGGAATTCCAAGAGCTCTATTATGAGTGGTAGAGGGTATCTCTTCTTTATAGTGACTTAATTCAGTCCACGATAGTCTACACACATCCAAAGAGTCCCATCCTTCTTCTTTACAAAAAAAATAGGAGCTCTTGCTAGAGACTTTGAGTGTTTGATAAACCCCTTTGCTAGATTCTCATCAATGTTCTTGTGTAGTTCTATAAGTTCCTCTGGAGATAGTCTATAGACTGGTCCAAAAGGTGGTTGTGCTCCCTCTTGAAGTTCTATGGCACAATCATAAGCTCTATGCTCGAGGAGGATATATGCACTCTTCTTTTCAAAAACATATTCAAAGCCTTTGTACTAATAAGATGGCTCACTCCATCCTCTTTTTTGGATTCTTGAGTTGGTATGGCATAGATCATATATGTCACTTCCTTGCTTACTGCATGTATGAAGGATTTGGCTTCGACATATGTCAGGTTCTTCTAGATATCGTGATGGGTGATTTTATTCTTTTGCCACTTAATGTCTGGATTATGTTTCTATAACGAGGGCATTCCAATGATAACTAGATGTACAAGGCTCGATATTACATGGAAAATATGTGGGATTCATGGTGACCAAGGTGTACTCTTAATGGTGTGGTTTCCATGGTTATGTTCCGAGATGCTAGAGGTCAACCATCTACTACCTCAACTATTACTTGTTTGTTCTTCTGAAGTACAAGCCATGTTTCTTAACCAATCTTTCATCAATGAAACATGAGTAGGCTCTTGAATCTACTAGGGCTCTAAGGGAAAGGGTCTTCTTGGCCATGATTAACTTGACAGGTGCAAGACATGTTTCTATGGGTGGAGCTAGAATTATGAGACCCTTTCTTATATCATGGTCCAGCTGTACGGTCTCTTTTACAACTCGACTTCCTTGTTTCCCTGCTCTACAAGGGTGGTTGTGAATTTGACTTTTGTTCTCTTATTGGGGCAATTAGCTACAATATGGCTCGTGCTTCCACAATACAGGCATAACTTGTTATCCCTCCTTCCCTTTTTCTCTTTTGGTGTTAGAGGCTGGAACCTAGTTACATCTATCTGCATAGGCTCAGGCATAGATTCATCTCCAGGAGTGGGCTAGATGGGTTTCCATTGGTGAGCTCTTCCTTCTATTTATTTTTCTTATTTCCTTTCAAAAAGTTAGTTATCACATTGAATAGCTTTGTTGACATATTCATTCAATGTCTTAAACTCTGGCATCGTGAGCATAAGGTCCTTTACATCATCTCTTAAATCCCATCCAAATTGGCTTATGAACTAATCTTCATGCCAAGTGAGGTCATATATCAACTCTCTAAATTCTGATGCATAGGTAAAGGCAGGGTGATTACCTTGAAGCAGCTTTTAGAGTTTTGGTTTGGCCACTTGACTCATGTCTGCATCTTCAAATGTGGTAGTGAGTTCTCAAAGAAACCCCTCATAGTCATGAAGAACTACCACATCCTTCTCCAAGATTGGGGCAAACCATGATAATGCTTGACCATATAGCAAGGTTCCAATAAAACCGACCTTGGATGCATCATCAAGGTATCTATGAAGCTCCATATAGATATACAATTTGACTTGTTGTAGGAACCCTAGAAACTTTGTGCAATCACCATTGGACTTTTCTGGCATGCGAATTTTGGGTTCCTTCATGAAAGATGAACTAGGATGTTGGTTCACTTGAATGCTTCCTTGATGTGCTTGAAGATTCCCAAATCGTTCCTGTACTTACTTGATTAGCATGACTACATGCATCGGATGTTCCATCTCGACTTGTGTCTATCTATGAGTTAGATCCTTGATTTTTTGTTGAAGACTTTGATGTGATGCGACAATCTGTTCATGAGCATTCTCCATTATACCTATTCTTGAATAGAAGTCAGTCTTGCCAGAATGTCAGGGGAGCACTAGATTGTGCTCTCTCACTATAGTAGGCAAGATTTTGGAGTTTGCTTTTGATTACAAGAATACCCACATAGGAAAAATAGAATAAAAATATGTAGCTCATATAACAAGTCCCACAACTCGGGACTGATAGGTATAGATAACTCAGCTAGAGATGATACAAGAGATCCTACAAGCCGGGATTATAAATATGGAGCAAGATCTCTGGATTACAAGAACTCCCTTCTGGGAGATGAACTAGATACAAGAAAGAACTCAAAAAGATCTCGATGAGTACAATAGGACAAGGTTAGATGTCTAGGATACAGGACTAGACAAGATTAGAGCAAGAGACAAGACTAGAACTTGAACTAGAACTTCAAAGTACTTACTTGGTGAATAGGACTCCTTGAGCTCCGAAGACTCGCATTGGCAAGACTATGTATGTGGCCAAGGCCACCTTATATAGGATTTCAAGGGTAGTTCCCAAGGGCAGTTGCGAGCTAATGATGTTATCAATGATGTCAAAAATCCAAACAGGACCTCGAAATGTTAGAATTTGGCACGTAGATAGTGGATCTTAGGGTGTTGGCAAATTTCAAACGCAATGGAAGCATTCATTTCTGCTAATTATGAGTAGTAGATAAGGTATCTATGTAAAAATTTTCATACTCAAAAGTGGAGGTCAGTGCAGAGTTTCATGAAGTACAATAGAAACGGGATGAAATATATAAGTTTATAGTGAGACAAGATGGGTTATTGAAGGTGCAAAAACCACTTACTAATATACTTAATTTCAATGAGTATCGATTGCATAAATCCCAGGTACAAAGTTTCACAGATGAATGTAGAGGTAAGTTTTGATCCAATTCAAGAAGCAGCAGACATTGGAAATACTCAAAGTTAAGAAGTCATTGCAAGAATTTGCTAAATGGATAGGATAGATGCAGCAACTAGCGGACATAGAGATACAACATTCAGCTATAAGAAATACAACTTTGCAGGTGGAAAATGAGGTATTGAAGTCTAGAATTAAACCATTACATATGCTTGAGAGACAGATGTTAGAAAATGAGGAGGTTGCAATGGATGCAATCTTGATAATTGAGATGGATATGGTTACTCGGAATCAACAAATGCACGTGTGTACAAGATTTATGGACTGGAATTAAAGAAAGGATGCACGCAGTTATTAGATATCCATATGAGGAGATACAGGATGGTTTGCATCAGCTCATGAGAGTCAGTTGATATATGCTATTGAGCAACACAAAAGTGAGAAGGAAGCCTTGTTACAACAAATTGTAGATCTTAAGGAGGAGCTAGTTTAGCAAACTTTAGATAAGGAGTTGAAAGATCAAGTTTAGCAGAGAGAACAACAACAAAAAGAAGTAGTTTCTAAAAAGTATTTTGGAGCAAGAGGAAATGCAAATGGGAGCAGGAGAAGTTCAAAAAGATACTACAATTATAGGTGAAGTTCAAGAAGAAAATCTTAATAGGGAACTTAGTGTCATAGTTGTTTATAAAGGGATTGTAAATTCGGCCTTTATTTTTTTAAAAAAATCCCCCACCCGGCAATGCTAGGTGTTGAGGGGTGAGAAATTGGAAGATAAGTAGTGAGTCAAAATTTTGCTAAATTGGATGTTGCTGACTTGGAGTTTTGCTAAATCTATATTTTTCTTTATCATAATTTTAAAAGAAGTAGTTACAAATTAGTTAGGGTGGATGTCGAGTGATATAGTAGTTGTATCTTGTTCGCACGAGTAGGCAATGGGAAGAAGAAGCATCTTTAAGGAGAGAGACAAATGGACAAAAGAAGAGAGTCTCTATACATGTTTTTGGTGCAGGTTGATTGTGATTCAGGACCGATGATTTACATTTTCATTAGCAATATTTCTCATTTTTATCGTTGAGATCTCTATAACTGAAGAAGTTAATGAAGTATTTTCATCATATTTTTTCTTTGCAGGTGTGTAAATGATCACTGTGTAAGAGGAGTAGTTCTATTTTTTGCATCTTTGAAATCAGATAATGCTGACTCTAAATTTATGTACACAATTCATCTTTTTGTGTGAGAAGCAGATCAGTGCTAGGATTTGTTGTTCTAAGTGAATTTGACTTGCGTTAGTAGCTATGTGTTGTTGAACCCCAACAGGGCTAATTGTGTTGCATTCCACTATCATCTCAGTGCTTTCACCTTGGACTAACTTGTTCTACTTTACCTTTGAAGATAGGATCGTATCATAGTTCCTTTATTTAAGTTTATGCAATATTTATAACATAAAAACTTTTTCTGAAAGTGTTCAAGAGTCAAGTAAGAGTACGTTTGTCATACTTCAATTCTAAATAAATATCCTAGAAGTTAGCTGCTTTGTGAGCTTCTAACCTGCTTGACCTTGATGTTTCTTTTTGGGTCATAGAATTGACTACCTCACAACTTTGAGATCATAATATTGACAACCTTGGAACTTGAAATTTAACTTGGAAGTTTGAATCCCTTGGGGATTCAATCTCACTTCAAGCTTGATTCCATGATTAAAAAATTCCTGGAATATGAAGGTTTCAATGTCCCATATCATCTTTTTTGCATCAACGTGAGTATAAAATTTGGCATCTCATCCATTCATATTTTAGAGTTACATTGATTTGTAGGTGAGGTATATCCTAAAGTCTAAACTCATGTTTGTAGAGCACCTTGTTAAATTCTCTAAATGAATTTGAAGTTAAGGAATTATCTCTATCATGTTCTAGGTTTTAAATGCTTCCTTCGAGAGACCATTCCATGATTATTTGCTTGACATATGATTTTCTTGGAAGCAACAAAACATTTGATGGAATAAACATCCCTCCTTCTTTTCTAGGATAATCAAAGAAAAGCAATATAGTTCCAAGTTATATGAATTTCTTATATTCAAGTCCTATTGTTGGATACTCAACCAATTTCTAGCAAGAAGACTATTATTACTACTTGTTTTTAGATTCCTATTTTATTGAAGCTTTAAATATGTTCCCTAGGGATTTTGCAAGAATATTTGTACTATTTGCGTCTAAGAATCCACAATTGCCTTTGGATATCTTTTAGATAATCCTTTTAAAGAGAGGAAAACTTATAATTTACCTTTTCCAAACTAGATTATCATAACCATGGCTACCGATTATATACTTGTAATTGCAAATCCTTTTTACATTCACACTTTCCTTTGGAAATGTGGAAAGTTGGACATGCTTTATCTAAGTCTTTGGTATGTTAACAACTTTTGGAGTCCTAAATTTCTATAACCATAGCATGCTATAAAATTATTTTCTTGGAAACTTTACTTTTCTAAATCTTTGTTTTCATAAATATGTATGGAAAATATTTGAGATATTATTTCACGATCAATTTCGACTTTAGCTAAGTATCATCCATAACAAGCAACTTAGTGTTTAAATCTATATAATGGTAGATGTTGTGGAGCGTAAGACGTCATTCTCTTAAGAGTGGAGGTTAGATTCACCATACTTTGAATGCTTTAATTTTTAACTAGCTCAATGAGGCCATCAATATAAATAAATATGGAGGAAGGAAAGTTGAGTTTGAGGTGGAGTATCGAAAGAGAAGTACAAGAAGTAGCACTTTTCAAACCATACGTAGAACCTCATAGAAATCGTGATGGATGAATTCCAACAAGGTCAGATTTTGACCCAAATGAAGTGTAACTAACAAACGCCATTGGACAAAAGCTATGATATACCAAAGCACTTCAACTACTATCGTGCACGGAAAAGAGAATTGGAGTTCATATGCTGCCATTCGTATGATTATAAATGTATTGAAGTGAGTCGACATTTCTAGGAAAGTTATTATTATTTTATGCTTAAACTTTCAAACTTATTGCTTGTATAAATATGCAAAATTTTCTCTACATTTTCTATAGCTAGATGCTTTATACTTGAGAGTCCTTTTTTATATAATTACAAGTTTAAAGTAATTTCACTCATCCAATTTTATTTTCGCCTATAGGGTATTTCAATAGGCTCCTTGGCTCGTGTAAATTTTGAAGCTCCATATGTACAAAGTGTTAGAGAATCCGAAAAATATTTCTTAGACCATCATATTTCTTTAGTTAAAAGTGTACTTCTATGTGTTTCCGAGGCTTGTGTAAACGTCCAGTCTAATCATTGAAAATTCTAAGAGAAATTGAAATCTTCTTTGCTATATGGGCTCTGTATGTCGCATTGAACCGAGGTTCTCTCTCCTGGTGCATAGATTTGAGAGATGAAATAGAGTCCATCCTGAGTGTCCTACCAATTATTCAAAAGCCAATCAAATATCCTTTCAATATATTCAAGGGAAAGGAGATTAGGCTTTGGCCCAACTTTATTTTAACAACGAAAGAGTGATGTACTATATAATAGAATTTCAGGTATTGATAACGATTTAGTCAAAGATGTGCGATGTCAATTCTATTACGCGATCAGAAGATTGATGAGTTTTGGCAAAATACACGTATTTTGGGCTCGCTTTTACTTTCGAAGCGTACCATATGAATTTATCGTGGATCTAAGAAACTGTTTATCCTATCAAAAACGTCTTTAACGGATATGATAACTTTTATTATTGACAGAATGTCGAGGCTATCCAGATATCATCACTTTTATTATTGACAGAATAATCCATTGTACAAAAATTTTGCCATATACAGTTGAAGAGTATGTCTGCAGAGACTCCGCTGCAGAATTTTCTATGCAAAAACTTTCTAAAAAACCATGTATCGTTAAATTTTTCAGTTATTCATGTCTTGACTGCAGTTAGTGTATATTCAAAGAGTCCTCGACCTCTTCTTTTCTGGTTTCTGGAAAATTAAAGCCCACATTTTGGATGTTTCTCATGATAAAATGGCGGATCTAAGAATCCTGAATGGTTTCTCGTGCCACAGCATTTACTTTGAGTCCATGTTTCATGGTCATCACATTCATCATCCTATACTCCACCGGATGGTTTGGCACAAGCTCAAATCGGAAAAAGCGCATCAGCAATGCAGCAGTTAATTTCATTTGCAAGTAGGCCGCATCTTTCCCAAGGCACATCCTCGGCCCAGCCTATACATCCACAGCAGCAAATCACGTATTAGTTATCGCCCAGAGCTCTTATGTCCAGATGGTACGCAAATCTAAGATTTAGTCGAGTATAGAGGGCACTTTCTTGGCTGATATGCCCACAGATACGAATAAGAAGTTGAGTCATCGAGTATACCTGAAATGCAGTGAACTTGAAGGGTGATTGTGGCTGGAATCGTCCATCGTGGATCCATCTTTCGGGCTTGAAGGCCAAGGCATCAGGACCCCAGATAAATGGCATTCGACCCATCGAGTAGGGAACGTACACCACTTGATCACCGGCTTTGAGATGCGTACCGTCTGGAAGAATATCTTCTTCTAATGCGACCTTTCCATCCTGAAAAGATTGAGTCGCAGAAAATTATGTCTGAATTATATCTACAATCACATTTTCTGTGGGAAAAGAATACGTTTGATGCGTGACTATCACGATGCGAAGTTATTCAAAGAATACTCACACGAGGAACCGCCGGGTACAATCGAAGCGTCTCAGCTATTGCTGAATGGAGGTACGGTAAGCAACTGCTTTGAAGATTCTCGTAGGTCATCACTTCGTCTGCGAACTTCTTGGCAACCATAATAAAGTTGCTGCCAAATCCATCGTTCGATGCAGTTTTCTTCCCTTGAACGATCTTCGATATAACTTCGTTGGAAATCACAGCGTCATCGTATGATACCACAGTGCCATGAGTTTCGTTGGTGTTTCCGTCTCGTTTAGCGATCAGCTTCTCCATGTTGATCAGCTCTTCAAAGATCTTTTCTTGCTTATCCGGATACATGCACATGCAGTAGAGAAACCACGAGAGTGAGCTTGCTGTCGTGTCGCGTCCAGCAAGAACAAAGCTCATCATCGCATCCTTGATCACCTCGTCATCGATGCTGGAAGCAAGCACATTCTCATTACTTCTGTGCTGCTGGGAACCAAGGAACCGTGATAGAAGATCCTGCCCGGGGGGATAACTGTTCCCGTATTCTACTTACAGAGCATATTACAAATTATTAATCCGTCCCAAATTTAGAGGCCCCTTCTTTCTGCGTACCAAATCCGCTATCACTATTGTAAAAGCTAACTGAACTACAAAACTCAACATACCGTAGGAGCCATTTGTGTTTTCTTTTTTTCGATCATCTTTACAAGGAAACTACTAAATTTCGTCATGTCCTCACGGAAAACACGTTCAGATCCGATGTTCAGAAACTTAGTGATCTTCCACCACGGATATTGGTATCTGCGTGTCAACATTTCCTGAGCATTGTCAAGTGCCACAGCTACAGATCCACCTTCCGTTTTACAATCACTTTCTGCGTTGAATGCACTTCCAAATACTACTTCACAAATCGAGCAGAAAGTCATGTCTAAAAGTAATTCCTGGACATAAAAAAAAGCAGGTAAAGAGTCATGGTATGAGAAAGAAATTAAGGAGCGAGATTAACTGTGACCCTGGCATTGGAAGATGGCGGAAGAGTACCTGCGCATCTACACCTTCGTTTGAGATATAAAGATCTTCGAGAAGCTTCAAGGCATTTTTCTTGTACACTGATGATGTGAGATGCCTTAGCTTTTGGACTGAGAATTCGAGGCTGCCAAGCTTGCGGTGCATTCTCCACATTTGACCATCCGTGTTGAGGATCCCATTTCCCAACAAATCGAATGAACGGCGATGCGACTCGACTCCCTGGAAGTTGGGAAAAGAAAAAAGTATTATAAAAATTGAATATCACGTTAGGATGGTCAAAAGAAATGAAAACATAGCAATAAATAGAACAATTCCAATGCACGAAGACGACAGGATTTTTGGTAGCAAGCTCAGAATCACTCGCAGAAAAGTTAATCGAGAAACATTGCAGTAATATGAAAATGCTCACGTAACAGAAATCAAGAAACACGGAATTGAGATTAAAACAAAAGGGAACAGCGAAAGAGATCTCTCTTTAATACGAGAGCTGGTTGACCAACGTTTCGAAACCAATGCACCTGTTGATGCGAGAGACAGCATTACCACAATCTTCTTCAGATTAGTCACGAAAGGCTATTTCTTTCATTTTCTCTATAGCAGGCAGACAAACAACTATGTAGATTTAGATATGGTCAACAACTTAGCAAGGACATCGGAAACCTGTGCTTACCTTGGGATAGTTTTGGAAATTAGTCTTAAGGATATGCTCGACGTTGGCAGGATCTACAGTGTAGTAGCTTCGGCGAGCGAGAAAAGTCATTTTCACAGTGCGATGGTCTTCATCGAAGAAGCTGGTTGTCCAATCAAGCAATCGATCATAGTTGCGGGAAGCTTCCAAGTGAGAGCCGAGGATCGGCCATGTTTTAGGGTCCTTACTATAGCGCTGCGCTCTTCGATGTGTCCAAACTCTGAGACATGCATAAATCAGAACTGCTAACAAAGCTGTTGAGATGAATTCTTTAATTTCCGAGTAGAATGGCCTCCTTATTAGCGAGTCCAATGTTGAATAGCAAGAAATTTTTCTGACTGTGAATGGAACGATACTGAGACTGCTCAAATTATGAAACATGCTTTCGATAGGAAAGGACTGGAACAAGACGTCGTTCAGTGCCGTGAGTGATTCAAACAGATGACGAAGAAGTTCAAAGGTAGTTCTAGCAGAGGTCAATAGCATAAAGATTGAGATGGGTCTTGTGCCGCATAGGAATGCAATGCAGCTCTAACTGTCCGACAACTATATATAACAGATGTTGCCGCATTTGGACTGTTTCCAACTGTCCGACAACTATATATAATAGATGTTTCCGCATTTGGACTATTTCCAGGATCCGGCTGCTGTCATGCTTCTATGTTTGTTTCGACGGAGCGCGCATAAAACGGTTCAGCCGCCGATAAGGTCTGACCGGATCATAGATAGCCAGAGATGGAGTCTCTCTCTCTCTCTCTCTCTCTCTCTCTCTCTCTCTCTCTCTGTGCCCCATCACGTAGAAAAACTGCTTCCGCCCTGACTGGGTCGTAGTAGCCGTCTTAGCAGCCTGTAATCCAACTTTAGGCAAAGGCAGTTAACTGATCGTGGAAAGTGTACACGAGAGGATAAAAGAAAAAAGAAACGAAATACACATCGTCTATGATCTAATTAGATTGCTACAACCAGAGGACCCTTTGCTGGTAAGGCGAAGTCATCCCATTTTCGCAGCTCAGATATACAGGGTCCTTTAAGTTACATATAATATCACGCAGATGGTCACCTTCGAGCACCGATATTTGCATCATCAAAATGTTTTAGATAATTAAAAGAACTTCATAGTCAGATATTATGTTTTAGCCGCTTCACATGACATATACCGTGTATCATCGTTTGCTGGACATTTTTTTCTTTCGGTTCCGCCATTTCTTGAGGTCAACAAAATGTGAAAGGAAGATAGATTGTCAAAAGAAGAATGAGTCCTACAATTGAGCTCCCACCCAAGTTTGGATCTCTGTCTTTGGACAAAGGATTAACCTTAAGATTTCGTAATTGCGATTGACAAAAACAAGGTCAATAACATATACTAATAAGCGGGGCAATGATCACTCAGAGTAGCTTCATTTTTTTGCAGCCAATATAGATAGAAAAACTCCGTATTAAAAAGTTTTCATGAGGCAACGTCCATATCTTTGCATAGACCTAACATGATTGCTTTGTAAGTCTGAAGTATGCGGAGTCTAAAACAGCAGGGATGTCACTGATCTAATACAAGAACATATTTCCTATTAGGGTGATCATCATTGTGATAAAGGTCCTCTACTTCTAAAAATGTAAGAATTGTGGGAGAAGTATGTCTTTCTAGCTCTAAAGACTAGTTCCAAAACGTTTCTCATCATTTTTACTAGTTTCTATTAAGATGAAAGGACAAACCTATAAGGGAATCGAGTCCTACAAAATATTAAATTCTTAAGAAAAAGGAAATTGAGGTTTTAACATTGGCTTTTGGCTTTTGGCTTTTCGCATTTGCATTGGATTTTGCATTTGTTCTAGGTGCATCTTAATAGAACTTCATGGAGATTAACAACTTGCATGGATTCTTTGGATGAAGAGCATAAATCTAACATATATTCCTTTCAATGGAGATGTAAAGAAATTTGGAACCATTTTGCTTAGTGATTATTAAGGAGACAAGCCTTATAAACATAAATAAGGGATAAATAAGATTGAGAAATTGCACTATGATTACAACCACACATATGATGAGTGCAAGCGAAATCAACTAGTTGAACAAAAAGAAAAGAGAAAATTGTAACAAAGTAAGTATATGATCTAAGGGTCGGACTACTTCAGACATATCTAAAATCGGACACTATTTGGTCACTCATTGGCATGGCCAAAGATCTCAAAACTAGACTTATGCATATGTTCATGTGCTCCCTTAAACAAGTGATCCACTTAGCCTAATGGTTAAGTCTCAAGGTTGTGAAGGAGGAGTTCTTGGGTTCAACCCCATGGGGGCATGTGGAGAGTCTTTTTTCCCAAGCCTTCAAACTCAAGATAATGTGAGTTAACTGGAGTGTAATGAGACTTAACTCAAGTGGCAAGTACAACAACCACTAGTGGACTCTAGTGGAAGGTACTAAAGCAGTGGCCGAGATCACTCCAACCACAAGTAGACTCTAGTTGAAGTTATTGAAGGACTGGAGGAGATTGCACATGCACTTGGTGACTCTAGTTACATTTGTGCTCCTCGTTGATTTGAGCAGCTATATATATAGGCTTAAGGTTGGGAGGAGAGTCATCTCTCTAGCACGTGGTGGTTGTAATTGTTAGTTTCTTGCATAGATGAATCATTTTCTAAGGTTATTTGATTCCATAGAATGAATCTCAAGTCCTTGAAGAATAACATTCACCCAAACAGTGAGAATGGAACTCCTCAATCTCAATGACAGCAAATAGTTCCCTACAAGTCCCAAACCACTAGAAGTGGTACTTAAATTCCAATGGTTGATAGCAGCTTGCAGTGTATCAAAGATTTTGACCTCTAGAATCTAAAAGGCATTAGTACATGCTTCGACTTGAGTTTGGGAAAGATCTCTAAGATCCCATGGGTAAGCAAAGAAGTTTCTGATAATTCAAGAGATCTTAAAGATAAAGAATAAGTCTTTATTTTTATCGCAAGATCAACAAGAATTGATCAAGATTGGCAAGGTTTGTCCAAGAAATTGGGATTGGAACTACTATAAAATTTATCCAAAGTATTGGAAAATGAATTCCTTTTGTGCAATTTTCACTCTAGTTCCATTTATCGAATGGAAAAGTGTGAAAAGAGTAAGTTGTTCCAAGTCTGAATAGAGTGAAATATTCCAAGTATGTACTCTATGACCGTGTCAATCGTAATTAAGTCTGTGGAAGGTACAACATAAAGTTTACCTATCCTCAAAGAGATTGTTGTACAATCCAAAAAGCATGAGCGGATGCTTAGACTTAAGTAGTGGATAGATTCCTATAAAGTCCCCGGTGGGGTAGGTACCTAAAATATGACTAAGAAAGGAATCTAAAGATAAGAAGTAAAAAGCTCTTATCGCTACAAATTGGTCAAGAGTAAACAAATTCAACTTGAAATTGTGAAAAATCAATTACTTGGAATTATAGTTGGTTTTCATTTGAAAAGCTGAGCAAAGAATAATAGATATTCTATCAAGAGGTTTTCGATTTTCCACATTTAAAGTGCGAGATCGTGAAACGATCATGTGAAGTTATCAAAACCTAGAATATCAAGTTAAAGGTAATTCCTAAAACTTCAAAATTCTTTTAAAGAGTTGAAGTGAAAAGGTACTCTATGAAGATATGTTTACACTTCAAGATGAGTATCATCCACACATTAATGTGAATATAAAATAGGGTGGTACGGGATACTAGATATGATGGAGAATGTTAATCTCCAAAAGAACAACTTAATCTTGTGATTAGAGCACCTCTATACCAAGAATAAGTCAAAACCTTTCACACATTTAGAGGATCAACTTCTAATTATCAAAAGATGAACAAATCTATGAAGAAGGTGATACACAGAAAAGTCTGCTGCACTATTTCCTTATATTGACTTATCAAACGTGTAAAGTTTTTGATGAAACTTTGTACGAATCATCTCCTAGATATTGCGCAACTATTCCAAGTTGAATTACTCCAAAAGATTAAGTGTAGCTTGAGAAATCAACTTCTCAAGTTACCTATGTCAGAAACTGTGCTTCTGAGAAGTCGATTCAGACACCCCTAACTTCTTAACTTTGATTCTCACAGTATCTAACCCGTTTTGCCAAATGCTTTTAGCCACGAGTAGATCACCTTTCAACTTAAAGATTAAGTGCTTGCTTGCACAAAACTTTAAACTATGGAGTGAGCACTGACCAAAAGATTAAACACGAAATTTGCGCCTGTTTCAGAGAACTGTAGACATTCAACACATATGAATGTTCCTATTCACAATTCTCCTAGCCTGTTTACAATTGGACTCTGAAATTCAGGTCACAGGCTCATTAACTAACAACTTAGATATCCTCAAAAGGATTTCGTTAATGATCAAACACAGAAGGAGCAGACACGAAAAGATCGGGCGCAATATTTCTTCATTAACTCAGAAGATTACAACTGAGTGATGAGAGCAAACACAAATTCACTTTCCACTATCTCATAGCTTCTATCTCCCTAATTCTTGACTTGTAACTATTGTCACATATGCTCTCATACATGCCCCGACTTTTCTCAAGGTATTTATAGATAATTTGTACATAATTCTTACTGAACAAAAGATCTAAGTCATCTATGACTATGCTAATATACATATGTGTACAAGACAACATTCTGACTTCTTCTTAATTTTACAAATGTCTTCCTTTGCTTCATTCTGACCATAAGCATTCACTAAGATCTGTATAATCACCAATTTGTGATTGGTTTGCTCCAACAGCTCCCCCTCAATCACTAATTGTGATTATTCCATTCTTCTTCACTCCTGCCATCTCCTTGAATCTCTGTAGCTTAGGTCCATCCAAGCTCTTTGTCATCATATCTGCCACTTGTTCTTTTGTTGGAGTGTACATCACTTCAATCTCTTTATCAAGTACCTTTTCCCTCAAGAAATGATACTGTATCTCTATATGCTTAGTCCTGGCATGAAAAACAGGGTTAGCTGCCAAATACAAAGAACTCATATTGTCTCCAAAAATTATTGGAGTACTATGATCAATCTCAAAACTTTTCATCAAGGTCTTCAACCATATGACTTCTTTTGCAGCTTCTACCATTCCCTTATACTCAGCTTCTATGGATGATAAAGCAACTGTATGTTGCTTCTTGGAACACCAAGATACTAGCTTATCTCCAACATAACATAGATATCCATGAGTAGACCTTCTATCATCTGAGTCACCTGCCCAATCTGCATCACTAAACACTTTGATTCTTGTGTCAGAAGTGAAACCATAGTACAAACCTTCACTTAGAGTTCCTTTGATATATCTGAGTACCCTTTGGGCTGCAATCCAATGAGTCTTCTTTGGACAATGCATGAATTGTGACAACACACCTACTGCATATGATAGATCTGGCCTTGTCAAGGTAGCATAGATTAGACTACCTACCAAACTCTGATATTTCTTCATGTCATTGAACTCTTCACCTCCATACCTGCTTAATTTATGATTTACCTCCAATGGTGTATTTGAGGTCTTGCAATCTTCCATGTTAAACTTGATCAAAAGATTCTTCAAGTATCTCTCTTGTGAAACATATACTCCATATTGAGTATACACAATCTGCATTCCTAGAAAATAAGATAAGTTTCCCAAGTCACTTATCTTAAACTCCTTCTCTATTTGCTTCTTGAGTTCATTGATTCCTTGAGCATCTGTTCCTGTAACAATAATATCATCAACATAAATGCACATGTAAATATATCCATTTTCACTTGCCTTCACTAGCAAGCTACTATCTGCCTTTGATGCTTGAAATCCACATTCATTCAAGAACTTGACCAATCTGTAATTCCAAGCTCTTGGGGCTTGCTTCAACCCATATAAAGCTCTCTTGAGCTTACACACATAACCTGATCCAATTGATTCCATGAAGCCTTCTGGTTGCTCCATATATACTTCATCTGCAATGTAACCATTAAGAAATGCATTCTTCACATCCAATTGTGATAATTTCCATCCTTTGCAAGCAGCAATAGCAATCAATGTCCTAATTGTAGACATCTTAGCAACAGGACTAAAGGTCTCATCATAATCTACCCCATAGGTTTGGGCATAACCTTTAACCACAAGTCTAGCCTTATATCTAGACACCTTACCATCTGCAAACCTCTTTGTTTTATATACCCACTTGCATCCAATGACTTTCTGATTCTTTGGTCTTGGTACTAATTCCCAAGTTTCATTTTCAAGTAGAGCATCATACTCTTCTTGCATTGCCTTCTCCCAATTCTGTTTACCTTTGGCTTCTTCATAAGTGGTTGGATCTTCTTCTGTTTGCACAATGTAAGCATAATCTCTTGTTGTTAGGAAAGATGTATCATAGCTATACCTTATAGGCTCTTTCCTTTCTCTTGTAGATCTCCTGATTTCTGCACTTCTTGATGTTTCAGCCTCATTTGATTCTGGATCAAATCTTGGCCCTTCTTCTACATGATCCTGCATTCTACATCTAGAGTCAACTTCATCAACAATTTCTTCACAAACTTTTACCTTTGCCTTTCCTTTCCTTTGAATTTCTTCAACACCTGTATACTCATTTGGTGATCCTGTATACCATGTGTTTTGCTCATCAAATGTCACATCTTTAGTAACAAGAAATTGCTTTGTGGATGGACTCCACAATCTGTAACCCATCTGTCTATCATCATATCCAATAAAAACATACTTCTCTGCTTTTGGTTCTAGCTTATGTCTTAATTGTGAAGGAACATAAGCATATGCAATACATCCAAATACTTTACAATGATCAAGACTAGGTTTCTTACCCCACCATGCTTCATAAGGGGTTCCTCCATTCAAGGCTTTGCAAGGCAACCTATTCACAAGATATGTTGCAGTGTTAATGGCCTCTGCCCATAAGTAATTTGGACAATTCTTTTCCTTCATCATGGCTCTTGCAAACTCTACAAGAGTCCTATTCCTCCTTTCTGCTACTCCATTTTGTTGAGGGGAGTACCTGCAAGTCACTTCTCTTTTGATACCTGCATTCCACAAATAATCATCAAACTCATTTGAGAAATACTCTCCCCCTCCATCTGATCTTAACCTCTTTAGCTTTTGTCCTGTGATCCTTTCTGCATAAGCATGGAAATGTTTGAATGTCTTAAAGACTTCTGATTTATCCTTGATTACATACAAAGTAATCCACCTGGTTGCATCATCAACAAACAACACATAATATCTGGATCCATTTATGCTATAGTCCCTTGAGGGACCCCATACATCTGTATGAACCAATTCAAGCATGTTTGAATACTTATACCCTGATTTGTTATAAGAACTTTTATGTGCTTTACCTAATTGACAAGCTTCACACTTGTACACCATATGTTGCCCTTCAATGTTTGGCAATCCAAGCACCACCTGATTCTTTGACATCTCCTTTATAGCTCTCTCATTGAAATGACCTAGCCTTTTATGCCATAGGTCTAATTCAGATACCTTTTGACCTCCATAAGTAAACAATGCATGTCCCACATTACCTTGGACTTTGAGAGTAAACAATCTTCCTTCCTTTTTACCTGCAATTATGGTTCTATATCCCTGATTTGGATCTTGTACATAGACACCATCATTTGTGAATCTTACCTCATATCCTTTCTCCACAATTTGCCCTACACTTATCAAATTTTTAGGAATAGTAGGAACATAAAGTACCTTACTCAGAAGTGTACTTCCACTCTTTGTCTTCACTGATCCAATGCTCTCCACTTTATGTTTGGTATTGTCACCTGTTTGAACTGTATGTCCATTCACCCTTGCTTCCATATCAGTCATCAAAGATAGATTCCCACTCAGATGGTTGCTGCACCCTGAGTCAATATAGAACACTCTTTGATCTTCTCCCATTGATTCATGAGTTGCATTCAGGATAAGAGTCATGTCATCCTTCTGATCTGATGCATAATTATAATAATTATTGTTGTAGGACTGAGATTGGAAGTTTCTTCCACCTCCTCTACCATATGATGTCCTACCACCTCTTCCTCTGAAATTGCCTCTTTGGTTTCTGCCTCCTCTACCTCTTTGACTATAATTCTGATTGTTGTATCCTCCACTTTGATTGTTATACCAACAATCATTTGCCAAATGATTTGTTCTGCCACAAATCCAACAAGCTTTAGCATTATCTTTGTTCTTACCTCCTCTTCCTTTACCTCTGAAATTTGTCTTCCCTTTTGTGAAGTTGGCTTGATTTGAATTCCCTTCATCATCATTTGATTGCTTTCCCTTGCCATTCTTTTTCTTATCTTTGGAGTACATAACTTGACTTGTACTTCTATCATTATCTCCTTTAAGATCCTGCTCAAAGGTTAGCATGTGTCCTAGCAATTGATTAAGGTCAGGAGTAAAGTGATCAAGTGACAACTCTATGGACAAGATAAAAGGCTTCCACTTCTCATCACCTCTTAGACCTGTAAGTATTTGTCTTACCAACTTTTCTTCTTCAATATCTTCATCCACTGCTCCCAAGCTATCTGCAATATCTTTCATCCTTGCCACATAATCTGAAATTGATTGTGAGCTCTTCTTCTTGAAAGTTGTGAACTCAGCCCATAGTGAGGACTTCCTTGACTTAGTAGTATTTTGGAAATGCTCTTCCAAGGCATTCCAAACATCTGTAGCACTTTCCAAACCTCTGATGTGAGGTAGAAGGTAATCATTTACAGCCATGTAGATGATACTCCTTGCTTGAGCATCCTTTCTCATCCAAGTCTTCAACATTGCAAGTTCTTCCCTAGTAGGAATACTTGGATCTGCAAATTCTGGTTTTTCTTCATCTCCTGTAATAAATGATATAAGATCTTTGCTCATGAGGTGTGCTTCCATCCTCATGGACCATGCTGGATAGTTCTCCCTATCTAGCTTATCAATCTGCAAGCTTTCTCCCATCTTGTATCCACCTGTGTATTGAAATCTTCAAGCTTTACAAACAATGTATGTACCTTTACTTCGAATTGAACTCCTTTTGCCTTTCTTGATGTCAATTTGTCTTCTCCTCGAGCTTTGACTCCAAGCTTTCACTTCTTGATCCTTCAAATGTTGAATCTCTTGAATCTGCAGCAGTCGAGATCCTCCTTTTCTTCAAATTGATGTCTCCTGCTCTGATACCACTGATGGAGAATGTTAATCTCCAAAAGAACAACTTATTCTTGTGATTAGAGCACCTCTATACCAAGAATAAGTCAAAACCTTTCACACATTTAGAGGATCAACTTCTAATTATCAAAAGATGAACAAATCTGTGAAGAAGGTGATACACGGAAAAGTCTGCTGCACTATTTCCTTATATTGACTTATCAAACGTGTAAAGTTTTTGATGAAACTTTGTACGAATCATCTCCTAGATATTGCGCAACTATTCCAAGTTGAATTACTCCAAAAGATTAAGTGTAGCTTGAGAAATCAACTTCTCAAGTTACCTATGTCAGAAACTGTGCTTCTGAGAAGTCGATTCAGACACCCCTAACTTCTTAACTTTGATTCTCACAGTATCTAACCCGTTTTGCCAAATGCTTTTAGCCACGAGTAGATCACCTTTCAACTTAAAGATTAAGTGCTTGCTTGCACAAAACTTTAAACTATGGAGTGAGCACTGACCAAAAGATTAAACACGAAATTTGCGCCTGTTTCAGAGAACTGTAGACATTCAACACATATGAATGTTCCTATTCACAATTCTCCTAGCCTCTTTACAATTGGACTCTGAAATTCAGGTCACAGGCTCATTAACTAACAACTTAGATATCCTCAAAAGGATTTCGTTAATGATCAAACACAGAAGGAGCAGACACGAAAAGATCGGGCGCAATATTTCTTCATTAACTCAGAAGATTACAACTGAGTGATGAGAGCAAACACAAATTCACTTTCCACTATCTCATAGCTTCTATCTCCCTAATTCTTGACTTGTAACTATTGTCACATATGCTCTCATACATGCCCCGACTTTTCTCAAGGTATTTATAGATAATTTGTACATAATTCTTACTGAACAAAAGATCTAAGTCATCTATGACTATGCTAATATACATATGTGTACAAGACAACATTCTGACTTCTTCTTAATTTTACAAATGTCTTCCTTTGCTTCATTCTGACCATAAGCATTCACTAAGATCTGTATAATCACCAATTTGTGATTGGTTTGCTCCAACAAGATATTATACTCAGATTGATGTAGGAAAGATGGTATGGGACATTGGACCTAGGGATGGTACTTATCTTTTAGTCCAAGAATAGATTTTGAAGTTAGATTTGATCTTCAAGGGAATTAAAAATTCAAGAGAGAACAAATTCAAGGAGGATAATATAATGATCTCAAGATACTTCAAGATCAAGGAAGTAGAAGATATGAAGTTGGTAACTTTGAAGGTCTTCGTTTGCCAATAAAGACTCCTCCTTATTTGAATTTTGAAATATTTTAAGCTAAGTGTTGTTTATCAAAAGGATTTAAGGGCATGAGGCTCCGGGGTTTCCTATGGTTACTATCTATAGCTTTATTTTCAAGGACAAAAATCTTTTCCAAGGGGTAAGAATGTAATTAAGTAAGTGTATGATCTATGAGTCTAGTTGGTTGAGACAGATCTTAAATCAAACACCGTTTGTCCACTCATGTGTATGGCCAGAGATCTCGAGACTAGACTTAAGCATAAGCTCATGTGCTCTGTTAAACAAGTGATCCTCTTGCCCTAGAGGTCAAGTCTCAAGGTTGTGAAGGAGGAGCTCTTGGGTTCAACCCCCATGGGGAGCATGGGGAGAGTCTTTTGCCCAAGGAGCTCTAGAGCCTTCTAACTCAAGATAACATGAGTTAACTTGAGTCTAGTGAGACTTAAAATCAAGTGGCGAGTACACCAACCACTAGTGGGCTCTAGTGGAAGGTACTAAGGAAGTGGTCGAGATCACTCCAACCACTGGTAGAGTCTCGTGGAAGATATTAAAGGAGTAAAGGAGATTGCACATGCACTTGTGGACTCTAGTTACATTTGTGGTCCTTGTTGATTTGAGCAGCTATATATACATGCATAAGGTTGGGAGGAGAGTCATCTCTCTAGCACATCGTGGTCATAATTTTTAGTCTCTTGCAAAAACCCTCACACACATGGGGAAAGAATACAAGAGTAAATGGGAGAAGGTATTGCTAGAGCAGCAACGAGTAGAAGAGTGAAATCTACATTAAGAAAGAGGAAAATTGGTGACATGCATAAGGGTTCTCTGCTTTCAAATAGTTTTTTCATGGTACTCTTATACTAATCCTCTTATCCTTATTTGCAACCCCATACAACTTATTTACAATCTGAAGATACCAGATGTACCTTTAGGAGATAGCTTAAGAAGACATCAAAAACCCTACGGATGAAGTTGAGAAAATGGCCAAAAAGCTTTAGGTCAAAGAGGCCAAATCTTATTCAAAGGATGAAGAAAGCATTAAAAGGGAATCAAAATCATGGAAGAAAAGAAGAAAGGTATCTATTAATTCTTCCCATCTCGAATCCCTTGTGAGACTAGGTTTTTCCCATTTTTTTAACCAAAATACTAGTATGAATATCTATTTTTTGGAATGAGATCAAAGTTTTGGCAATACTCAAGCCCAAATTATAAACTCAAGTATTATGGAGATTCACGGGCATAAGCGGAATAGTCATGCTAACTTTCATAATCGTCTGATATTCTTTATACCTAGAAATAACTTTTTATAATCTATTTTCAAAACAAGGCCAGACACTACATTGTGGAAGGAGATCTTCTAAAAACTTTCAAAATGAAAGTGTTCTTAGTCATAAAGGTTAATTTGTTTGAGTCTCGAAATCCGATGAGCTTCTAACTATTATTTTGAGCAATACAAATTTTCATAGAGCACATTGGCTCTTTCCTAGTCATGAATGTGTGTGGTGCATGTGCAAGAGAACAAGGATTACGACCACCACATGCTAGAGAGATGACTCTCCTCCCAACCAAATGCCTCTATATATAGCTCTCTCCAGCGGACTGCCTTCTTGGGTAGGTGGATACTAACCATCCATGCGTCAGCCATGTAAATGCATGAGCGCCAAGTGTCCCAGTTAACTTGAGTTAACTCAAGTGGATGCTTCTAGAAGGCTCTAGATCTCTTTGGGCAAAATACTCTCCCCATGTTCCCCATGGGGATTGAAGCCAAGACCTCCTCCTTCACATCTATTTTGTAATACAACTACTAAAGAATAACTACCTAGTCCATGTCCTTGAGATTGGCCAAGTGTCCAGCCAAGTGTCACTCTTCTCTCACGTACACACAAGGTGGCTCCTAGAGAAGCTTCTCCCAAGACTAAGGTTCCCATACCTTAGGATAAATCAAGCCTAAGGTTCTAACCATTCAATTGGGAGCTCATATGAATAAATACCTCAAGGGTTAAAACCAAGGGTTTCACCCAAAGGTTCAAGGCATGTTCCAAGGGTAATTCAAGGGGTGGACCAAAGCAAACATACATCATATTCTAACCTTTAGAATCCATATGTTTAACCTTGTGAACCCATGAATTATACAACATTCTTCCCCCCTTTAACATTTTCGTCCTTGAAAATGTGTGTAGGTATAATATGTGAAGTATTCCCCCGTGCACCATGGTCTATACTCTGAGCATGGTCATCTCTCTCTTTAGAGTCATTTCCACTAATCAGATAAGGGCTAATCCTTACCTTATTTTCAAAAGAAATGAATCAGAATCCTTGCCCAAATCACTTTCTCTTAGTCCACCTAAATGTACATGCATGCCTTGTACCTATGGACTAGTGAAAAGGGTGGAATTCTTTGGTGGTCTTTTTTATTTGGCACTTTCGTAAACTTTGAGCTCCATAAAGTAATACATTTCAGTACACTTTGTCCTTCCCTAGAAATTTATATTTTTAGGATTCTATGATAGAGATCTTATCTCTATCTTGAAAGGGCCAGAAACTAGATTCATCTTTCACTTTCAACAGAAAGAAGAGGAGTCTTCAGATGTTCTTATCTGAACTTATTCTTTTATAGTCGTCTTCAAATAAAAATATACTTTATTTGTATTTTCTAGGACTTAGCTAAAGATATGCACTTAGCAAAGTGGGTCTAGTGCGCCCCTACCAAAACATGCTCAATAAAATGTGGAGAAATACTATCTTCTCATTCGTTGGCAACTTAGGTGGACGTATTTCAATCATCCAGGTTCTCATGAAACATAACGTTCAAGTATTCCGAATGACAATATACCCAATTTTGAAAGTTCATGTCTACAAGTGGATCCTTATCTTGATCATCTTTGATTTTCCCAAGATTAATTCTTAAAATAGAATTTAATCCTTTTGACATTCAAGCCTTAGATCCAAAAGATGACTTTCGGAATTATTAGGTATCTCTACCTTGTTCTTTGTTAGCTGGTTCTTTCCAATGAGAATCAGTACTAACTATCTTGAACTGATTATGGTTCATACTCGAGATAGTTATGTATACTAACCTCAACGGGAACCAAAGCTTTGCAAAGAGAAAAAGAGCTTACTAAACCAATTCCTTCAAATCCTCAAAATAATTGAGGAATATTGCTTTATATCCTCTAGATTTACTATTGGATGGTGTTGAGATGACTCAACTTTTGCAGCTTTAGTTCCAAGGACTTGCAAGAAAGATACCTATTTCTAGGCATCAAATCTCGGATGTTTCTAGGAACATTCTTGAATCACTTGTTCTCACCAAAGATTCAAAAAAAGATCTTTTACAGATATTCTTTCATTCAAGGCTATTGTACTTGAATAGGCTTGACTTACTTTTGGAGTTTAACCTCGTAAACTGCCAAAATTCCTTACCCTCTTACTTATCCAAATTTATTGTTCCACATAAAATTCGGCTATGCATTTTATTAAGAAAAAAGCATCTGCTTAAGAGGATAAAGGATAGCCTTTTCTAGGGTAAATGTCATGTTCATTCTATTTACCCTTTTGTTCATACAACGAGGTGTATTAAATTGGTTCAAGGAGGTACATTTCTACACCTCATAATGAACCTAAGACCTTAATCTAAATGGTATTATCTTTACGGCTTATCCTGATGTTTCCTATTGGATCTTGAGTCTATTTTCTCTTTAGCCATTAGAGAAAAGTCTCACGGGGAGTTAGTTCTCACTGTCCCATACCAGGGAGTTCCTCCTCCAATCTATAGAACTACATCCTTAACCTTTCCACATTCTTTGCCCTTATCTTTTCAATGCTCTCTGATCATTTACCATGATCATGAATTCCATCTTGGAACTCCTTGGCATCATTTTCATGAGAGCAAAGACTAAGGTTTCTAAATCTAATTTCAATTAATTCAAAGGTCTATTTAGGTTGACCTTTAAACTTTACTTGGTATCGAACTATAAAAGGGTTTGATCTTTTTGATCAATGTAGGCCTCTTATTATCCAATCATAAAGGTTTGGATATATTTGACCAAGTTAGGTCACTTCGCTTTCTCAAAATTCCTCTAGCTAATTTAACATGAGATAAGATCAAGTCTTTTCTCCTTTAGATCCCTTTTTCAATGATATTTACCCATGGGATTTTCTTAGGATCTTCAACTCATACCCTCATGAGTTGATATCTTTGCTTAAGTCCTCAACATCATGTTCATGTTCTTCAAACCATAACTATTCTCTTTTTAGGGATCAACGATTATACGTCACCCTTTTGACTTAAGCAAGTTGACCTGCTTATCGATCCAAATTTTGGATCCATCTTTATCCATTCTCAAATGCCCTACTCTGATTATGCTTCAAATCTTTGGCTATCTTACCTTAATTTACTTGCCAAATTTGAATTCTTTAATGAATTCCCTTCTTACCTATCTGGTTCTTATTTTGTTTGAAAAGACTTTGAGCTTTCATTGAACCATTTCCTTGATTAGATGCAAACAAAGTTATCTTTGTTTATGTCATTTGATAATAGAGCAAGTATTCTCATACTAGATATCATCTATTGACATAAGTAGGCATCGGTATCAAAGGATATAGTCAATCATAAGCTTTGCTAAATGGTTACCTTGTTAACCATCTTGTTAAATTGTTTCTTACTGATAGAGCACATTTTGGAGTTCTTAAGGGTTTCTTTCAACCCTTTAATCTTCCTCTTCTCTAGATATGCTTAATAAGTTACAATTCTTTACTATTGAAGCAATTTTCTCAAAGCTCCAAATGGATCCTACTGCTTGTCAATGAAGGAAGAAGCTTATTGGGGAAGAAATGAATGCTTAAAAGGATAAAATGGTTCAACCATTTTTTCCCTAATATGTCATTTGAGGACATTCTCTTCCCCCTTTTAGTGTGATCATTGACCTCAATGATCAGATGTTGAAGTTCCTCTGAACTTCTTAACATCGTTCACAATGAAAAATTATCCCATGTGTGTAGAGTCTCATATAAGCTTCTAGTTTCTCCTTTGGATTTTTCAATCGAAGTTCTTATTACTACTATTTATGGTTTAATAAGAAGAAAAACTTGTTGTATTTGAAGTCTAAGTGCTTGGCCTTGTTGATTAGGCATGCCATGGGTATTATGGAACTTGGGGGTCCATAAGTAGGACTCGAAGTTTAAAGTTCCTCTTCCTAAGTTGAACTTTATTGGCTTTTGAATTAAATTGATTTACAAAACATCAATATTCCATTAAGCTTCTTTGACTTCTTTTAAAGAAGTCATTTCCTATGTTAAACCTTTAACTTACTGAACTTCCTTCTCTCTCATGTCCCATCAACCTATGCATATGTGATTAAATTTATGCATATCTAATGTATGGAAAGAAGAGATACATCTTTATTTGAAGATGCTTAGCATGCATAAGGTTAAATAATTGAACTCCTCTTTAAAGCATGCATGGAGCTCACATATTTTGAACTCCATTTTAATGCGAGGATTTATGTTTAAAATACTCATTCATGCCTTGCTCTATTATGATGAACTTAATATGCTCAATATCTCATTATCTTTCTAAGGTGAGTCCATGCCATGCCAATGAGATTCCCTTTTTTTTGAATTTATGCCTTCCATGAACCATTAAAATGAATCATTCTATGCACCATTCCATGTGCATTAAGAATTCACCTACTGCATTTGAAATGCGTTCTTAAATGCATTGTTATTACATGGAAAAACAAATATGAAAGGACAATTGGTAAGTAACACTTATCTCCATCAAAACTATGTCCTTTCCTTTGATTCTTTGTATAGCGAGGCTTATCTACCAGCATATTCTGAATGATAAGGCTTAATGAACTTTTCAAAACATCACTGATGGCGAAGTGCCAGCATTGTCGCGATCCAAAAACTTCACTAGACCATTCAATCGGTAGAAGCGATGGGCGGTGTGTGCGAAGGACAAGGATGTAGTCAACACGAGCCGGTACTGTCGGCCAAGGTGATAAACTCGTTGAATTCATTAGTGTAGTGTGCTTGTCACTTAGAACATCTAAGGGCATCATAGGCCTATTTATTGCCTAAAACTTCCATAGTTTAAACGGCCATAGTCCCTCTCTCTCCACGCTCACCGCACCATCTAAGAAAATCCATACACACCACCCATATAATCAAGAAAGAGCTCTCAATCTATCAATCCTTACTCTCTATAGATTTCGTTTTATCCATCTCTCATGGATAGCATCGAACATTACACAAATGAGGGAGGAGGTGCATCTTCGTCTCTTAGAGCACAAAATACTTGTGCTATAAGGGGATGGCCAACTTTCTATGACTGATGAGCGCTGAACTGAGCCAACTCGTGGTTGCACAGATGGCAAGCTTATAATCCCACATTGGTGATCTGTTCGAATTAAGATCTCTATAAATTGGCGGAAGAACGCTCAGAGGTCTCAAACAAGTGAGGTAGTGCTCGCGGACGGGCGCCTCTCAGACACTGAGCTCACACGAGCGCTGTAGGTACGCACCTGTGTCTCCACCTATACCGGTGCCGTCTTCAAGAGGACTACGTGGACTGCTGCCTTGCCTCCCAGCTATCAGCTTCTCCGTACTGGACGGGGTAGATATATTTTACTCCTAAAAATGACATAGGACAATCCAAGACCCACGCGCACTCAGCTAACCTTGATTGACAGAAATTCTTAGATATAAGTCAAAATTCAAAAACCACATAAGATCTGGGATCTAATTGGCTCTGCATACCAATGTTGTGTAATACAACTACTCAAGAATAACTACCTAGCAAAACCACCAAGGTGAAGAGAGAGCACGTATCCACCCATCCAACTCCACCCATATATATACCTCTAGCCCAAGGGGGTGCATGTCCTTGAGATTGGCCAAGTGTCCATCCAAGTGTCCCTCATGTGAACACTTTCCCAAGGGTGATCACATGCCTTCTAATTTCCCAAGGTCTATCACATGCCTGCTAAATCAAATGAGGATTCTTCTCTCACATACACAGAAGGTGGCTCCTAGAGAAGCTTCTCCCAAGACTAAGGTTCCCATACCTTAGGATAAATCAAGCCTAAGGTTCTAACCTCATTCAATTGGGAGCTCATATGAATAAATACCTCAAGGGTTAAAACCAAGGGTTTCACCCAAAGGTTCAAGGCATGTTCCAAGGGTAATTCAAGGGGTAGACCAAAGCAAACATACATCATATTCTAACCTTTAGAATCCATATGTTTAACCTTGTGAACCCATGAATTATACAACAACATCCTTGAGAGTTAACCACTAAGCTAAGTGGATCACTTGTTCACAAGAGCAGAAACCTCCTAGTAAGTCTAAACTCGAGATTATTGGTCATACACACGGATGATCAAATGGTGTCCGATTTCAGATGTGTCTGAACTGGCCGAACCCTTGGATCATAGTCTTACTTTATTACATTCACTCCCCCTTGGAAAAATATTTTCTTCCTCGAAAATAGAGCTATATATCTACTGTAGGCAACCCCCGAGCCTCATGTTCTAAAACTAGAAGAACATGGTCATGTTCTAAAACTAGAAGAAGATGTCTCATCTCTGTGGTATGATTCAAAAAACTCTCTCGCTTTGCACTTTGATGAACTGGACAAAGTACAAACTACTGAAAGAGTAAGAAGGGTAGATCTAAAAACATCCCTCGCCAATTCAGAGTTTCTTGATGTGCGATCTAGGCACAAACATGTGAACTGGATGGATTCAAATTACTAGTCCATTTTTGGGCATAGCTGGTGCATGGACTTATTAACGAATATGAGATTCTTATCCCTTGCAAGACTTCAAGAATTACTTGAATTTGTTTTGGACAACTTGAAGTCTAGTTGTCCCAAACATCTAACTTAGATGTTTGTACAATGGTTAACTCCTATCCAACAGTTTCTTGATTTTATCACCCGACTAGAGGACTACTTTATCCTAACGAGTTTAAAAATCCTATGTAAACTATAGGAGAAAGTTTACCATTTTCTTTGAGTCAACCTTACTATAACTTGACCAATTCAAACTCAAAATGAAAATTGTCCAATTTACGATACTTTTCTCAAAGACTTGTGCTAAAAGTTCTTGGGATTTATCAATCTGATGCACAATTCCTAACTTCTCTATTCTTGAGTATACTGGACTCTAGAAAATCATTGATGCTATAACTTGAAGCAAACTCAAATGAATAAGTCTACTTAGACTTATTATCTTTTGAAGATTGAAAATGTTCTTATATAGAACATCTGTCTAGGATGTTTAATTTAGTTACTTGGTTCTAACCGGCTAACCCTTGACTTTTGTAAAAAGAATTAGATACCATATCTGAGTCAAATCCAAAAGATTTTGAAAGCGGAAAGAAATAACCAAAACTATATTTAATCAATTCAAACTTCGAAGATACGTAAACTTGCTATGAGTCAAAGTCTAGATGACTCAGGATTTTAACTTCTCAAAGATCTGTTTCAACAGGGTAATGAAGCATTTTTACTATATTTAAGAGAAATAAGCTGGATTCTCAAAACGTTTTAGAGCAAATCTAGAACATCATCAAACCACAAGATACTAGTGTGGTTTCTTACATCAGTGTGTCGACCCAGTGAGGTTCTGTTGATGAGTTTTGTATTCAAGTAATGCTTCACTTAAGACTAAGTTTATGCATGTATTCAATCTTTATGACTCCTTACTAGGAATGCAATTCTTGAGCATTGCTTTTGAGTCAAAGAATTGAACTTTCCAAGTTACACCACGAACTTGGTACCTAACTTAGTCAATCAAATCCTTGGTTGAAAAGCTCAACTCAAAGTCCAATTTTTTCAGAAATAAATCCGAATTAAAAACACTTTATCTTGAAGTGTTTCAAGAAGATCTTGGAAGTTACTTACTTCATATCTTCTGTCCTTTATCTTGAAGTTATCTTGAAGTATCTTAGGATGCTACTTTTATCCTTCTGGAATTAAACTCCTTTTTTTTGAAGTCTCAATTCTCTTGAGGATCAAACCTAACTTCAAGATCCAAACTAGGACTAAAAGACAATGATCATCCCACGGTCCAATGTCCCATACCATCTTTCCTACATCAATCTAAATATAAAATCTGGTGTCCCAAACCACCCTATTTTATATTCACATTAATGTGTGGGTGATTCTTATCCTAAAGTCTAAATATCTCTTGATAGAGTACCTTCTTGCTTCAATTCTTTACAAGAATTTTAATGTTTCATGCATTATCTCTAACTAGATTTTCTAGGTTTTGATCCCTTCACATGATCATCACACAATCACGTGCTTTGGTTTGGAAACTAGAAAACCTCTTGAGAGAATATCAATTCTTCTTTTGCTTGGGTTTTCAAATGAAAACCAATTCGAATTTCAAGTACTTGAATTTTCACACATTCAAGTTCAATTGGTTTATCCTTGACCAATTTGTAGTGACAAGAGCTTTTACTTCTTATCTTTACATTCCTCTCTTTACGGATGCTTTAGGTACCTATATAAGTATTCAACTACTTAACCAAAAATCATGCATATATATAAAAATGTCTGTTCTTGCATGAAAATGCATGTGAGTGCATGCACGTGTTGGAATTCTCCATTCATGCATCAAACCTAAATCAAGCAATTCTTGAGCTTGAAAATGCATGTTTCCAATAATCCATGCACAAAGATTCTACTTGCTAGCTTTTATTTAAAAAGATATAAGTGTTCATGTGCATAAACTTGAGCACTAACTATCTTTTAAAAGCAACAAGAAACGTGTTTTGTGCATAAAAACATCCTTTGACAAGGATAAATGCACCAACATTCTTTTGTAGATGCATGCCTATGCTTGAGTTTAATGAGTGTTTCAATATCTTTATGCTCTTTTATGTAGGTTTCCATAATTTGCATCAAGATTATCAAGAATGAAGTTTGCCTCTATACTTCAATGATAAAAATGCATCCTACATGAACGTAGAGAGCAAAAATAAATATTGAAACCAATCATTAACTTGGAAAATACTTATCCTCAGATAGACCTACGTCCCTCCATTGATCCTCGAAAAGAGCCATTCTCAATCCTTGAGATATCCACATGCGTGACTTTTGTTTATCCTTGTCTATGGATGGGAGCTTGTGTTGGAAATTGGAGAGGCTAAACCTTTACTTGACTTACTTCAATTAGATGCAAGATTGGCATGTGCCTCTTTGCTAATCATTGATGCTTGTGTCCTCAGCCTCATGAGGGCATGGGATCGACTTCTATGAGCTTACATTCACAATCGGGTCGTTGCAAGTAGTTGGGCAACAAGGGCCAACAAGAGTAACTGAAGCTAAAATTAACTAGTAATGAGCATGAGGCGCTTAGTCAGCCCAAAGGCCCGAAAAAGTAGTGACAACGGTTGGAATCCTCCAGACCGCTTATGCACTTTTTTTTCTTTCTGTGTACGGTCATCTATGGCGCTACAGTTCAAATCCTCAGACATTGAAGCACACCAGTCTTTGTGTGATTAGAGTGGGATGCGCCTAAGCAACAGGTCGTCGGCTCAAGTTGTGGTTGTCACTTTTTAGAGATCGAAGGATTTGTAGCTCCGCCCGTCGTGTATTTCGGGTGTACCTTTTGCTATTCAAATATGAGCAACATAATGAATCGCTACCTCCACGCCAAACTACTAGCTTAGCGGATGTGCGTCCTCCATTCTCAGAAGATTAGAGAATCGAATCCAGCGTGCTACCTCTAACTCTTCAGATAATGATGCTATAAAACTCAGAGCTTGATATCGTGCAATTTTGCTCTGCGGTGTCATCGAGATTTTCTCTCCTCTCTCACTCATGAAGGCCTACAGGAAACACATTCGGTGAAGGTAGCCAGAATTCCCTGAGAAGTCCAAGATGCATCAAGGATGTCAAAGGGAGTTCACATGCAAACTTTGGAATAAATCGAGCAAATCCAGGGTAGCGGTGAAAGCTGGTCAAACTTTGTAAATTAGGGCAAAATTTTCAATGTCTCCAAATCACATGAAAATTCATATACTTATAAAGCTTATCAAAGGCAGTATATAGCCCGAATTTCACATGAAAATGGATTTTCTAGCACATTGATATGCCATGTGCATTTTGTAAAAAATTTAATTTTTCCACTTAGACCCTACAAAATCTTGTATAGGAATCTTTGTTAGCCATATGGTTTGGCACGTATAAAGAACATTTGAGCCTACATACTTATACAAAGTTTTAAGGCTATCAGAGCTTCCTAGATACCTTAATGCCACCTTGCAAGCTTCCAAATGTAGTCAAACTTGTACAAGGGAGATTCATATGGGAGTGTACGGACAAAATGAGCTCATATTCAATGGTGGAGATGCACTAAAGCATAAAGGAAGGAGGATCCATGCGTTTTTCACCGGATAAGCTTTTTTGATGATCAAAGATCAATAATACAAAGTTTCTCACAAAATAGTGGCTTATCTTATCCAAATTGATGTTAGCACTAATCCAACGGTCCAAATCAGCCCCAGATCTAATGGTGGAGAATGAAGGCACCAATTCTCCTCTGCTTTGCCCTAGATATCATATAAAGAACCAATCCTAACCATCCATTTGATAAATCCAATGATTGTAATCAAAAGAAGTTGATCTTAGGGTTGAGAGTTGATTTCTCTAGATCGAAGGGCCCAAATTCATTAAAAAAAACTATATAAACCCCCCTCCAAAATCCTAGAGCATCATTTTTAGGCATCCATAGGGCCCTTGCTAGCACATGGCTCCCTTGAGTTGATCACTCTTAGTTGAGCGTGTGAGGATCCAAGGTGGGCTAGTAAGAGCATAGTTCCTAGATTCAATTTTTAGACTTCCTCTCTAGGATATGCTCATAAACTGAGTATCTCTTTCTTTACTCACCCTGAGTGGAGCATGTGAGTGAGTTAGAGCTGGTTTTATGTATCTTAGAATTCTTTAGAAACACATTACAATCCTAGAAAGACATACGGTCAATGAAGTGGGACCTATCCTCTTACGTGTGGCATTCGATTGAACTGTCATGGTGAGAGGGTGGTGCGGACCACCTTTGACCAGTAGAATGCTTAGCTTGATGTTTCACAACATTCATGTATATGTTCATCATAACAAGATCTTCTAATTCATGTATCATGTCTCTTATCTCTTTGTCTCTTCTATGTTTTTATATGTCACCTTCTATTTCTTTCTATGTGTGAGAAGGCTCCGTAGTATTGCGTTGAACCAGTGAGGATGATCCATTAAGGTTGAGAGAATAATTTTCTTTTCATTCATAAATCATGATCCACATGCATTCATAACACCCACAAACACCCATGCATATGTTTTAGTTTAAAAAGTGTATAAGAAGCTCCATTCTTGGACCATTCTTCCTTTCAAGACTGATTCATGTGTGTGGTTTTAGTTTTTTACTAGTCTTCCTCAAGCTAGCCTTCCACAAACTAAGGAGCAAGTTAGAGAACAATCCCATGCTTGCTTTTTGACACTACTCCTATTCATCAAATGATGGAGCCTTGTCAAGGTTTTAAAGTAGAGCCAACTAAAAGTGTAGTTGAACAATCTCAAGTGGAAATTCTCACTAAGCAAATGGAAAGTCTTATTGCTACACAATCCAATTTGGCCAGGACTATAGATGTTATAGCTACCGATAAAAATCCACAAGTAGCTCCTACTCAAGCATATCAAGTTCCTCCAATGCATAATCCTTCAATGCAAAATCCTCATCCTCATGTGCAAAATCCTCAAATGTATCAAAACATGTATCCTCAAGCTTCTCAAATAGCTTTTCAAAATCCTCAAAATTAAAATTTTCAAAATCATCAACCCTATACTATGGAAGCTTCTCTTGCACCTTAGTACCACATGTTGCTCCCCAAGCTCCTCAAATACATCAATTACCTTATCAAAATCCTAATTAGCCTCTTCAAGCAATACCTTATCAACAAAATCCTCAATTTCAAAATTTTCCACCACAAGTTAATCAAAATCGTGAAAATCAAAATGGTTTTGTGCGTGGCCCTCGTAGGTGTCCTTGGTGTGATTCGTTAGAGCACTTTTTGAGAGATTGCGAACTATTGAAGGCTGCTACGACTCATAATAGTCATAGACAAGAAAATCTGTGACTATCGATCTAGGCTACCTTTGCAAGGAAATTATGGTAAGGGAGGAATGAAAAAACACTATGAAAATATAACCATAACGGACGTAGGGACTAGAGGAGTGAAACTAGAAGCTCTTGATGAAAAACAAGTAGAATCAAGTAAACCCACAAAGGAAGATGACTTTTCCATAGAGGCTTTGGTAAGAGCACGAGATGAGATTAGGAGAATAATGGCTTGGGAGTCACCGATAGAAGATCAATCTCTTATTTCTCACATATCCAATGTAGAAGAAAAACGAAAAAGAGATGAAGCTGAGCCTAGTGAAAGAAGAGTGACTCGAAAACAAACCTCAGAGGGAATAGAAACAATCATAGAGCAGGGAGAAACATCACAATCCAAAGATAAAAAACAAGAATCACAACCCAATGAACAAAAACAAGAGGAGAAACAAAAAGGTAAGAGGAAAAAGCAAAGAAAAACAGAACCAAAGCCTTTAGATAAACAAGAGCAATCAAAACAAACTGAAGACCAAACACGAGAACATGAACGAAAACAAGATCCTGAGCAAAAACAAAAGAAACCAAAGAGAAAACCTAAAGCCATCTTGATTTCAGAACTTGAGAGAAAAATAGATCCTATGGAGATTTTAAATGACATTTTGCTTAAGAGTCAAGTAACTATGTTCTTAGAACAAGTTTTCTCTATTGCAAAGCCTGTTTTTAAAGATAACTTTATCGGCCTAATTAAAAGAAAGAGGTTTTCACTTAATCTAGATACTGAGATGCAAGATTCTCTAGATCAAGATCAAGCTATGAATGAAGCCTTAAACTTTTATGAATCTGATGGAGAGGGCTTTGATGATGATGAAGTAAATATTAATAAACATTTCTTAGGACCTATTCAACCTGACCATGAAAATCATGAAAACAATCATGAAAGTCACTTTAAAAGAAAATTTTGATCTAGAGGTACATCAGAGATGCATGTTAAAATAGGAAATGATAAAAAAACTATCACTGTAAATGCATTAGTAGATTCCGGATTTGAAATCAATGTGATTTCAAGAGAAGTCTATGATAAGTTTCGATGGTCCATAGATAAAGATTGTGGATGGCATATGAGAACTACAGATAATGGTGTAGGTACCCTGTATGGAGCTTGTGCTAGTGTGCCCATATCCATAGGAGGAATCACAGAAGAGTTTCACTTTTTTATTCAAGATATTTGCTCCTATGAAGTTCTCTTAGGTCAACCCTTTATTTGTGAGAGTCGTATGGAAACGAAAGCCATGGATGATGGGTCTACCTATGCTAGATTTAAGTCTAAGGATGGAATGCAATCACTTCAAGTCGTGACGGTAGGAGTGGATCATCCTAGGAATCGATTTTCAATTAGAAAGAAACCTATTGTTACTCAGGGTCATGAGCATGCTTGTAGTGATTGTGCACCTCGATTCATGTTTGGTAATAAAAAACATGTACAATAGTTTGTCACTTTGTTTTCCACATTCTAGATTAGATTTTCTTCATAAGAGTCAATTGTCCAAGTCTTTTAGCCAAAAAACCGAAAAACAATTATAAAACAACAAAATCATGGAACATGATGAGAACATTGAGCATGTGATTGAGACATCTCATTGTTTCGCTACTCTAGGAGAAGATAAACATGAGAATTTTAGAGCCATCTTTTGCACCTTACTCAAATAGATGGTTCATTGTGCCTAAAAAGAATGGGAAACTACGTTTTATTCAAGATCTCCAACCCTTCAATAAAGTCACCATAAGGAATGTAGGAACAAGACCGATTGTAGATGAGTTTGCTGAATCATTTTCAGGACATTCTATCTATTCAATGGGTGATTTATATTCTGGATATGACCAATTCCAATAAGCAATTGATAGTTGTGACATTATCACAATGAAAACTCCTTTAGGCTTAGTGCGAATGTGTACTTTACCTCAAGGAGCGACTAATTCTGTGGCTCATATGATGAGTGCTATGAATATGGTCTTACATGATTTTATCCCTCATATAACTATGCCATTCATTGATGATATTCCAATTAAAGGGAGTGAGGAACGTGTAAAGGACATTACTTTAGATTCATCTCGATGTCGTAAATTTGTTCTTGACCATATCTCTGATTGTGAAAGAATATTTGAACGATTTGAAGAGGTAGGTCTCACAATTCCATAGAAAAATCTGTTTTTGGTGTCAATGATGTTCTTATTGTTGGAGTGGTCATTATGGTCGAAAGCCATACCCACAAAAAACTGCTGCCATTAGCAAGATTCCTGAAACATGTAACAATGTGAGTGAGATACGCAGATTTCTTGGTGCTTGCATCTTTTATGTTATTTGGATCCCACACTTTGCTCATGTTGCTGATTGTTTCTATGCCTTGTTGAGGAAGAAAAGAAAATTTATTTGGACTAACAAACACACTCAAGCTATGCGTAAATTGAAGAAATTATTGCTTGAAGCTCCCATCCTTAAGCGTGTAGACTATTCTGCTAACAAACCTATTATATTGACTATTGATACTAGTCCTATTGGTATAGGTTGGGTCATAAGTCAGGCTGATAGTGAAGGGAATAGATATGCAATTAGGTTTGGTGCCAAAATTTTACATGAAAAACAATGAAAATATCCACAGATCAAATGAGAACTATGGGGTATGGTAACAGCTTTGAAAACAGACAAAGAATATTTCATTGGTGCAAATTTGATTGTTTGCCTCTCATTGGAATGATAGCCAATTGTTCATCTCATGATATAGCCCTGCTTAGATGGATCTCATATATTAAGTTCATAAATCCTGAGTTAGTTGATATTTCAGGTAAGTCAAACTCAGTTGCGGATATGTTATCGAGAGTTAGATTTGATGATGATCTTGAAAGTGATCTAATAAAGAATGTGAACTTAGTTGACTATCTTCCATTTATATACGAGCATAAGAAATTTCATGAGTCTGAGTACGAAAATGAATAATGAGACATAGGAAAGTATCTGAGTACACTACAACCATTACCTAGTTGGACTACAAATAGATTCCGTAACATTAGGAAACAAGCTTATAACTTTTTCCTATGTAACGGTTATCTTTGGAGACATGCTAAGGGTAAGGTTAAGAATCCACAACGAGTCTTAGGAAAACGAGGTCATCAATTGCAAGTAATGAAGGAAATGCATGAGACATTATGGGAAGGTCATAAAGGATTTTTTGGAACATATGAAAAAATTAGAAGTACCTAATATTGGCCTAGGATGTATGTTGACATTAGTAGCTATGTTTTTACATGTTCTACTTGTCAACTTCATTCATCAGTCAAACATAGAGATCCATTGCATCCTACTTATCCACCCTGTATTCAGTACAAGTGGGTAGTAGATCTTGTAACTATGCCTAAAGGTATTGACAAAATGTGTTACATTGTACTTGCAAGAGAAGACTTAAATAATCATGTAGAGGGACGTGCACTATGATCTAAGACCACTTACAATGTTTGCAAAGTCTTGCTTGAAGATGTCATAAGTCGCTTTGGGTACATAGAGAAAGTCGCTGCTGGAGAGTTAAATGCGAGAGAAGCTAAAGAGTTCTTTGAACATCACGGTATTGTTTGTCTCTCACTACTACATATAATCCAGAGGCCAATGGTAAAATAGAGAGAGGGCATCCCCCTATTATGAAAGCCATATCTAAAGCATGTAACGGTGACATCAAAGAATGGCCTAGATTCTTACCTTTTGCACTTTGGGCAGATAGAATGGCATGCACACGTACTACTGGGTATATGCCTACTGAACTCATGTACTGTCAAAAACCATTGTTTCCAATTAGTCTCATATTTCTGCATGGTCAAATTTGCCTTGGTCTCAAAACATGTCTACTGATGATTTTTTGAGCTTGCGCATTAAACAGTTAGAACAAGGTAAATTAAGACTTGATGATGCCGTTGAAAAATTAAGAGAATCTAGAATGAAGAACAAGCATTATTTTGATAAAACTCATCGACTGCATCCTAAGCCAATTGAAGTAGGAGATTGGGTGCTCATTTATGATAGTACATTTGACTCTCAATATGATGCACACAAAAAGCTCACTCAATGGTGGTTTCGGCCATACATTGTATCAAAAGTCAACAACAATGGTACATATGCTCTTTGTGAATTAAATGGTGTTGCACTAAAAACTTTGATTACAGGTAAAAGGATAAAGCTATTCAAGAAACGTGATAATGAAGAGTACATTTTGGATGAGGACATTGAAGAAGATGAAAACAATGAGGCCATGTTATAAAAATAAAAGAAATAAAAAATAAAAAAATAGGAAAAAAATATAAAAAACATATAAACATATCATTAATTTTTCAAGTTCATGTTGCTTTGTTTTTTTTCAAGTTCATTTTAATTTTTTTCCATTTTTGTTTCATGGATTCCATTGCATTGCATATCCACATCACTTGAGTCACAAAAGGCAAATGATGATTTCTCTACTTGTGTAAAATTGTATCCTAAGTAGTAATTTATCTACTAAGAAATGGATTATAATCTAGGATTGTGGAAAGATAGGGCATGTAGATTTGGAGGCTTATTTTGGTGACATGACTTTCATATATAAACATGCATATGTATCCTGTATCGAAAGCATATTTGTTGAAATCCTAGCTCCTGCTACTGCATGTTTCTACATCCTTAGTCCATCTCACAACACTTGTATCGGAGTTTAAACGACTGTTCTCCGTCATCAAAAATGGTTGTACCTTGTATCGGGGTTTAATTTTTCTCCGTCATAAAAAATAAAAAAAAAACTGCTACATGTTACGAGGAAGTTTACACTTTCTTCCACCCCAAAAAAGTGATCATAACCATAAAGTTACCGAACCATCATCATCATCATCAAGAAAAAGAGGAGAGAGAGCAATCCAAAGGAAGATAAGGAGGCATAGTAGAATAAATCACGGGCTATATAGGTAGATTTATGCATTGTGGAGTTTAGTTAGATTTCCTTGCATGTTATTAGAGAAAGAGCATATTCATATTTATGTAGGAAAGGAGTTGATCTAAAATAAGCTAAAGATGAAAGATGTTTGGTGAAAATCCTAAATCTTTGTTTATAATCGTATTTAAGGTAGATAACTTTATGAAAAAGGTACAAATTTTTCTTCAAGATGAGAGGAATTGATGCTTAAAACAACTCAATACATCCACTTCCACTTCATATTGATGCTTGATTGTTTTCTTTCTTGTTGTCAATGTTGCTTGTTCACTTGCATATATGTTGCCTATTTGTTCATGCATATTCATGTTGCGTGTTTCAATAACTTTATGAAAAAGGTACAAATTTTTCTTCAAGATGAGAGGAATTGATGCTTAAAACAACTCAATACATCCACTTCCACTTCATATTGATGCTTGATTGTTTTCTTTCTTGTTGTCAATGTTGCTTGTTCACTTGCATATATGTTGCCTATTTGTTCATGCATATTCATGTTGCGTGTTTCAATTCTTTCTTTCATTCAAATTTTGCTTCATGTCACATTGCCTACTCATTCATGCATATAATCAATTTTTCCTTCCATGTTCCTTATGTTGTCTATAGAAGAATTTGATGCCTGGAACATTTTGTTTTTCACACATACTAGAGTGGCGCTTCCGGAGGAATCGCAGGTTTAATGGGGACGAATGTCGTCGAGATTTTCTCTCCTCTCTCACTCATGAAGGCCTATAGGAAACACATTCCGTGAAGGTAGACAAAATCCCCTGAGAAGCTCAAGATGCATCAAGGATGCCAAAGGGAGTTCACATGCAAACTTTGGAATAAATCGAGCGAATCCTGAGTAGCGGTCAAAGCTAGTCAAACTTTGGAAATTAGGGCAAAATTTTCAATGTCTCCAAATCACATGAAAATTCATATACTTGTAAAGCCTATCAAAGGCAGTCTATAGCCCGAATTTCACATGAAAATGGATTTTCTAGCACATTGATATGCTATGTGCATTTTGTAAAAAATGTAATTTTTTCACTTAGGCCCTACAAAATCTTGTATAGGAATTTTTGTTAGCCATATGGTTTGACATGTATAAAGACCATATGAGCGTACATATTTATACAAAGTTTTAAGGCTATCAAAGCTTCTTAGACACCTTAATGCCACCTTGCAAGCTTCCAAATGTAGTCAAACTTGTACAAGGGAGATTCAGATGGGAGTTTTTTCTGCATATTCCTAAAGGAGGCCTTTCTACACATAGCCCTACAAATTTTTATCTTCATCAAAGGATATTTGAAGGGCCAAAGAGCACAAAATCCAGTTTTCAAGGTCACCGCAGTTTCCTAGAATAAGAAAATTAAAGGCTTGAAGGGTTGCCACATGGCAAACAATGATTGAACCATGTTGTACGTTCAAGATGAGCTCATATTCAAGGGTGGAGATGCACTAAAGCATAAAGGAAGGAGGATCCACGAGTTTTTTCACCGGATAAGGGTTTCTTGATGATCAAAGATCAGTAATGCAAAGTTTCTCCAAAAATAATGGCTTATCTTATCCAAATTGATGTCAGCAGTGATCCGACTGTCCAGATCAGCCCCAGATCCAATGGTGGAGAATGAAGGCGCCTATTTTCCTCCCCTTTGCCCTAGATATCATAAAAAGAACCAATCCTAACCATCCATTTGATAAATCCAATGGTTGTAATCAAAAGAAGTTGATCTCAGGGTTGAGAGTTGATTTCTCTAGTTGTAAGGGCCCAAATTCATTCAAAAAACTATATAAACGCCCCTCCAAAATCCTAGAGCATCATTTTTAGGCATCCATAGGGCCCTTGCTAGCACATGGTTTCCTTGAGACGATCACCCTCAGTTGAGCGTGTGAGGATCCAAGGTGGGCTAGTAAGAGCATAGTTCCTAGATTCAATTTTTAGACTTCCTCTCTAGGATAGGCTCATAAACCTAGTATCTCTTTCTTTGCTCACCCTAAGTGGAGCATGTGAGTGAGTTAGAGCTGGTTTTATGTGTCTTAGAATTCTTTAGAAACACATTACGATCCTAGAAAGAAATAGGGTCAATGAAGTGGGACCTATCCTCTTATGTGTGACATTCAGTTGAACTGTCATGGTGAGAGGGTCGTGCGGACCACCTTTGACCAGTAGAATGCTTAGCTTGACGTTTCACAACATTCATGTATATGTTTATCATAGCAAGATCTTCTAATTCATGTCTCATGTCTCTTATCTCTTTGTCTCTTCTATCTTCTTACATGTCACCTTCTATCTCCTTCTATGTGTGAGAAGGCTCTGCAGTATTGCGTTGAACTAGTGAGGATGATCCATTAAGGTTGAGAGAATAATTTTCTTTTCATTCATAAATCATGACCCACGTGCATTCATACCACCCACAAACACCCATGCATATGTTTTAGTTTCGAAAGTGTATAAGAAGCTCCATTCTTGGACCATTCTTCCTTTCAAATTTATTCATGTAAATGGTTTCTTTTGTTCTCAGCATTCATGTTCATGTGATTATCTTGTTGTTCATATGTTCCCCTTTCTCTAATCAAATCATGACATCTCTTCCCCCCATACCCAACTTCATCTTCACCTTCACATTTTTTATTACATAAACCTTCCAACACTCATAAGCTTCATACACGCTGCGTGTGCCACGACCCGACCCGATCCACCCGGATTGCGATCACCTCCAGAGCAGCAACAAATAAGATTAAACTTTTTAATCAACAAAGCAGTTCTGCGAATGAGGCTTGGTCTCGTGGTTATAGCACGAGACTTTCATGCTATATGCTCAAGTTTCGAACTCTGAGGGCCACTGCTTGAAGAAGTATCGTTTCTCTTGAGCTTTTGTAGCTAGATGTTTTTCCAGCTTGAGATTCTTATTACGGACGTCGCTCGCCTTAGTGGATAAGAAATTATAACAGTGTTAAAGGTCGTGGGCTCAATCCCTAACTCTTGCCGTCCCAATTTCATTTTTCTTCTGGTAAAGAAGGTAGAACAGGCCTTAGTATATAAATATGAGCATCAAAAACGTCCTACACTCGTGGGTTCAACTCGGCCATAAGCTCTGTTGCATCGCGGGTTCGAATTCTGGATATGGCCGGAACATATCAATTTTTTCTCTCCATCAGTAGGAAATTATGCATTGAGATTTAAGAAGATGTGTCATATACAGATGTGATCGGTGCCCATCTAATGGATAGAGCATCTGACTTTTTCGAGATGTCAAGGGTTCAAGACCCACGCTCTATGATCCCCGAGAAATTACGTAGTGTTTTGCTTTTAATGGAGATCTCCGGCGGTGTCGGGAAGAAGGAGGTCGTGGCGGGAAGCCGGCGGCTGGGGTTGGATCAGGCCCCGCTCTGGTGCGCCGTTCCCGCTGTCCTGCGAGCGGCGTCTGCGCGCTGGGCGCCTCGCCTGTGCTCTCTGGAGCGTGCGCGATCCTCGTACGCGTGGGACCCTCGCCCCTCGGAAGTGTCGAGATGTGCGTGCGTGCACGACCGTAGGCGTCGAGAAAGAGACAAATCAGATACAGCACTGAATCTCCAAATCACTGGGTCGGTGTGTATACAAACTCGATGATACAATAAAATCTCAATGATACAGTGGTGCCCGCAACAGTGCAGGTCTCTGATACAAAAGTCCGCTACAGTGCGGATAGATAAATAAAAATAAATGCCGCCGCTACAGTGCGGATCGGCTGGATATGATGTAGGCCTCCCGCTACAGTGCAGGAAGTCACCCTCGATCTTTGTTTTCTGATTTTTGCGATTTAATCTTTTCTTCACTTTTCTTCGATCCAAGCTTTTCTTTAAGTCCTCACTTTGTAGCTCTTTACTTCAAAATTCACAATAATCTCTGATCACGCAGTAACCTGGAGGAGACAATCCACAAGGAGATCCACAGGGTGGGGGAGACTCTTTATCTTCCGTCTTCAATGCTTTCACTTCATATAATCAACAACCACATAAACCTGGAAAGAAGTTCCACACAGGAGATCCACAGGGTAGGGTTTAAACATGTTAGTACCATTTCAACCATCATGAATTTTCCATTTATATTTGTGCACTTTAGTTTTTCTTTCCTAAAATTTCCATATGCAACAACAAGAAAAAAACTAACCCAGAACAAACTTTTACTTTCATTTTCTAAAGACCAATCGGGTATTAAATCCTTTGGACCCCCTAATGCTATTTCAGAGTTACCTCCTTTCTTTCTCTCTTTTCCCTCTTCCTCTTCCTTCTTTTTCCCTCGTTCCCTCTTTCTCTCTCTCACGTGCGTGTGCGCAGCGCCGCCGTGGAAGGGGGGGGAGAGAGAATCTTCCTCCAGTTTTTCTGCGTGCGCAGCCCGTCCTGAATCTCTTTGTCCGAGTGTGTAGTGCTCTCCAACAGCGCCGCCGTCGTCTGCTCACGTGTCAGCTGCGTGCCACAAGTCTGGCTCTGTCTGTGATCTCCTCTCTCTTTCTCTCGAACGGAATTCGGCGCCGCCAGATACAGTCCTCTCTCTCTCACCGTCCTTCACGAGCAGAGTTTGCGCGTTTTTTGGTAGATCTCTCTCTCTGAGATGTCCATGTTTGCTGCGTGCCGCCAAGTTCGACCGAGTCTCTCTCTCTCTCTTATCATCGTATCCTCCTGCACTGACTCAGCGTGATTCTCTCTCTCTCTCTACGATGCCGCCATAACCTCTACGTGCGTTCTTCGCCGACAGCAGCCCAAATCACTCCCTCCTCCACTAAAGTCATGGAATCCTTGCGCCGCCATCAGACCGTCAATCTCTCTGTACAACGGTGTCACAGGTCTGCGCCATCATCTCTCTCTATGCTCGAGCGGCCGGCGTCCATGTCTCACTATACCTCTTTCCTCCACTCTCTGACAACGCCCGCAAGACTCTGTCTCCCCACACCGACAATAGCACGCGAGCCATTCTCTGCGTATCTCTCTCATGGATTTGCCGAATTCTCTCTCTATGCTATGCCGAACCGCCGAATCTCTCACTCTCTCTCTATCTCTCTCACGGCCGAAGATTTCTGCGTGCACGGACAGCTCTCCTCCATACGTGCAGTCGACGATCTACATCGCCGCCATTACTCCTTAATTTCCATGCCTGCTACGTGAATCTCTGCCAATCGAATACATCCATCTAATCTCTCTCTGCGCATGACAACAGCCCACATCCGGGAGAGGAAACAGAGATAATCTCTCTCCAATGGGCGCAGTCTGCCTCCCTCTCCTGATTCTCTCTCTGACTACCTCTGTCGTGCACACGTCTAGCATCTATGCGACTCTCTCACATCCATCCTCTAAGTGCAGACGGTCCTCTCTCTATGCAGACTGATATGCTCACCATTCAAAACCTCAAAACCATATTCGATTGATGTAAAATACTTATGCTCAGGAGCTACAGGATGGCCGACTACGAACATGATAGCATCACAAAAGCTTGCCATGGTCAAGCATCATCAACATTGGCTACTCTCTCTCCACCATCATACAGACTAATGAACATGAAGAAGAAAAGAATGAACATGAAGAGGGTAAGGACCCATACCTGGAAAGAAGTTCCACACAGGAGATCCACGGGGTGAGAGAGAAACAAATGAGTCTCCAATTTATAGGCACCCCTAGGACTTCCTTCTAGAACATTCTAACCTCCTCAATGAAACTTTCTATTTTTGGCAGACTTTTAATTTTTCTCTAGACTAAGGTTTCCATTTCACACTGGATATTTACATTTCAATGGGTTTTAGGGTTTGGCCTACAGAAACCGCCATTTCCAAAGGTCCAACCTAAAGTTTTTGATCGGGAAAAGTAAGGGTTTACTCACAATCATCTCAAGCTCGCCAATTCAAGGGTTTATTTACAGTTCGGACCTAAACTCCAAGGGTTTCCAAGGGTTCAAGTCCGGTTTTCAGGGGGGTAAGCTCACATTTTCAGGGGGTTCTGAGGGTCAAAACTAGGGTTTTCGTGTTTCTAATGTCAGTTATTTTTACACACACGTCTAACATACGTCTCAAACTTATTTCTGCATCACACAATCAATCAATTCGGCCTAAATATGTACAGAACATACCACTCTCTCGTGAAAACATCACACAAAACTCAGAAAATAATGAACTTTGAAAAAAAAAAAAATCAGTGCACACTCCCTGCGGGATTTCATCCCGACATTCGCCCCCGCTAAACCTGCACATCGTCCCGATGGGCCAACCTGCAAGACTCAACAGAAGCGCATCAGGGTTCTTTTAAAATCTCTTTACACTTTTTATCTTTTTCTTCTCAAAACTCAAATCATGATCTCATGCAGTCATGCAATCTTTTATAAAGATTAGTACGAATTTTAGAAAATTAGGTAGATTCAAGCTTCACAAACATCATATTATGTTTCTGCGTCTGCACTCTGACAAGTAATCACATGAATAAATCGTCGGCTTTCTAGATCTTTTGTTTGTTCAACTGGTTCAGATCCAACTGCTCATTCTAAGTACTAGCATATACATATGTTTCTACTAACTCAGTTTGTAGAATATACCTCGATTCCTACTATTTATCTCCTACTTGTCCAACTCTCCATTAGATCTTTCTTTCTTTTTCTTTTTCTTTTTCATTTTTCTCTTCATCTCAGCTCAGCATTTCTTTTTATCTTTTATTTTTCACAAATCGGCCTATGTCGAAATCGGGTGCGACTCATGGACTTGTCCGCCCGGCCAAGTTTATTCCACCTGTCTGCCGACCCGGCATAGCGCACGACATACACAACATCAGCCCTGCATGAAATCGACGTCAGCTCGTGGCTCTGACCACCCGATCAGAGTGACTCCACCCGCCTACCGACCCATACAGGCGCATGATAATAGATAGGTCAGGCCTACGACGAAACTAGCTACAGCTCGTGGCCTTGATCACCCGACCAAGGTGGTTCCACCCGCCTACTAGCCCATCGTAGCGCACCAACGACATACACGCACATATAAGCTGGCATGAGTATGAATGTTTCTTTATAAATCATGATCCATATGGAGGTAAGATCTCATAAGAAACAAATAGTAAGATCCAAAGTTTCCCACTTCACTAAGTGTTCAAATCAATCAGCATATACATGCACTCGGTCTAAGCATGCCATCACATCCCCAAGCTTTCACTCCCAAAAGTCCCTAGTCTACTAACTGATCTCACTCATATAATTTCCTAGTCATTCATGCTTCATGCAAACCCATAATAGATCTTTGTTATCTTCATTCTACATGATTTTCATAAACACATACATATCTTTATCACACACATCAATGCAATGCATATGCTCTATCAGAAAGAAAACACATCTCAAATCAGAAACGTTTCACCTAGTCATTTTTCTTCATTTTGATCCAGCTTTTCTTTATCTTCATGGTCTATCATTCTTCATCAGCATCAGCCTCAGTGTCATCAGTTCCCTCCAGTATCGTCAGTATCCTCCAGTGTCATCAGGATCCTCCAGTGTCATCAGTATCCTCCAGTGTCATCAGGATCCTCCAGCATCATCAGTATCCTCCAGTGTCATCAGTATCCTCCATTGCCATCAGTATTATCATCATCATCATCATAATCATCATAATCATCATAATCATCATCATCATCATAAACCATCATCATCAATCATCTTTAACATCAATCATTATCTTTCATCATCATCCATCATCAATCATCAATCACCAATAATTCATCAATCATTTATCATCATGAATGATCAATCATCCTCATTCATTAATCATCAATCATCATCAACATCAATTGTTATGAATCACTTATCAATCATGGTCAATCATCATCATCATCATCATTAATCAACATTCAATAGCTCTTTATCACTCTCATGTGTTTTCATTATGATTCTTCTTCTATCATCATTCAAGATTGGCAAATATATCTTGGAATGTTAGATTTCTACTTTTCTTGTTCTTTTTCAAAGACTTAGAAGACTTTGCAGTGGCCTTTACATTCCTCTCTATTTGCGCAATAATATCATCAAGCAACTCTTTTTCTGCTTTGTTAATTTGCTTGTCCGATTTTTTATTTTTATGAGTTTCTTCTTTACTCTCTTCTTGTTCAATTTGTTTATCAAGGTTTAATTGGGATTGTAATTTTGCAACTTTCTCTTGATCGAATAGATTCTCATTAGTTAAAATTTTTGGATCAAACAAAACATATACATCATGTTCTTTCTTTGATTTCTCTTGCATTTCTCTATCAGACTCTCCTTTATGATCTATTTCTATTTGCTCTTTTAATATCTGTTCAATTTTTTTTCTTCTCGACCTTTATTTGTCTACCTTTGGTTTCTTCAATAGATTTCTCTTGACTCTCAATAGATAGTAGGCTCTTTTGTTCATCAGATTTGCTATTCTCAAGTCTTTTTGGTTTCCACACTCTTTGAATTGATTTCGATCTAGTCTTAGTCTCTTCAAAATATTCTCTCATTCCACCTTTTACTACATTCAAAGGTAAAGGGGATTCATCTTGAAACTTACAAATTTTACCTTCATGTTCCCTCACTAGTCTATGTTTGCATGCACTTTCATATGCCAGACAATCCCAAAACATATGCCCAAACTGATCGCACCAAAAGCAACGAATAGGTCTCTTCTCATCCCAACTTGATTTCCTAGGTGTCACTCTAGGCGTGGGTTTTCTAAGGCCTACTGACTCTTTCTGTGCAGATATGCCTTGGACATTTACCTCATGTTCATTGTCGCATTTCAGTGCTTGTAGATTCTTAACTTGGTTAGTCAACAATTCAACCTTATTTTTCAATTCAGAAATCTCAAAATCCATTTCATTTTTTAGGTCTTTAATACTTATGCCCATTAGTTGGATAGTATCTGATATTGCATTTATAGTTTGCATTAGGGTCATAACAATACCAAATTTTGATTTTATGGATTCATTTGTGTTAATCTCTATTTCTTTAATTTGCTCTTCATATCTCCTAAACTGTTCCTCAATCATTTTATTCATTCTCGTTTTCCTCTTCTTACGATCTAAGCTGAGAAGTAGATTCTTAATCTATGCCTCAATGGAAAAGTGCACACTCGTATGATCAAAACTTATGCAAAAAGTGGATGATCAAGGTCAAGCAGTAAAACAGTCTTTCTTTTTAAAAGTGCGTGGAATCAATGCAAATAATTCAAATAACTTAAAATGCTAGTACCTGGAATCTCTGTCTGATGCCGAGGTTCTTGTCTCTTTCCTCAAGGAGTAGGTGACGCGATGAGGATCACCGGGCAACCGCCTCGCTTCACGTCGGGTTCAGGTGTCGGGAAGAAGGAGGTCGTGGCGGGAAGCCCGGCGCGTGGGGTTGGATCAGGCCCCGCTCTCGTGCGCCGTTCCCGCTGTCCTGCGAGCGGCGTCTGCGCGCTGGGCGCCTCGCCTGTGCTCTCTGGAGCGTGCGCGATCCTCGTACGCGTGGTACTCACGGAAGTGTCGAGATGTGCGTGCGTGCACGACCGTAGGCGTCGAGAAAGAGACAAATCAGATACAGCACTGAATCTCCAAATCACTGGGTCGGTGTGTATACAAACTCGATGATACAATAAAATCTCAATGATACAGTGGTGCCCGCAACAGTGCGGGTCTCTGATACAAAAGTCCGCTACAGTGCGGATAGATAAATAAAAATAAATGCCGCCGCTACAGTGCGGATCGGCTGGATATGATGTAGGCCTCCCGCTACAGTGCAGGAAGTCACCCTCGATCTTTGTTTTCTGATTTTTGCGATTTAATCTTTTCTTCACTTTTCTTCGATCCAAGCTTTTCTTTAAGTCCTCACTTTGTAGCTCTTTACTTCAAAATTCACAATAATCTCTGATCACGCAGTAACCTGGAGGAGACAATCCACAAGGAGATCCACAGGGTGGGGGAGACTCTTTATCTTCCGTCTTCAATGCTTTCACTTCATATAATCAACAACCACATAAACCTGGAAAGAAGTTCCACACAGGAGATCCACAGGGTAGGGTTTAAACATGTTAGTACCATTTCAACCATCATGAATTTTCCATTTATATTTGTGCACTTTAGTTTTTCTTTCCTAAAATTTCCATATGCAACAACAAGAAAAAAACTAACCCAGAACAAACTTTTACTTTCATTTTCTAAAGACCAATCGGGTATTAAATCCTTTGGACCCCCTAATGCTATTTCAGAGTTACCTCCTTTCTTTCTCTCTTTTCCCTCTTCCTCTTCCTTCTTTTTCCCTCGTTCCCTCTTTCTCTCTCTCACGTGCGTGTGCGCAGCGCCGCCGTGGAAGGGGGGGGAGAGAGAATCTTCCTCCAGTTTTTCTGCGTGCGCAGCCCGTCCTGAATCTCTTTGTCCGAGTGTGTAGTGCTCTCCAACAGCGCCGCCGTCGTCTGCTCACGTGTCAGCTGCGCGCCACAAGTCTGGCTCTGTCTGTGATCTCCTCTCTCTTTCTCTCGAACGGAATTCGGCGCCGCCAGATACAGTCCTCTCTCTCTCACCGTCCTTCACGAGCAGAGTTTGCGCGTTTTTTGGTAGATCTCTCTCTCTGAGATGTCCATGTTTGCTGCGTGCCGCCAAGTTCGACCGAGTCTCTCTCTCTCTCTTATCATCGTATCCTCCTGCACCGACTCAGCGTGATTCTCTCTCTCTCTCTACGATGCCGCCATAACCTCTACGTGCGTTCTTCGCCGACAGCAGCCCAAATCACTCCCTCCTCCACTAAAGTCATGGAATCCTTGCGCCGCCATCAGACCGTCAATCTCTCTGTACAACGGTGTCACAGGTCTGCGCCATCATCTCTCTCTATGCTCGAGCGGCCGGCGTCCATGTCTCACTATACCTCTTTCCTCCACTCTCTGACAACGCCCGCAAGACTCTGTCTCCCCACACCGACAATAGCACGCGAGCCATTCTCTGCGTATCTCTCTCATGGATTTGCCGAATTCTCTCTCTATGCTATGCCGAACCGCCGAATCTCTCACTCTCTCTCTATCTCTCTCACGGCCGAAGATTTCTGCGTGCACGGACAGCTCTCCTCCATACGTGCAGTCGACGATCTACATCGCCGCCATTACTCCTTAATTTCCATGCCTGCTACGTGAATCTCTGCCAATCGAATACATCCATCTAATCTCTCTCTGCGCATGACAACAGCCCACATCCGGGAGAGGAAACAGAGATAATCTCTCTCCAATGGGCGCAGTCTGCCTCCCTCTCCTGATTCTCTCTCTGACTACCTCTGTCGTGCACACGTCTAGCATCTATGCGACTCTCTCACATCCATCCTCTAAGTGCAGACGGTCCTCTCTCTATGCAGACTGATATGCTCACCATTCAAAACCTCAAAACCATATTCGATTGATGTAAAATACTTATGCTCAGGAGCTACAGGATGGCCGACTACGAACATGATAGCATCACAAAAGCTTGCCATGGTCAAGCATCATCAACATTGGCTACTCTCTCTCCACCATCATACAGACTAATGAACATGAAGAAGAAAAGAATGAACATGAAGAGGGTAAGGACCCATACCTGGAAAGAAGTTCCACACAGGAGATCCACGGGGTGAGAGAGAAACAAATGAGTCTCCAATTTATAGGCACCCCTAGGACTTCCTTCTAGAACATTCTAACCTCCTCAATGAAACTTTCTATTTTTGGCAGACTTTTAATTTTTCTCTAGACTAAGGTTTCCATTTCACACTGGATATTTACATTTCAATGGGTTTTAGGGTTTGGCCTACAGAAACCGCCATTTCCAAAGGTCCAACCTAAAGTTTTTGATCGGGAAAAGTAAGGGTTTACTCACAATCATCTCAAGCTCGCCAATTCAAGGGTTTATTTACAGTTCGGACCTAAACTCCAAGGGTTTCCAAGGGTTCAAGTCCGGTTTTCAGGGGGGTAAGCTCACATTTTCAGGGGGTTCTGAGGGTCAAAACTAGGGTTTTCGTGTTTCTAATGTCAGTTATTTTTACACACACGTCTAACATACGTCTCAAACTTATTTCTGCATCACACAATCAATCAATTCGGCCTAAATATGTACAGAACATACCACTCTCTCGTGAAAACATCACACAAAACTCAGAAAATAATGAACTTTGAAAAAAAAAAAAATCAGTGCACACTCCCTGCGGGATTTCATCCCGACAGCGGGCAATCTGCTGCTATAAATATAATAAACAAAGTGAAATGCAAATGACATCTAGGCTTGTGGATAAGAAGATGCTCCGATTCCGCAAGAACACGGGTTCGAGTCCAACATCTGACCATTCACAACATATATGTCTTCTTTTTTTTTTGTCTTCAGCTAACTATTATACCACGAGGAATTTGGGAGGACTCTCCATGGGACTACCTTCTTAGGCAAGTGGATACTAACCATCCATGTGTCAGCCATGTAACTGCATGTGCACCAAGTGTTCCAGTTAACTCGAGTTAAATCAAGTGGATGCTTCTAGAAGGCCTTATATCTCTTTGGGCAAAATACTCTCCCCATGTTCCCCATGGGGATTGAACCCAAGACATCCTCCTTCACATTCTTGAGACTGAACCACGAAGCTAAGTGGATCACTTGTTCACAAGAGCACAAGACCTCCTAGTAAGTCTAAACTCGAGATCTTTGTTCATACACACAGATGACCAAACGGTGTCCGATTTTAGATCTGTCTGAACCGGCCGAACCCTTGGATCATAGACTTACTTTATTACAGCATGCATGTATGCACCTATGTGTGTGCTCTTGTTTCTCCTTTTTTAGGTGTAGAGAATATAGACATAGAAGCAAAACAAAAAGAAGATTCAATTCACACAATGAGAGAGTGTGAAACTCAAAAGTGAGTAGATCATGAAATGGAAAAACTAACATGGATAAGAGTGAGGTTTCTAAAATCATGGAGTAGGATCCTCAAGCTTCTAAACAAATAAAAATGGAGGGAGAGGTCCTCCTTATATGTAATTGGAGGGAGGATTACATCATATGTGGGATAATATCCCCTAAAGAAGAATGAATACGATAGTAGAAGAAAATGGCATGGTACCGAAATACAAAGAGACATAATATAAAATGGAAATGAACTTGAAATGGAGTCTCTCCTAGATACAAAAAGGATATGCACTCTCACATTCCAAACTGATTTGTTGACCTCTTTTCTAAAGAGTGGTCATAAATGTTTCATAGGGCCTATGAAGCTTGTGGAGTAATCTAATGGTGATCTCTTCACTTGAGATATTTTTTGAAGAAAGTGCTAACTTTCTTTTATAATCTTCAAATTATGTTATCACCTTTATCATGGTGTCTTGAGTAAGAATAGAAAGATTGTGGAGCTTGGCCTCTTATGCATAAATTGTTCGTATAGACTTTCTAGTGTGTCCTAAGATTATTTTAAAGTCATAAAGGTAGTCATATGTCCATTTGTCTATTCATCAAATGCTTTTTTATCCTTGATATTCCAAATATTCCAAGAATATAAAACTTTGAGTTTATCTCATTCAAGTTCTGACCCACCTACAACTTTATGGAGAACATTCATGTACAAATATGCACGCATGATATGTTTCCATGAATTATAGTTTTGGCCATCTAGGCCTTCTCCAATAGTCATAAACGTGGGCATAAAGGAAGGTATTGAACCTGCCATGGATGAAGAACTTGATTCTTTCTTTGAAATTGTAAATCTTGAAGATGATTGTAAAATCTTCAACAATTTAATTTGAAAATCTTGTGCTTGAAAAGATGAGAGAGCATGTGGAAGCACCAAAACAAATGTAAGAAGACTTGGAATTGTGCTTGAAATAGGCAAAACAGTGCACACTTCCTTGACAAGTGAGGAAGTAGAGAAGTTCTAAACAGCATGTTCATCTATGCCTTCAACGGGAAAAATGGCATTTTAAAAGTCTTTAATATGACATGCCAAACACGCGTTGTGTGCAAGAAATACCACTTGAAAATATCTACAAACTTGGAAAAGAAAATGGAAGTCTTAGAGTAGCCTAGGCACCAAAATTAAGACGAGTCTATGCTGAGAGAGGCCTAAGAGTAGCCCGATGCACACAAGGATAGCCTTAGAGTATGCTTAGGAACTTGAGAACCCTTGTGAATGGTTTAGACTAGCCTCCAACCTACAAGTGCACGTATACTATCTTTCTTATAGTTGTTTTTGCTACAAGAGGAGGGGACTTAGTGCTCAAGGGGTGCCACAAAGTAAGGGTTGAATCCTTTGGGTAACTGCAAAAGGAACACCTTGATGAGTTAGTGTGAAAACTCTTATGAGAAATACAAATAAAGGCTTTACAATGTACCAATGGACCCTTGCGAAAATTAAAAATGGAGAGTACAAGGATTAAAACTTAGTGCCAAACTTGATGCCAAGATGTGTGCGAAGATGGCTGCCAAAATAGGTGCCAAGGGATTCTCCAATGGGATACCCTTGGATATTACAAAATAAACCCTTTAAATTTTTGGGGTACTAAAATAAATATGCCAAATGTGAGTGTCACAATGAGGAGAAATGCACAAGATATGATTTTGAAAGGTTTTCTATATGACCCTTCTATGGTGGAAAAGGCTCATAACAATTGAAATGGAAGGCTATTTAGAAAGAGAAAAAGGAAACACTAACTTTTTGACAACATAGCTGATGTTAATGTCCAATAAGTGCCAATGAAAATGCCCAAAAACGGTAAATCACCAAGTCTCCCCTCAATTTGATGGTTCTAAAAATGAAACAGTGGGACTTCTATTCTAGATAAGAGCCTGTCCACTTTATGGCCCTTAAAAATGAAACAGCCCATCTCTCTCTCTCTCTCTCTATCTCTCTCTCTCTCTCTCTCAAATGAACTACATGAACAACCGTCTTAAGCTATTTTTGATCATGCTCCCTATGCACTAAGATGTATAGAAATTATCCTAGCTTTAAAAACGGTTGGCCTCATGTTGATGCCTCCTTGCTCAATATTTCCTATGTTGTTGAAGAAACCAATGATATTTTCAATTACCACTTCAAATCTAGTATCTCTCCTTTGGTGGCTAGGGAAAGATCTATATTTGACACCCAAACGTCTCTAACCATGTAGCTAAGATTAAAAACAGGAATGATGATAAATAAAGAAATAGAAAAAACTAAGGTTTTCAAGCCTAAAGACTTCAGTAGTTGTCTGAAGGTCCTTGATCTTCATGAGAGATTGCGTTATGAAGATTAACTGCTTGCTTACTCTGACTTCGCTACTTCTTGGGAATTTTCGGACCATATTGTGGATAGACCCAAAACACGATGTCTAATTTGATGAAAGAAACGAAAGCTAAATATTTGATTCCTATGATTAAGAAGGCCTCAGGTGGTCATGATATAAACATTATGAAGTATTTACAAAAGGTTCTAAGTCTTTTTTCTAATTTTTCTTTTGTGCATTGCAAATGGGGAGAGGATCTAGAGAGCTAGGGTGTTTATCACCCTTGAAACAAAGAAAAATGAGTCCTTCTTCCCTAGTTGCTATCTTGGACCAACCCTCATTTGCATGAGGTCAAAGAAACCATAAGTAAATTGAAACCTTGAAAAGTGCAGAGGATTGATCCGATATCAAATGAATTCTTCTTGAAACTTGTAGATTTTTTGATGCCCTTCATTTTGTTGACTTGGAAAGAAGCTTTGAGAAGAGGTCATCTTCCTACATCTATCAACACTAGCATTATCACACTTGATCAAGAAAAGGACCCAAGGATGATGTTCATAGCTCGAGACCTATTTTTTTCAGACTTCTATTTATAAGATCTTCTCTTCCTCTTTAGCTAGAAGGACAAGCCCTAGCATCGGTAAGATCATCCTCCCTTAGAAAAAATGGCTTATCAGAGGTACATGTATTCTTGATGTTATCATTTCTATGTGGGAAGCTATTGAGCATGCTAATGAAACTAATCAATATTTTTTTCTTTTTCAATTTTGATTTTGACAAAGCTTATGACGTAATGGACTAGAGTTTTATCCTTGAATCTCCTCACGATGTTGGTGTTGACTAGAATTTAATTACCTTTGTTACCATTATTTTTGGAAATGTGCACTCTAGAATCAATATGAATGGTCATATGTATAAACCGTATAGGCTCTAGAGATCTATTGGACATCGTTGCCCCCTAGCCCACCTCCTCTTTGCTATTACTAGAGATTCGCTTAGATGGCTTATCAAAGACACCATAGACAAGGGAACCATACATGGTATTGAGATTCATGAATCCCTTGATCAACTGACCCCTCAATCCTTTTCATATGACACATTTATGATTACTAAGGTTGATCACTCTAGTGCTTAGAACTTCTTGAAGTGTTTTGATCTTTTTATCTTCCTAGCGGTTCTAAAATAAAACATAATAAATCCTATTTTAAATCATCCAACACGTATGTCCCTAGTTGTATTACTAGACTTCATTGAGCTGTCATTCAAGATAGTGAGATCTTCAGGCCTTGGGCGATACCTATGGGATTCAATGTGAACTTTGAAAAGAGATAAAATTGGGTGATGAAAAGGTTTAGAAAAAGAGTGTTCGAATGCATGTTTATTCAAAGTAACCTAACTCATAGAGTCTTTCTATTCAACCACTACATATTTCCCACCATTACTTACTTTCTTTCGTGTCGATGCTTTGTAAGAACATTAATCAAGTCATATCTCTTTCTCATAGATTTCTATGGTGAGATTAGCCAAATAGTTTTAACGCTCGTAAATGGTGGCTTGAAATATCGGTTGCATGCATAAAGAAGAAGGATGATTGCGAATTTTGTGTCTTATGAAGATGGATAAACATTTGGATAATAAATGGGTGTTAAGGTCTACCGATTATCAAGATGTTTGGGCCTAGCATATTAAAACAAAATCCTCTGATTTTTATATTAAGGTTTTAATACTTGGAATAATGTCATAATATGAGATATTTTGACCTTTCCTTAGATTTATGTTCCATCTGGGAGTAGATTGGTGTTCAATATATGGCATGCTTAGATGCAAGTGAAGGAAGAATTTTTCCTAAATGAAAATTTATCTAATAATTCTTTTCTCCTACAAGATGCCATATGGTCTTGTTGGATCTCTCATCATTTTCATGTGAACTAAACATTAGACAAACATAATTCTTGGAAAGCTAGATATGAATCCTTGAACAAAATCCTTCATAAGAGTGAAATTATGGGCAATAATTCCATTGCTCATTTTGCTAATCTCTTTGTTACTCGTATGCATGTATTTTTGATTGAGCATCAATGTTATTGTGGAAAAGGTCAACAGAAATGGGAGCTCCAATGGGCACTATGTACTTGAGGCACATTTTCAAAGCTATTTGGGCCTTCACTATGGCAATGAGGAACTTTTTTCTCTAGTGGTAAATCATACACAAGGGTTTCCAAGCTAGTATTAATCCCAAGCAAATTAATATTATTATAGGATCATGTTATTTATATGGAAAGGAGGAAAACCTTTCTCACCTCTTTATAAAAAGATGGCATATGGAGAGGTTCTTGAATCCGCTTAGAGAAAGATGCATAGTTCCTAAACTCCCTTAACTTGATTATCAAGAAAAACTCCTTGGATTTTGTAGAAGAATGGACCTACTACTAAGAAATCTTTGGAGATCTCAAATCATCTAATACATATGGTTGAGTAGGAACCAAAAGGTCTTTAACCATTGCAAAAAGGACTACATTTTTACTTGTACTAGACCCCTAAGGAGGAAAAATGATTATTGTATCAATACTATTGTTCATGTTCTCCCTAATAATAGGAGTATCCAGGCTTTGGTTAGAAACAATAATACTAATGTCTTAGAGAGCTCTCCTCCTTTTAGTGTATTGTATTATGAGATTGGCTAGCTCCCTTTAACTGAGATTTTCTTTTGGATTCTTTCTCTCTCTCCAGAGATTCTTTGGCTTAAAGAGTCAAGTTAGTATGAAACATGCTCTATTGGTGGATCTGATTGGTTGCTCATCTTCCTTGTGGAATACAATCAAAGGAGAAGCACTCTAAAAGATTTGGAAACACCTAGAATTAAACTTTTAACTGAAGAAATATAACAATCTAAGAAATATTTTTTGATTCTCTAACATTATGTAGATATGAAACTTGAAAATCCCAAACACCTTTTAGACGAAAGGAAAATGTGGATGAGTGAATATTTTTTGAGATTCAAATACATAAAAACTAGACTCCCAAGTCACTACAAGGAATACGAGGGCTTAGCAATGGTTCACATGACACAATTTTGTTGCTTCATGTATTGCATTCCATCACATTGAGTGTCGAGCATGTACCCTCTTTTAAATGATGCTCATATTTGTTGAGATATCAAGCTCAACATGTGATGATCAAGGATGACACGTATCATCTTTTCATTTCTCTGATATGTATAGTGGTCATGCCAGTATATATCACGGAAACTTCATTGAGCTTTATTAGATTTATCTACTGAGAGTGATGGCACATTTTTTTCATGCGAGCTCACTCGTTCACGGATATTCGGTTTTTCCTTATGTACTGGTCTTTAGATGTTACAGTAGTTGTGCTCTTGTTTTTAGGTCATTCTTGTACATTCCTTTTATGTAATAGAAGAAGAAGAAGAAGAAGAAGATCATTCTTCCTTGACTAAATCTGAGTTTGTGCTTTTCTTTGATTGTGAGAGTGTGTGAGTGTGAGCTCTCTTCCTTATCTCCTTACTCGTGACAGGGTATCAGAGCCAGTGTGACTGCAGAGAGCTCGTGGAGAAGGCTGATAGTGAAGAGTATGCGAGACAGTGTGGAGAAAGCACGATTCATAAATGACATCAGATTGCTATGCAAAATTAGTGTTTTAGAGCCATCTCGACCTCCGTTTTGAGCCCGCAAGGTGGGGCCCATAGAAAACCTAGGTCAATTTGTAAAAATGTAACTTGTGTGGTGTTTGACAACACTCATATATTCTAGATCGAGAATTTCAAGTGATTCCATGTACTATTGATACACGAAATTCTGATATCGAATTGTCACATCATAGTGCGATAGTGCTCAAGCAGAAGTGCTGCTTATAGTGTTTTGTAGTGTTGTGAATTGCTACAAAAAGGGGAAACGCGGATAGAATGAGTTAGCTTATGAGTGATAAGCTAGACAAGAACAACTTCCATGCTTGGAGATTCAAAATGATGAATAATTTATGGGAAAAGGCTACTAGAAGTACATCCAACGAGAGAAGGAAAATGCTCTACAGTTACTAGAGAGGAATTAGAATACCAAACAATTAAGAGCATATGAGGAATGGAATCAAGGAGCACAAAAGGTAATGTATTGTCTATCTATTAGCATAGAGGATAGCATGATTGGGCACATACAGGATGCCAAGACTCCAAAAGAGGCTTTGATGGAGAGTGTTAATCTCAAAAGAACAAGCTATCCTTGATGTTAAAGCACCTCTATCAAGAATAACTCAAAACCTCTACCAATTTGGAGGACTAATGCCAGACTATCAAAGTTTTGAACTAACTGTGAACAAACTCAACACACAGAAAAGTATGCTGCACATAACTCACTCATTGACTGACCAAATGTATAAGTTTCTAATAAAACTCTATATGAGGTGTTGGATAATGTTTGCAGAGACTGGACAAGCTAAAACTTCTCAAAAGGTTTAGTAAATCATGAGCTTTACTTCAAACAATTCACCCATGTCTAAAATTGTACTTCTCTAGAGTCAACTTTGACACCTGGAACTTCTAATGCATAGTTCTTTGAACCTACACCTCTTTATTCAAATGATTTTAATCATAGGTTCCAACTTAAAGAATGAGTGCTTGCTTGCTCAAAACTTTACACTCTGGAAGGAGAACTCACCAAAACATTAGCATCAAATTTGCACATGTTGCAAACTTCACTTATTCACATTTACACATTTAAATGTTCTTACTTTCAATTTTCTCAGCCTGATCACAATTCGGATCTAAAAACTTGTACAGAAGTCACTCAACTATAGACTTAGACTTGTACAAAAGCATTTTGCCAGATGATAAACACAAAAGGAGTACTCAACAAAATATCAGGCGCAACGTTTTCTTCTTCTCAAAAAATTTTACATCTCAATGATCAGAGAGATCTTCTTCACGTCTAAAGTGTCTAATGACTCTTAAAACTTCTAAGTCATCATATCTCATACTCTCTCATACATGTGCCAACTTTCAACTTGTATATATAGGCATATATGTACAAGCTCATTAGCATAACAAAAGTATAAGTGAGCTAATTACAAGTTTAATGTACATATGTATACAAGTCTTCATTTCCTCAATATGCACTATCTTCAAGCTTCACTTGGTTGTCTTTTCTTCATCTTTTGAGTTCAACCCTTTTTTCAAGACATCAATTGATGGTTTTTATGCACCAACAGCTCCGACTCAATCATCAATTGAGGTTTTCTCTATCTTCTTTATACATGTCATGTCTTTGAATCTTTGTAGCTTTGGTCCATCCAAGCTTTTGGTTAGCATATCTGCAATCTGATCTTTTGTTGAAGTATGTATGACTTCAATCTCCTTATCAATCACCTTCTCTCTTAAGATGTCATACTGAATCTCAATGTGTTTAGTTTTAGCATGAGAAACAGGATTAGCAGCTAGATATAATGAACTCATACTATCTCCATGAATAATGGGTATACTCTGAATGATGTCAAAAATCTTCATGAGAGTCTTCAACCATATAACTTCCTTTGCAGCTTCAACCATTCCTTTATACTCTGCCTCTGTAGATGATAAAGCAATTGTATGTTGCTTCTTAGAACACCAAGAGATTAGCTTATCTCCCACATAACACAAGTATCCATATGTTGATATCCTATCACTAGGATTAGGTGCCCAATGTGTATCACTATATACCTTAATGTTTGTATGTGATGTAAAACCATAAAACAAACCTTCCTTGAGTGTACCATTAATGTATCTCAACACTCTTTGTCCTGAAACCCAATGTTCTTTCGTAGGACAATGCATGAATTCAGATAACACTCCAACAATGACAAATCAGGCCTAGTTAATGTAGCATAGATTAGACTACCAACTAGACTTTGATATAACTTCATATCCTTGAATTCTTCTCCTCCATGTCTGCTCAATTTGTGATTCACCTCCATTGGAGTAGGTGCTACCCCGCAATCTTCCAGTTTAATCTTGATTAACAAGTTCTTCAAAAACCTTTCTTGAGTCACATATACTCCATGTTGAGTATATGAGACCTCCATGCCCAAGAAATATGACAAGTCTCCTAAGTCACTGATCTTGAACTCTTTCTCCACTTGCTTCTTTAGATTTTGTATGCCCTTCTCATCTGTACCTGTAAGGATTATGTCATCAACATATATGCACATATAAATGAGCCCATCATCACTTGCTTTGACAAGCAAGCTACTATCTGCTTTAGATACTTGGAAACCAAGTTCCTTCAAGAACTTGAAAAGTCTATAATTCCATGTTCTTGGGGCTCCTTCAAACCATACAAAGCTCTCAGGAGCTTACATACATATTTTGAATACATTTTATCTCTGAACGCTTTTGGTTGCTCCATGAAAACATCATCTAGAATATAACCATTAAGAAAAGCATTCTTCACATCTAATTGACATAATTTCCAACCTTTATATGCAGCAATGGCTACGAGTGTCCTTATTCTTATCATCTTTGCCACAGAACTATAGGTCTCATCATAATCTATACCACATCTTTGAGAATACCCTTTCACAACAAGTCTAACTTTATACCTAGACACACTTCCACCTACATACCTCTTTGTTTTGTAAACCCATTTGTGTCCAATGATCTTTTGACTATTTGGTTTTGAAGAGTACTTGCAAGTAAATTCCCTTTTTATACCTGCATTCCATAAGTAATCACTGAAATCATTAGAGAAATACTCTCCCCCTCCATCTGACCTTAGTCTCTTCAACTTTTGACCTGTGATTCTTTTTGCATACACGTGATAATGTTTAAATGTATTGAATAACTTCAATTTATCTTTGATCACATATATAGTGATCCACCTGGTAGCATCATAAACATAAATCACATAATATGTTGAACCATTAATAGTGAAATCATTTGATGGTCCCCACACATCTGTGTGTACCAACTCAAGCTTCTGTGAATACATTAAACCATGCTTAGTATATGATTGCTTATGAGCCTTACCTAATTGACATGCCTCACATCTGTATGTCATATGTTGATCTGCAACATTAGGCAATCCAAGAACTAAACCATTATTAACCATATACTTAATAGCTCTTTCATTGAAATGTCCAAGCCTTTTATGCCCAAGATCTAACTCAGAGATCGTATGTCCTCCATAAGTGAACAAGGCATGACCAACATTCCCTTGAATCTTCAATGTGAATAACCTTCCTTCTTTCTTCCCTGAAACAATTTGTTTATACACATTTGTTGCAGAGCCAAAGAGCGCACAAGGCAGAAAAAAAAGATGGACCCCAAAATTTTTCCGATTTGGACCACTTATTTTTGTAACATATTCATTTTTGTAATATATTTCCCTTTGTAAAGGCACTAGAGGAGTCCTCTAGATGCATTCCCACAGAAGAATAGAAGCTTACCCATGTAAAATAGTAGGAAATTAGCTCTTAGTGAATAAAGTGCCGGTCACTTGTGTGAAAGGACCATTTTTTAGGGCACTAGTATATAAGTCAAATGTGACTCTTTGTAAAGGACTTTTTGCCATTGTGAGAAGAGAGAGCACAGAAATTCGAATTTGTGTCTTCTTCCCTCTTCATCTTCTTCTTCGTGAGCTTGTATGCATGTGTAGTGCTTGGGAAGAGTGCTTGTGAGTGTGATCTATCCTTGAGAGTGTTTCTTTGCTGTAGGAGAGGTGTGTGCGAAGTGTAGGAAGTGCTGAAGTGTAGGAAAGTATTCCCGCGACTCAGTATTTCTGTCATAACTTGAAGTAGGAGCGTCGGAATTGAGTGAAACCACTGCCATTGGATGCGTCTTCTCGGGAGCTTCGAAACGCATATGCTATTCGTTATGTTTGGAGCTCGGAGCTAGGAGAAAAGTCCAAAATACTGACGGCTTCTGCACCAAGTATCGTTTCGCCTTGACCAACAGTTGAAGCTTGTTAGGATAAGTGTTTTCCTCATTTTCACTCTTGAGTAATTCATTTGCATTGACCATTACCCGATTGCATGTCTTCATACACTCGGCTAGGTTAGTATACTCTTCGGATTGATAAATTAAAAGTGTGTATCCCCACTATATGCACTTGTGAGGGGATTGAAGTACAGTCTCTTTCTCCGCAAGTCCCTAAGTTGAAGCTTAGGTCAACAACATTGCTACCGTCTTCCACAAAAACCCCATCATTAGTGAACCTTACTTCATAACCTTTCTCAACAATTTGCCCTACACTTATGGAATTCTTTGGAATTGTAGGAACATACAAAACCTTACTCAGAAGAGTGCTCCCATCCTTGGCCTTGAAGGATCCAATTGACTTCATATTGTGTTTTGAATTATCACCTATTTGTACCACATGATTACTTAATTTATTCTCCAAATTAATCATCAAAGCTATGTTACCACTCAGGTGGTTGCTACACCCTGAGTCAATGTAGACGACTCTTTGATCTTCACTTTGTCTTTCACAAGTTACATTCATAATCAAGGTTGAATCCTCCTTCTGATGTGAAGCATAATTGTAGTAGGTATTGTTGTAGGATTGACTTTGGAAACCTCTACCTGCATTTCTTCCAAAGTAACCTCTACCTTTAAAATTACCTCTTTGGTTTCTACCACCTCTTCCTCTTGAATTAAAATTCTGACTATATCCTCCATTATTCTGATTATTATGCCAACAATCATGAGCTAAATGATTTGTCTTACCATAAATCTAGCAAGCTTTGACTCCATCTTTATTGCTTCTGCCTCTTCCTCTTCCTTTGCCACCACCTCTTCCTCTTAGGATGTTAGCTTGGCTAGTTGTACCTTCTTCTTCATTTAATTGTTGCTTGCCTTTGCTTTTCTTCTTCTTGTCCTTTGAATACATTGGTTGACCTGTACTTTTATCAACATCACCTTTGACATCCTGCTCAAAGGTTAGCATGTGTCCTAGCAACTGATTTAAATCAGGAGTGAAATGATCTAGTGACAATTTAGTAGACAAAATGAATGGCTTCCATTTCTCATCTCCTCTCAAACCTGTGAGGATTCGCCTTACCAATTTATCCTCTTCAATATCTTCATCAACTGCTCTTAATGCATCTGCAATATCCTTCATCCTTGTTACATAACTAGAAATGGATTGAGAAGCTTTCTTTTTGAATGTAGTGAGCTCTACATATAAGGATGCCTTCCTTTACTTTGGCGTGTTTTCAAAATGCTCTTCCAAAGCATTCCATATGTCACTTGCACTTTCAAGTCCTCTAATATGAGGTAGCAAGTAGTGATTGACTCCCATGTAGATAATGCTCCTTGCTTGAGCATCCTTCTTCATCCAAGTCTTCAAATCTCAGAGTTCATCCCTAGTTGGAACACTAGGATCTCTAAATTGTGGTTTTTCTTCTTCACCTGTAATGTATCCTATCAAGTCTTTGCTCATAAGATTAGCTTCTATCCTCGCTGACCAAGCTCGATAGTTTCCTCTATCCAATTTCTCTATCTGAAGAGAATCACCCATCTTTTCTTCACCTGTGTATTCAAATTCTTCCAGCTTTATGATAAATAAGTGTACCTTTACTTTGAATGTAGTTGATTTGATCTTCTTGATAGCTTCAGGCCTCCTTCTCTAGCTTTCTCTTTAAGCTTTCACCTTTTGAATCTTCAAATGTTGATTTTTGTATAACTACAGTAGTCAGGGTGCAACGTTCTTCTATTTTCATGATTCCTACTCTCATACCACTGATGGAGAGTGTTAATCTCCAAAAGAACATGATATACTTGATGTTAGAGTACCTCTATATCAACAATAATGCTAAACCTCTACCAATTTGGAGGACTAATGCCAGACTATCAAAGTTTTGAACTAACTCTGAACAAACTCAACACAGAGAAAAGTCTGTTGCACATAACTCACATATTGACTGACAAAATGTGCAAATTTTCTAATGAAACTTTGTATGAAATGTTGATTAATGTTTTCACATAGTCTCCAAGTTCAAACTTCTCAAAAGGTTTAGTAAATCTTGAGATTTACTCCAAACAATTCACCTATGTCTAAAATTGTACTTCTCTACAGTCGACTTTGACACCTATAAATTCTAACGCATAGTTTTCTCAAACTACCAACCATTTATTCAAATGCTTTTTTCATAGGTAGCTTAGCTTCCAACTTAAAGAATGAGTGCTTGCTTGCTCAAAACATTACACTGTGGAAGGAGAACGGACCAAAACATTAGCATCAAAGTTGCACATGTTGCAAACTTCGCTTATTCACATTAACACATGTAAATGTTCCTACTTCCAATTCTCTCAGCCTGATCACAATTAGGATATGAAAACTTGTACAGAAGGCACTCAACTATAGACTTAGATTTGTACAAAAGCATTCTACAAGATGATAAATATAGAAGGAGTAATCAGGAAAATATCGACCATAACATTTTCTTCTCTGAAAATTTTAGATGTGAATGATGAGAGAGATCTTCGTCACTTCTAAAGTGTCTAATGACTCTTAAAAATTATAATTCATCATATCTCATACTCTCTCATACATTCCCTGACTTTCTACTTGTATATATAGGCATATATGTACAAGCTTATAACCATAACAAAAGTATAAGTGAGCTAATTACAAGTTTAATGTACATATGTATACAAGTCTTCATTTCTTGAATATGCACTATCTTCAAACTTCACTTCTGGGTCTTTTCTTTATCTTTTGACTTCAACCCTTTTTTCAAGACATCAATTGATGGTTGTCATGCACCAATAGCTTTGAACAGTTTGGTCACGTTGTATGAGACCAATACAAAGGCATGGAAATTGCAACTCAAGAACGATTTGCATACATTGCAAAAGAAGGGCATGTCGGTAAGTGACTATACCCTAAAAATCAAATGCATTTGTGAGTCACTTGCATCGATTGGCCTGAATGTGGATGATGATGATGATAAGGTGGAAGTGTGCCTTCGTGGTTTAGGAGCTCCATATAATTAGTTCAAAACTTCTATATAGACGAGGGAAAATATTTTGAATTTCGCTGCTCTAGTATCTATGATGTATGTGTATGTGTGTGTATGCATGTGTATGTATGTGTGTATGTGAGTGTATGTGGTTGTATATGTGTATGTGTGTGTATGTATGCATGTGATAATATATGTGTGTGTGTGTCTCTATGTGTATGTATATATATGCGTGTGAATCTCTATGTGTACATATGCATGAGTGTATGTGTATGTGTCTACGTATGCATGTATGTACATACCTCAATTTGTTTCTGTGGTACTGTGCTCCTAGCATTCTCTCTTGCCTTCTATTTCTTAGTCTTAAGGTCACTCTAGCTTCAGATCCTGCGAGAAATTTGCTAGGAGGAATCAAAAAGTTTTTTGGTATCCCCACACCATCGCGTATGTGATGCTTTTGCATTGCAAATAGTTTTCGACCATCCTTTTGATCGTCAATAGATTTCAACACTCTTAGAACCAGTATTTAAAAGTGTCCCATATGGGAGGGTCATTGTTGCTTATGCCACGCATTCTTGTTTTTCCTCTTGAGCATTGCTTATGCGAAGGTTCAAATATCATCACATAAGCAATGACACATTTTTTTTTAATTGGAGGCATCACTATGCCCCTTACGTTCGTACATATATAAATAGACATAAACTTATAAAATATACCTTAATAATGTAAAAGAAAATAGATTACTCCATCTAAAATGATTTTGAAGATTGAGAATATATAAGCTTGCACTTAGTTGTGTCAAGTGACTTCCTGCATATATATGATTTAAACATTATTCTCAAAGATATTTTTCATTTAGAAATATCAATGCTTTCACAATAATTTTGACAACAATCCTCAATAAAATATTTCATGCCATCATCATCATCATGAAAATCTTGTATTTTATCTTCTTTTGAATAAAGTTCTTTCAATCTTACATATTCTACAGGATCACTTTTGCATAGCCTCCTCATGGATGCTTTTGAGGAATGAGGTCTTATTGGCAACTCTGAATGTATGGTGGAATATCATCAAGATCATACATTGGAATTTACATGCATTAATAAAATTGATTAATATTCCATACATGAATAAAAAATAAATTTAAAACACAAATTTAAATATGTAAGTTAATTTGAGAAAAGTTTCAATTAATTAGATTTCTCATTGCAACATGCAATAGGTGGACAAAAAGTTTTCATTGCTCTCTAAAAGGTGCTCTTGTAGGTATACACCATCCATAATTGAATAATAATTCATCACTAGCATGTCATGAAGTAATAGCATTGACAAATATGTATCTTGCTACATCGCTATTCATGTATGGTGATTCATGGCTATTTTTACACTCTTTGAATGTGCAACTCATCATTGAAAAATTATATCATGGACCATTTTTTATTAAACCTAGTACATTTCCATGCATGTAAGCTCTTCCATCAATATACAATATTTCATTTTGGTCATGTGTAATCCCTCTACTAGCAAGAGAAGCTTCATTTAGGTATAATTCATAAGTACTCATGCTTTGAACATAATGTGTAAGTCAATGCCAGTCTCCCCATCTATATATAGGACTACACAATGACATAAGAGAGACTTCAGAGTTTGGAGGCACATAATAATCCTCTACAATAAAGAGACCATCATCATCATCAATGGTAGTGGAGGGAGCAATCATATAGCCATTACCCCCAAAAGTTCAATAACTCTCAATCTAAGGAGGTGGTCCTCTATACCATCCTCCGTATCTTCTTCTATAATATGTTTGTAGTACAAGAGAATCATGAGTTGGAAAAGGATAATCTCCAACCGTTTTAGTATTTAATCAAAGACATAGAGTATTCCAAAAAACCTCAGCTTGTAATTGATAAAAGAAATGCCCCTAACATCCAAGATGAATATTAGCATTATAAGTAGGAGAGTCACCATCATGATCATCATCATTGAGCAAATATTCCTATACATTTAGTATATTTCTATTTCATATATGATTTTTAAACAAAACAAGGACATTAATGTATGGAAATACCACATAGACAAGGATAATCACATTGATTAGGTGGTGGGGACACTCCAAAATACCATAATCTTCCTCATGTTCAAGACATTCCAGTCATCTTCTTTAATACATGCCATAGCAAAGGTTGCACCAACATATAATATGCTCTTGATAGTTAAAATCATCAAATCTCATATCAAATGACACATGAGAAGTTGTTGCATGGATAGGAGGTGATGGAGTACCCTTCGATTGGTAATAAAAAAACATATGTCAATCATGTAATAATCTATCAAGAATTAGAATAAAGTTTCTTATACTTATAGTAAGTAATCCTTCCATGGTTAGGAGACAATGGTGGAGTTCCCTTCGATTGATGAGAATCCCATTGAGTAACAGAAATAGGTACGAGTGCCATATATCACCATCAAAACAGCCTCCTTCTCTCGTATTCCTGTCAAGCCATTTGCCCGTAAGAGGTGCCTTTCGTTCCTACGCTAGTATGGATGCAATTCAGTGCTTTGCCCAATAGTCTCAATTGTGGACTTCATTTTTCAATCTTTCAAAGGTTTGGGATATGGGCGTAAATTTTTCAAGATGGTCACTACCCTAATGGGAGAGAGAATGGCTCAAATCAATGCCAATGGAAAGCTCTCTCAAGTGATCATACTTAGGTGCTCTATCACATAGGAATATCCCCTGGCTGCACTCCTCTTCATCAGTTCTATTGATGGCTTGAGCTAGGTGGGGACCCGTTTTGCTGAGGTTAATTAGACATAAGGGCTTCTTCTTTCGAAGAGTGAGCATCTAATGATTGTATGACTATTTGTTCATGATACAAATTTAGTACACAATGATAGTAGTTTCATAGATCCCTTTTGGCACTGTGTTAATGCATTCTTATTTTGGGATCTACAATAAATGACTATAAAATGACTTTCAAGATGCTTTTACAAAACCAACCATAGTTCTTTGTCAACCAAACCTATCAGAAACTTTCTAAGGACCAAATTTTCCATCTCCTTTGTATCACAATGGGTTTTGGGGTTTCAATGTGTCAAAGGCAAAATTGGGTACTTTCCAAATTGGACATTAAGTTAGCATACTAGAAGGGCATGCAAATGAACCTAGCAAGAGGGTGATGGTTATTAACACCTTTGTTCCCTCTTTGGTGATTTACTTTTTGGGATGTTGGAGGCAAAGAGACAAATAGAAGGAGTTGTAGAAGTTTCCTCTAGATGCAGGATCCTAATTACAAGAGGGGTATGCCCAAGATCAATTGTTCCAATACCTAGAAATTAGATGATGTTGGCGATGTTCGGCATTCTCTACATTAGGGGCATGACTGATAAAATGGCTACCAAGTGGATGATCAAGGCTTGATGAAGCCCACATACTTCTTGGGCAAAGCCAATTATCACAAATAAGGTTTCTCCTACGTTGGTTGGTCTCTCGTGATGGAAGGGACATGAGTTTCTCACTCTTTTTTATTTCTCTTGTCCTGGTGTCTTGCAAGGGATCAAATTTAGTTTTCTGCCTCTGGAAGTGGTTGAACAAGATGAAACCATTCATCAAGGTTAGTGCGCACTAGAAGTGGGTTGTCAAAATTCAATAAGATGATTCTATTTGGTTCCCTATTGGTAGCGTAAACAAGATAGAAGCTTAGAACCTCTAAAGGGCAAAGAAGCTTTGCAATAAAGGATTTTGTATGTGGAAACACCTTTGGAATCAAGACAGAAGACACTAGATAACATATGAGGACATTGACACCTCAAGGGGTGTTGAACATGATGAGTGGTGCCTTCTGAGAAATAGAATGAACTCTTGGGACATCTCTAAGGTATGCATCCTGATGAGACAAGATCTCCAAAATATAGAGGGATTAAGATGGATCAAAGAAATTTGTTAGATGCCTAGGTTCAAGAGACATGTGGAATTACATATTGAGCTTAATTGGAGATGGTGTTTCAACTAGATTAGTATTCACTCGAAATTGAAGTTCATGGACTTATGGCTTCCTCTCATTGAGATAAAAGAAAATGGTTCTTATGTGGTAGATTCTCCACTCAGGAATTCGGTTTATCATTAAAGCTAATAAAATTGGTGGATCCCCTTAGAGGTGTAAGCATTGCCTCAGGGGTCGTGAAGGCATTCGTCATGTCTTCTTTTCTTGCTGGAAAGGCCATTCGATTTGGATGCCTCTCACCATGATTCTCAATCTTTGAGATCAAATGAAATAGAAGAAAGAAATTCTTCGTAAAGCACTCAATTTCTCTACTCCCTTGTGGAATGCCATTAGGGGGAAGTGATATGGAAGATTTGGACAAAATGATGTGCAACTAACTTTGGCAAAATCCCAAAAGAATGGCCAATTGATAAATCCCTTGACATTTTAGGCAAAAGAATCAAGAGTTCTAAATAGACCAAAAGAAATTGGATATTTATTGTGGAGAAGAATAAGACCAAAAGAAATTGGATCGCCCATAAAGGGGATGAAATCTTCATCAAGCATATTTGTACCTCTCTTTAATACCTTGCCTTCCCACCATACGTTGGTGCCTATAATTCCTTAGACACTACGGTAACTCTAAATTATACTTTGCTTCCTAGAAAAATCCTCCTCAATTGAGTTCTACCCCTTCTTTGTGCGATACGGAGGATCCCAAGAATTCTATGCACATTCACTCTACAATTTTCATTTTCTTACTTAATTCAAGCAAGGGAGATTAAGCTTCATCCAAACTTCCATTTATGAGAAAGAAACCCATCATTTTTTTCTTAAAAATGTATTGATGTTGTAGGACTCAATTGCTTTACAAGGTTTTTCTCCATCATTACACATATCCTACTATAAATGCTCTCAAAAGTTTCAAGGTACGCAATAAATGCAAATACCTTCATAGGTATTGTACTCTTATAACTTTTCAAGAACCCAATAATAAAAATTAGATACCTTGAACTTTCCTATTTATATTGCTCACTCGATTCTATGCTCGAGAAAAAACCAACATCTCAACTAGCGATTGTCTTCTTGTTCTTGTTTCAAATTTTAATTTTTTAATAATTGTGCATTAGCCGATATGTTGTTTGCATTAAAATTGGAATTTTAAACAAGACCTACGGGAGCCCTTTTGTCCTCCCATAATCAAAACTAATGCTTGGAACTTCAATCCAAAATTTCAACGTGTGTGGCACTACACTACGCACCTTGCACACCTTTAAAGAGTAGAACTTCTCTCTCTCTCTCTCTCTCTCTCTCTCTCTCTCCATCGGTTTCAACAGCATTCGAAACACAAAAATACCATGCTATTCATTCTCCAGAGTTGTGTGCAAACTGAACTTACGTTTCCCAACCTTTGTGGATGTATCTTTACTTCGAATTTTGTTCAATAACAAATAAAAAGCTTACGAAATGAAATTCAAAAAGAAATTCAACGATTGTTGACTTTATATGTTACGTATAGCGGGTACAAGACGTTCTCTCTTCAACTTCTTATTAGTATGTTCCTCAAGTTATCTAACGTAAAGTACATTCTGGAGGAGGATATGCTTTTCGTACACATTTATGTTGACCACCTGAAAGATATTCCGTGCAAGTGAAGCGGAACCCATATGCGAAACTCCTTCAAAACAGCCGCCTACCGGCACATTTATGTTGACCATCAAAACAGCGGCCTTCTCTCGTATTTTTGGGTGAGCACTGAGCACTGATGACTCCCCTATGCCCCTAAGAGCTGTCTTTCGTTCCTTCTTTGGTAAGATATTTGCTACAGTAATCCAGTCAAATCATAGATGATCTGTGTGTGTCTCCTCTTCAGGGCCTAAATTTGACGCCCACCCCTGGGCTTCAAAAAAAAACTCATGAAGCTCAGCTTGGAAACTCTGGTCTTCATATGAAGTCTTCTAGTAATTCTAGAGTTTCACAGATAAATTTTAAGTGTATGTACATAGTCAACGCCACACACACACACACACACACATATATATATATATATATATATATATATATATATATATATATATATATATATATATATATATATATATATATATATATATATATATTCACAAATAAAAAATACATGCATGCACATTACACATAGCTATTGTTGACCTACATTACCAAAGGAAAGAGAAATAGCAAAAAAGTTGAACCTACTGATGAACTTACTTGCGAGAGTGGTTTAAATCATACAACAAAGAATAATCCTTCAGCACTCAAGAATAAAAGTCGGAGGATTATTACGAAAACAATCAACTGAAGCATCCACAATAGCCCATTGTTTCTCTTCATCTTTTTGAATCTACTCTTGGCATACCTAGTTATTTGATGCTATTTCAATTATAATCTTTAACAAAGACAGCTCGAATTGGCTTAAGGGATTCAAACTTTTTTCAGCGCAAGATAGAAAACTTGAAAAGATAATGTATCTAAAGATACATCTTCTAAAATGAGGATGGATAGCATTGACACTACATACAATGCATGATTGTCATTATACAGTTGGTTTGATCTCTGGTACAAGGAATCACAGAGTCTTTCAATGATACCAAGAAAAAGGAGAAGATTTTTTACTACACATTTGTGGCGTGTTCTTATTCTCCAAATTTCTAAGGAATGAGAAATAATGTTAAAAATAGTAAATGGGTAGAAGAAATGACAAAAAAAAAACTTGTTCATACTTTGGTTCTGCATAACTGAGGTTATTTACTATGAAATACTATATCAGGGGAATATTAACCTAGTGCATACATCTATAATTGTTGTCTATTGAAACTCATCCATATGCATTCCTACGTACATGGACATATATGGACACATGTACAAGAAAGTGTGACTTCATAGCTCCACATACTTTCACCACATCAATTTATACCTACATACTGTCAACCATACAAACTCATTAGCATAGATTCACCAAGTCATCACATGTATATACACATGTACAGGCTCAAACGTTCACACATGTAAAACATGTAGATAGTTGGTAGAAAGAAATCAGCAGCTGCTCACATAATCAGTGTGTGAACTGCACCACATACCTATAGAGCTGATCAGTTACATTTGCTCAGTTGCATATCTACATAGACTTGCATATGCACACATTTAATTACCTCACACACCTGCATATATGCACATGTATGCCACTTCAGTGTGTGTGTGTGTATGTACAATCTCAAGTTGACCTGGAAATGCTCTATGGAAAACTCCTTCACATATCCACCTCTTGAGTGTAGATTTGCATAAACCTTTCCACAAATCTCTGCAATCACTTGATCTAACATAATATTCATTAGGTCCAATTGTAGCTTCATTGCAATTCAACGTATTCCAACATGTTCAATAAGAGGATCAACCTCTGTGCCATGAGAAGCTTGAGAACAAGATTACTACTCGAGCATAAGTGCTACATTATACCTACTGCTGGTGGTACTACCATGTGACCCAATTCCACAAAACCTTTAATCAAGAGTTGTGTGGCATGTATTTCATTCTACAATCACAACAAAAGATTAATTGCATCATTTGTGTATCTAAGAAAATAGAAATTCACTGAATGGAAACATTGAGACTATGAGCAAATAGTTTTTGCTCTTTAAGTAGAAAGTGCACACACCTCCTCATAACTCGGTTGTTATAAAATGGTTGCTAAAACTGCTTCAACCTGCCAAGAAGAAAACATATGATGTGGACAAAGCTCATGTGGCTGGAAATGATGTAGTGTGACATAAAGCAAGAGAGTAAATAGCTTCCACTTTTACATTTTGGTGCTTTAACAAAACTAATATCTCCCTTTCATTTTCTTGAATCCGTTTTTGACATACCTTTTGAATGGTTGAAAGCGACACTTGTCTACATTGTTTATGAAAGTGAACCATGCCTATTCGAGCTGAAATAGAATCCTTCAAGAAAACATTTGAAGATCAAAAGTAAATCAGAGAATTTCAAATCACGTACGTTTATGGGACATGTTCAGAGAAGAGCCATCTCATTTTCTTGCTTCAAGGATAGCTATGAAGCCATCAAGAACCTGACAAGAGAGACCAGTTTTCAACATGTGGCTCAAAAGTTTATGGCAGATGAAAGGAGAGATCTTGAACTACATAAATAACATATTGCATGTTGCCTTTTTTCCAAAAGTACAGTTGAGGCTACCTGTAGAACATAAATTTGGTATGAGAGAACATCTAGAAATTTGCAGAGTAAATCAATCAACACAAGTGCGCATGATGAAATAAAAAGAATTCATTGATACATGGCATATACGAAAAGCAAAAAGCTGCGCTAGAAAGCGATGGAATGCCATTTGTTGACATATTCCATTTCACATGATCAAATATAAACAGATCTTCGCTTGGCTATAGCTACTTGAAACTATTTTAAAAAAATTATCACTCACCAAAAGCGTAACAAGTTACAGGTTGAGCTACCATCTACAGTACCTTTTGCATGTGAAGACACCATGGCTGAAGGGATGACGCACGCAAGCTCAAGCCAATAGATAGCAAGCTGCAGCGATCTCAATCGACTCCTTAATCCTTCAGTGGTCAGTATTCACTCATGGTTTCAACCTCTAGAGTCCAACGCCCCAAAGTAGCACTGTTCCGCAGGATATTTTGGGAGGGAACTAGGTTATGAACGCAACTTTCGAAAGTTTAGAACCGAAAGTGTTAGGGTGAACACTTTTCACATTTCATCCTACCCTGTGTCTCATGCCGATTGTTTAGTGTCCAGGTGCCCACTGCCCAGAGTTCATAAGTTATCGAATATATGAATGAGTGTCCACTATCAAGCACAACAGTCAGTTGAACACAGTAGTGTGTGTGTATATATACATATATATATATATACATATATATATATATATATATATATATATATATATATATATATATATATATATATATATATATATATATATATATATATATATATATATATATATATATATATATATATATATATATAGATATATATATGCCACTTCATCTTTCGCATATCCAGAAGCAACATGAACATTTGTCATGTCACTTCACACTTAACCATTCCTCGCGAAACCTTAGACATTTTTACAATCTCTATCTTTTATTTATATAAACTTAAGGTATAATTGATGCCTGAGTTGAATATGATGGTGCCATTTGAAGTTTTTTTTTAATTTCTTGAGCTTCATGACGAAGTCCGGATTAAAATTTTGGGTTTCATTTGACGCCTGAAACCCCTCTTGATGCTCCATGGGGTGTGAAATTTAAGCACTACTCCTCTTTCTTTTATCTCCTCGTCCACGTTTTCCATGAGCGATTGCCTCTGTGGCAACGCAATGTATTAGAAATTCCAAATGGCAATAAACTCAGGGTAGGACCTAGTCAAATGGAAGAGATCTTGCTCTACTATATATATATATATATATATATATATATATATATATATATATATATATATATATATATATATATATATATATATATATATATATATATATATATATATATATATATATATATATATGTGTGTGTGTGTGTGTGTGTGTGTGTGTGTGTGTGTGTGTGGAGAGAAAGAGAGATTTCGTCTGTAGACAATGAGCAAGAGGATTCAGTGAGAATTAATCCACGACTCAAGCGCTTAATAAGCGATGGCATCGAAGCAAAACCTTGTGAGATGCTAGTCGAAGCAAAAGCTTGTGAAATTCCTGAGGCTTGAGTTTTTGAATGCTGTCTTCTTAGGAGTTTGGTGGCGTTGAATTTTCACACATCAGACCCCATTTCTCTTCTAGTCTCTGCTGAAGACGCCCTTTCTCCTGCAGACCTCACACGTGAGTCCCCATTTCTCTTTGAGTCTCTGCTGATGACGCCCTTTCTTGTGCAAGCCTCCCCTTAACTCGGTAGGCAGGGCCCTCCACGAAACCCTACAGGATGGTATGAGGCCATAGCAAGCTCTGGATAATGAGAGGTATGCAACTGCTAATGTGGCTGATCATTCTTTGACATCTCGAGTAAGATCCTTTGCCGAAGCTGCTAAAGATAGGCTAAATGTTTCCAAACCATTGTTTCCGTATGGAAATATTCAAGATACACATTGCACACCTTGTCTCACGTGATGCTAACCTTAGGGAAAAGCTAAAACTGATGCGCATACGTAGATGACATCTGGATTGATGTAGAAGATGACCATAGGGATGATCTGATCATTCCTGGTTATAGAGAGACGTTCTCTTCATTGTTGGCACAATCAACGATATGATAAGGTGGTCATTGATCATTGTATTGGCCCTAGAACACCTCAGATAATATTAAGATATGGATAAAAAACAACTCGGAATCTAGAGGATTGTTTGTAAACAAATACAGTTTTTGCCAAATAATTACTCCCTATTCCTCTTTCATGTCTAAGAGTTCTCTCCAGGTTGTCATTCAAGGTGAATGGATCGTTAAAAATGTCCCTATCTCATTTTTGAAATGCCATGTTGGTGTCAATCCCAAAGTTCCCACAACCTTCAAGGATCCTAGTTTGGGTTGCTTTTCTCGACCTCCGATGGAATTTCATCCATGGATTAGTTCTCTACAATCTTTGGTTGATAAAGGCCAAGGGTATGAGCCCTAAGTGGTACCCCTAGATTCATGTAGAGGGTGATATTACCCAAACCATAAAAACCTCAATTTTCATTAAGCAATCTAATGGTAGGATTTTCCATGCCCAAAAGGTCAATGTAATCTTCCTAACGCATGTTTTATTTGCTATAATGAGGGGCATTGTCAAAGATTGATCCACAAGGATCATGACATTGATCCATAGGGATCAGTCCATGTGGGTGAGGGACAAGGTCCAGCTAGCCAAGGTCCTAAGCTCGGGGGATACCCTAAGGTATTCGGTAGTAATGGCGATGAGTGTTGCATGATGGCCACATGTCGGTACTAGACCATCCTAGATCGTTGCTATTTTTAGAGTACAGGAGGGTATATATGGATGGGAGGAGACTCACATACACATCATTCAAGTTTCCTTGCTCACACTTGGTATTAGAGCTAGGTATCCCATGCCCAGGATAGATGATCTTTTAGATGCTCTAGGTGGAGTCCTTGCATTTAGTAAAATAGATTTATAAAGTGGCTACTATCAGATTAGAGTAAGAGATCATGATGTACATAAGAAAGCTTTCAGGACCTGTTTTGGACATTATGAGTCTTTGGCCATGCCATTTGGTTTGACTAATGCACCAATGATATTTATGATGTTAATGAATGAGATTTTACATGCATTCATTGGAAAATGTGTTGTTGATTTTCTTGATGATCTATTATTTTATAGTAGGACTCTGCATGAGATGAAAATTGTCTAAGATTAGCTTTAAATGTTTTAACAAAAAATGAGTTGTATGTTAATGCAAAGAAGATTCAGTTGTTTCTTTTGAGGATAGAGTATCTAGGGCATGTACTATTGGCCGATGGGGTTCAGATGGATCCCAAGAAGGTCTCACTTCTTTTATCTTGGCCTACTCCTTAGGATGAGGGGAAGTTACAGTCATTTTCTATGACTTTCCAATTTCTATTAGAAATTAATGTTTCTTATTCATCGGTAGTGGAGCCTATGCCGAACTTTCTTCGAGGCAAAGTTCCATTTGCATGGAAGCAAGAGGAGCAAGAAGGTATTGATACTCTAAAATAAGGTCTTTCAAAGACTACTAGAATGAAAGTGGTAGATCCACAAAAACCCTCTGAATTAGAGATAGATACTAGTGGCATAGCAAAAGGGGTAGTTTTGAGCCAGGACGGTAAGCCAATAGCTTTTGAAAGCAAGAAATTGACCAGTGCACAAAACAAATAGCCAATGCATCAATAGGAGATGTATGCAATGGTGCTTGCACTTAAAGTCTGGAGACACTATCTTTATGGTGCAGACTTTAAGGTATATAGAGATCACCATACACTTAAGTACTTTTATAGTCAGCTAGATCTTTGAGGCAGAGAGGCTCGTTGTTCTTAGCTCATGCAAGAGTTCCACATGGAAATCTTTTATAGACGAGGAAAAGAGAACATAGTATCTTATGCATTATCATGGATAATCTATCAAATGAGCTTTATAGTTATAGAAAGCTCATTAATTCAAGAGATAAAGGAGGCAAAGGGGGAAGATCCACATTTGTTATAGATTAATAGAGCAATGAGTGATGACTCTATTATAGGAGATGGGACATTTCCAACGATTTCTTCCCCTAACCGAGCAAACAAGCCCATTCCATATCCCAGTTTCTCATAGGAGAATGGCATAGTCAAACAAAAAAGAAAGGTTTGTGTACTAGATTCCTGAGATTTGAGAAGAAAATTAATGCATGATAACCATGATGTGCCTTACGTAAGACATATTGGCGTTGACAAGACAATGCAACTTTTTAGAAAATTTTGGTGGCCTCGATTAGCCAGAGATGGGCACACTTGTGTTTAATAATGCTTTATGTGTCAAACTAGAAAAGCAAAAATGGTAAAGACATCAGGTCTTTTGCATCCTCTACAGATTCCAGATCATAGCTCGGATAGTGTATCCATGGACTTCATAGTCGGGTTACCGTAGACCAAAAGGAAGCACAATACTATGCTAGTTGGTGATAGATAGATTGAACAAGATGTCTCATTTGATACCCGTGCAGGAGATGATAGAAGCTCCAAAGATAGTAGAGTTGTTTATCCAAAGATAACAAAGTTGATTATCCAGTTCGTCTTTAGATTGCATGAGTTACTGACATCCATAGTTTTAGATAGGGATGTGAGATCCATCGGACACTTCTATAATTTTTTATTTGGCAAACTGAAAGAGTCGTTAAGGATGAGTAGTGATGATCATCCTTAGATAGATGGTCAGATCGAGAGGGTCAATCAGATACTCAAGGACATGCTGAGGGCATATGTGTTTGAGAGATAAACAGATTGGGATAGTTATTTGCCATTAGTTGAGTTTGCTTATAACAATAGGCCTCACAAGGTGATAGGCATGTCTCCTTTTGAGATGAACTATGGCATGAATCCAAATCCCCCAGTACCATAGGCCTGCCAAAGAAATGTCCTAGTGCTTCAAAGTTCTTAGCAGACATCCAAGCAAATTTAGAAATATCTAAAGCCTGTTGGTGTAATTCACAAGCCTACACGTTTGGCTTGATAGATACATTGAAGTCCATACACATATGGAGAAGCATAGGAACTATTGCTAGTGGTTAATTACCACTTTACTTCTTTGTAAAAGTCAGATTTGACTTGGAATATTTTTAAACACCTACCAAAAGGTATTCGTGGAAAAAGATAGATTTGATTGATGGAATATCTCCTAGGATTTAGGAGCTTGATCATAGGGAGCTAAAAGTTTGAATTTGAATTCAAATGTTTACTCACTCATTATAAAAGAGATCATCAAAATGTCGCAGTTAAGACTCATCATTACCGAGCTCATTACTGTCAATTCTGAGTGTGTGTGAGGCCTACACTCTAGCCCACACCGATCCTCACCATTAGGCAATGATCTTCATGCCAATGGATTTGTATACAAGTGTTCATTAATACATATATCTTCATTGATCATTTCTGAGTTCTCTGTCATACTACTTAAAAGTCTGTCAACTTGTGGAGAGCATATCTCAGTCATTGCTTCAACAAATTCAAAGATTTAAAAGCTTCTCGGATTCAGCTCAAAGTTTTCTACATGCTATCAAAATTTGCAGAGATTCTATTCAGCCATTTCAGAGAAAAGCTCGTCGAGGTGATCACTGGTCATTGTCTGCTACAGTCCTAAAAAATCAAGGGTATAGCTTTACTTGCTAAATTGATTTCTCTTAGCATAGTTTATCTTTTTACATCATTACACTTAGAATAGTTAGCTTGCTACGCTAGTTAGATACCCCTAAAAGGAATTTTTCCAATTCCTACTGTGCTGGTCATACTGAGCAAAAGATCCAGCAGGTGTCAAGACATAAATAGAAGGTTTTCTTGAGATTTTGAGTTTCAAAGTTATTTGTTTTGGTTCAATCATTACACACACCATTTCCAAAGTACATAGGCCATATTATGATGTCATTGGAAAGCTAAGGAGGTCCACTTATCAACTCTAAAGCTTACAAGGGCTGGTACAAAGCAGGATTTGGCAGTACCTACTCAATCTCTTTGAGTGTCCATCCATCTTTCCGAATAGTGGTATCAGAGCAAATTAAGGTAAAATGGGAGATGGTTTTCCTTCATTTATTGATAAATTGGACAGGAACAACTATCAAGCATGGTCTCTAAGTATGAAGACATACCTACAAGGAAGGACTCTCTATGGATACATCTCAAGAGATGAGGAATTGCCCTCCTTCAAAACAAGAGGATTACCAACAAAGGAAGAACATGAAAAGCTCAACACATGGTGCACTAAGGATGCATTGGCAAGGTCTTACTTACTTAATTCCATCTCTGATTTTCTTTTGCCATATATTAGGAACTGTAAGACATCCCAAGAGACTTGGGAAACCTTGTCATCTTATTTCTCTTCCAACACAAGGGCTAGAAAAAATCAGTTGTGGATTGAATTTACCACATTAAGGAAGCAACCTAAGCAAGTTGTTTCAGAATTTGTGACCAAGATTAAAGATGTAGCAGATCAGTTAGCAAGCATAGGAGAAGAGATTGAAGAAGAGCAGATTGTAAGGCAAGTGATCAATGGGATCAAAGCTGATGACAAATGGGAAAGCTTCACCACTGCCATGGACCTCTACATGGACATGCAGATTCCAGACCTTACCACTCTCATGGGGCAATTATTCACTCATGAAGCCAAGCTCAACAAGAATGGAGATACATCCAAAGGTAATAGCTCTTCTGCCCTATACACTGATAAAGGTAAAGCTAAAGATAAAGGCAAGAACAAGAAAGGAGAAGATGAAGGCTCTACCTCCCAAGCTAACTTCGTAGGGAGAGGTAGATCATCAAGAGGAAGGGGCAGAGGAGGTAAGCAAGGTAGGGAGAGATCCTATAACTCCTCACCATGTAACATTTGTGGTCTATCAAATCACACTACAGATGAGTGTTTCAAAAAGTACAAAAATCAGAGAGGAAGAGGATACCAAAGAGGTGGATACTCACAGTCAAGAAGTAGATTCAACCATCACCAAGGCTACAACAACAACTACAATGGCAACTACCAAGGAGGATTCAAATCCAGAAAGGACTACAACAACTATACAAAAGAGCAAGATGAGTCTCTTCTAATCATGAACATGACTTCAAAACCAGGTACAAATGATGACCACCTATTCTACATTGACTCACGATGCTCAAATCATGTAGCTGGCAATGTAGCACTGCTCTCTGATGTTGAACAACCAAAAGTTAAGCATCAAGTACAAACAGGTGATGACACCAAGCACTCAGTAGTTAAAGTTGGAAATGTTAAGACTTGTGATGGAAATCAGAATTTGTTGAGTAGGGCACTCTATGTACCAACCATTACCAAAAACCTAATGAGTATTGGACAGATTGTGGAGAAAGGTTTGCACATTAGATTCAACCAATTTGGAGCATTTGTGGAGGATTCTAAGCAAGGTTCAAGAGGATTGCTAAAGGAGAAAAATCAGGTAGACTTTTGACTTTTGAGCTAGAAGACACAAAGAATATTGCACTATATAGTTATAAAGATCAAACACTTTTAGAGCTTGAGATTTGGCACAAAAGATTAGGGCATGTAGGAGAAAGAACCTTGAAGCAGATATGTAGGGATCAATATGTTATTGGAATACCCAATGTTTCCAAACAACACATGATATATAAATGCAGTGCTTGTCAATTTGGGAAGTCTCACAGGTTACCCTTCTCAAGGAAACGCTACATGCATGAGGACTACCTAGAACTTGTACACACAGATGTATGGGGACCAAGTAAAGACCCCTTAATCTCAGATTCAAGGTACTATGTATCTTTTATTGATGACTATAGCAGGTGGACTGTATTATACTTTATGAAGCATAAGGATGAGGTGTTTAATTGTTTTAAAAAATATCTTGCACTAGTTGAAAATCAAACAGGAAAGAGTTTGAAGAGACTAAGGTCAGATAGAGGAGGTGAGTACTTCTCCAATGAGTTTGAAGACTTCTTGCAGGACAGAGGCATCAAAAGAGAAATCACCACAAGGTATACTCTTGAACAGAATGGGGTAGCTGAGAGAAGAAATAGGTTGATTGTGGAGACAGCTAGGTCTACGTTGAATGAGAAAAAATAACCTAACTATCTATGGGCAGAAAGTGTTTCTACTGCCACTTACCTCATAAACAGGTTACCATCTAAATCCCTTGATGGGATGACACCCTATGAAGCATGGCATGGTAAGAGACCCTCACTAGACCATTGCAGGATATTTGGATGTGTAGCATATGTACACATTCCTTCTCAGATAAGAGGTAAGCTAGACCCAAAGGCTGAAAAGTGCATCTTTATTGGATATGATCTAAATCAAAAAGGATACAGGTTTTACAACCCTTCCACTAAGGGATTCATGGTTAGTAGAGATGTTGTCTTTGATGAAAATGATTCTTGGTATGAGAATGAATGCAAGAAATTTAAACTATCCTATGACTTGGAAGAGGAGTTTCCAAGTCTTGCTAAGGAGGAACCTACTTAGAATGAAGACTCAACTTCAGATGATGAAGATGTTATCAACCTTGAAGAATTCAAGGCATGGAAGTCCAAGGGCAAAGTCAAAATGAAGAAGCTTGAAGATATACCCAAATCTTCAAGTGAGTCAACCAGAAGATCACAAAGAGAGAGCAAAAAACCTATCAGATATGGGTATGATACATCTCTTGTTACTAAACACTCTGTTTATCTTGCCAAAGATTTGTGAATTGAAGAACCAGGATCATATGAAGAAGCCATAACCAAGACAGAATGGAAAGATGCTATGGATGAAGAGATTGAAGCACTCAAGGAGAGTGACACATGGCAGCTAGTACCAAAGAAGGAATCCATGAAGGTAATAGGATCGAGATAGATCTATAAACTTAAAAGAAATTCTGATGGGTCAATTAACAGGTACAAAGCCAGATTGGTAGCCAAGGGTTTTGCACAAACCCCAAGGCATTGACTATGAAGAGACATTCTCTCCTATGGCCAAGATGCCAACCATCAGAGTGTTGGTAAGTGTGGCTGCATCAAAAAATTGGAACATGTACCAATTGGATGTAAAAAATGCTTTCTTGAGTGGATGGATTTCAGAGGAGGTATATATGTCACAACCTCCTGGTTATGAGGACCCTAACAAGGTATCATATGTGTGCAAATTGAATAAAGCTTTATATGGATTAAAGCAGGCACATAGGGCATGGAATCACAGAGTGACCACCTATCTTCAAGACCAAGGTTTTGTCATGAGCAAGGCAGACACTTCTCTATTCATCAAGAGAAGTAATTAAGAGGTAATATACCTATGTGTTTATCTTGATTACATCATTCTTACAGGTAATGATGTTAATGGAATCACACAAATCAAGAGCCAGATGATGAAGGAGTTCAAGATCAATGATCTTGGTGTACTAAAGTATTTTCTTGGGCTTGAGTTAGTTTATACTAACTCTGGAATATACATTACTCAAAAAAAGTACATATAGGATATGTTGAAGAAGTTTCATTTGCAGGATGCCAAAATTGCAAGTACTCCAATGGAGGTAAACCTAAAACTCAGTGCCCATGAAGGTGATGAAATTAATGACATTACAGGTTATCAAAGTATGGTGAGTAGCTTGAACTATGCTACCTTAACAAGGATAGACATTTCATATGGAGTTAGTGTGCTAAGTCAGTTTATGCACAAGCCAAGGATACCTCACTTAGAAGGTGCTAAGAGAATATTAAAGTATCTTAAGGGTACACAAAGTCATGGTTTGCATTTTCCTTACACTTCAGACATTGATATCAAGATCTATTCAGATGTAGATTGGGCAGGATGCAAGGATGATAGGAGGAGCACTTTTGGATACATTTCACTTGCAAGTGACAAGCCAATATCATGGTCTTCAAAGAAACAACCTACTGTTGCTTTGTCTTCTATAGAAGCAGAGTATAGAGGACTGGCTAATGCCACACAAGAAGCCATATGGATCAAGCTATTGTACACAGAATTGGGTTTATATACTAGGTCACCAATACTCTTTGGAGACAATATAAGTTCACTTCACCTTGTAGCTAATCCTATCTATCATGCTAGGACCAAACATATAGAGGTCCATTACCATTATGTGAGAGAGAACTTGTTAAGCAAGGATATTCAACTTACCTATGTATCAACCAACATGCAATGTGCAGATTTGTTGACTAAAGCTTTGGATGGAACAAAACTTTGCAAGTCCAAAGCAATGATTGGATTGTAGGATATACATGAAGATTGAAGATGAAGACCAAGCCAAAATGTTTGGCTTGAGGGGGAGCTGTTGGTGTAATTCACAAGCCTACACATTTGGCTTGATGTATACATTGAAGTCCATACACATATGGAGAAGCATAGGAACTATTGCTAGTGGTTAATTACCACTTTACTTCTTTGTAAAAGTCAGATTTGACTTGGAATCTTTGTAACACCTACCAAAAGGTATTCGTGGAAAAATATAGATTTGATTGATGGAATATCTCCTAGGATTTAGGAGTTTGATCATAGGGAGCCAAAAGTTTGAATATGAATTCAAATGTTTACTCACTCATTATAAAAGAGATCATCAAAATGTCGTGGTTAAGACTCATCATTCCCGAGCTCATTACTGTCAATTCTAAGTGTGTGTGAGGCCTACACTCTAGCCCACACCTATCCTCACCATTAGGCAATGATCTTCATGCCAATGGATTTGTATACAAGTGTTCATCAATACATATATCTTCATTGATCATTTCTGAGTTCTCTGTCATACTACTTAAAAGTCTGTCAATTTGTGGAGAGCATATCTCCGTCATTTCATCACCAAATTCAAAGATTTAATGCTTATTGGATTCAAATCGACGTTGTCTACATGCTATCAAAATTTAAAGAGATTCTATTCAGCCATTTTAGAGAAAAGCTCGTCGCGGTGATCACTGGTCATTGTCTGTTACAGTCCTAAAAAATTGGGGGTATAGCTTTACTTGCTAAATTGATTTCTCTTAGCATAGTTTATCTTTATACATCATTCTACTTGGAATAGTTAGCTTTCTAAGTTAAGTATATACCCTTAAAAGGAACCTCTCCAATTCCTATTGTGCTGGTCATACTGAGCGAAAGATCCACTAGGTGTTAAGACATAAATAGAAGGTTTTCTTGAGATTTTGAGTTTCAAAGTTATCTGTTTTGGTTAAATCATTACACACATCATTTCCAGAGTACATAGGCCATATTATGATGTCATTGGAAAGCTAAGGAGGTCCACGTATCAACTCTGAAGCTTACAAGGGCTGGTACAAAGCAGGATTTGGCAGTACCTACTCAGTCTCTTGGAGTGTCCATCCATCTTTCCTAACAAAGCAAAGATGGAGCAAGCCGCTCACAAGGCTAAAGAGTATGCTCATAGAAAGAGATCTCCTAGATCGTTTGAAGTAGGAGACATAGTATTTCTTTAGATACCAGCTAGATCTACTTCACTCTCCATAGGGACGTGTAGTAAGACTTCACCAAGTTTTTCTAGACCTTGGAAAGTAGTTTAAAAACTAAGTGAAGTTGCATACCAATTAGAGCTTCCGCTAGATTGGAAAGTTCATCCAATGTTTCGTGTTAGTAAACTTTGGAAGTAAATTTCTAGGGAGGATAGTCTAGTAATAGAAGATATTGTTTCTTTATAGGAAAGTGAGAGCACAAATCATTCTCCAGACTAGATACTATATTAGAGACAAAAGCGACTGCAAAATTGTGGCATCCATGAGTATCGAGTAGCCTAGAGAGGATTAACATTTACTAACTCTACTTGGGAATCAAAGTCTCTGGTTCACAAGTACTTTCCTTCATTGATCATTGATGACAATGATCTTTAGAAGGGGGAGAGATTGTCAGACATTGATCCACAGGGATCATGACATTGGTCCATAGGGATCAGTCCATGTGTGTGAGGGACAAGTGCCAACTATCCAAGGTCCCAAGCTCCAAGGATACCCTAAAGTATTCAGTAGTAATGGGGACGAGTGTTGCATGATGGCCACATGTCCCCACTAGACCATTCAAAATCATTGCTAGAGGGTATATATGCATGGGAGAAGAGTCACACACACATCATTCAAGTTTCTTTGCCCATAGGCATATAGCTGAATATTGCGGCCTTCTTAATCACGATGAGTGTAATGATACTAATAGACAACCAAATAGTGACTTGGTCCCCAATCCCAACAATGTTCAAGCTCCCAATCCCCCCTCTCGTACACGAAAATGCAACTTTCAAAACATCAAGAAAATGCCAAGATAAGTTTTAAACCACTTTGATGCTTTCTTGGAAGATGGCTTCAACTTTGTTATTTATGAGAGATCCTTTAGTGAATTCTCGTTCAACATTGGTAATAAAGAAGAAAACATCCCTAAATGCTCAAGGAGGTGCTAACAAAGTTAACTCCTTTGGTGATTCTTACGTACACTACAAGAATTATCAAAATGTGAAGGATTAGTGGAAGATTGTTGGTAAAAAACACTTCGATTCTTAGTTCCCTAACCTAATCCTTCAAACTTTGTGGATAAAAGTGATTCTATTTTAAAGGCTGAATTGTAACAACATGATCAAAGGGGATATGAACATAGGTTTAATTAGGATATCTTTTGATATGATCACACGATGATAATACTAAAGGCATGGATATGAAGGCTAAGAGAAAATAAATGATGATACCTTCAAGTTCCCTCCTTAAGCCCCCAAAGATAGTAAGAAATGATATTGATCCACTTTCTCTATATTTGCATGCATTATAGATATGAATATCATTGTTGTGACAAAGCTTTTCTCATATTTGACTTATGATTATGAAGTCGTTCAATTTATTAATCTTTTACATTAAGGTTTTTATAGAACTCGTTAGGGATAAGGCTAACATCAACTAGCTTAAGGACTAGTCCCTTTTACCTCACTTCCTTTGCAATCAAAAGATCAAAATGTAGGGCTTTAACTTGGATAAGAATACTAAGCTTTTATCCAATCACCACACTTGATTCCACACTAATCATGAAAAAACTAAAAGGGGCACTTTCTTGGGCATGATCCACTCGTTAAGTCACCACACTTGGATAAGAATATTAAGCTTTTATCCAATCACCACACTTGATTCCACACTAATCATGAAAAAACTAAAAGGGGGGCACTTTCTTGGGCATGATGCAAGTTTTTGTTAGCCTCTCACAAGAGTGGGTGGTTGTTTCTCTTGATGACTCTTTAACTTCATTGTTATCAATGTTTATGCCTCTAATAATAGCACTAATAGAACCTCTTGTTAGAAGGAGCTCACTACCCTTACGGGCCTTCTATTGTTCCTGTGTGATGTCAACATGGTCATTAAACTAGATGACACACTTTCTAAAAAGGTAATACCATTACTATTGTTGAAATAAGTGCTTGCTTTCACCTTGTTTCTTCCCATGATCTTATGGAAATTTCTCATAGTACTAGTTTCTTTTGGAACAGCAATGATAAAGGGGATACTTACCTTCCTTCTAGCATTGATAGATGCTACATCAACATTCTTGAACTTCAGAAGTTTATAAATATGAGTTTTGTTCGTAATAAACCATCTCTCTCTCGCTCATATCACAAACCTCTAAAAGTCTCTTTTAATAGAGACTTCCCCTTTTTTACATCTGGTTGTCTGCATCTTTGACCCTTCTTTGCTTAAAATTTCCTTCCTCGTAGAAAAGGCTAAAGAGTCTATTACCAACAGGGAAAAAATTAGGGGCGAAAATTAGCCCAAAGGCGAATTTAATGAGATATGATATTAAAAATTCTATATTTGAATAACCTTACGAAAATAAATATAGCCCAATTATTTAAAAAACCTATCCGAGATTGGACATCTCTTTCGCCATACATATGATTTTAGAGTGCGATGGTAGAGCTCTGCTTCGCCATGCATCCGATCTTGGCGTCTGTGGTATGAGTTCAACTTCGCCATCATTGCCACCGTATATTGTTGGCCAAATAAGAATCACCCTCACCAATATTGGTAGCAAAGGTATCCAGGGTGATAGGAACTCAGAGACAGAAGCTATTCACATAACGTGCACTGGCAACGTCAGGGAGAGGCATGCATATTGGTAAGCTCAATGGGATGATGGACATTGCTGGAGGGCCTTGTGCTGCTGGCGAACGAATTAGCTATTTTCTATGAGAAGCGATTTATGACTAAACATGGCTGTGGATTCAACAAAATGGAAGGTTTGGAAAGTATCATCATGACTTTCAAGGGCTAGATCATCGAACTCATTCATGCTATCTAGTACCTTCCTGTCCCTTTCATTGCCTTGAACACCATCGTTGCATTCTCTATGATCATTTCTGGTTGATTCTCTACTTTATTAGCCTGCGGCCTTTTTGTGATTGTGGTAGCAGAGATCCCATATATCATTTGTACATTAATGTAATTACTCTAGACTAATTTAGAGTACAATATTGCGATACTGATTGCCTTCTAACTATCTAGATGCTTCATGTTTTATAATTCTCCTCTGTTTTGAATTCCCTGGAATTAAGTACATGTACATGGTGTCATATGGGTGCCCCAATTTGAAATCCATTCGTTTGGCAACACAGTCATCGAAGCATGAAGACTATCTTTCCAATCTTGAGAAGCTTTTTGTTGTGTGATTGGTACAACAGAAATATTCTTTTCTTTGAAGCTTTATTGCATCATTTTCGCAGCCATAGCTCATAGTGAATGCACACGTATGGAAAATCCCCTTGTGTCAAGGATCGTTAGATTGGTTGCAGGCTATGATTGTGGGGAGAAATCCTGCTTCGTCTGATGGTAGCTCATCAAATAGGTGTGCATGGATCAGAAAAGTCGCAGCTGTATTGTCAGAAGAAGATGAGATCTTCTTCTTTAGTATTTGATTAGCATTTCCCTTACCAACTTTGAGCTGGTTAAGTTTCATGTTTGTTCAGTTTGAACACGTTTTTAATTTGCTAAGGATATACCATGCAAACTACGAGTGATAGTAAGCTAAAAACGCTAGTATAAATGGAATCGATGTCGTGTTCTTCTACATCGTTACGAGGTTCCTTGCTTGAGGGCACTTTCTTGTGATGGTCTTTGGTAAGAATGTATACATCATATGAAATTCCTTAAATTGTTGTGACAATATGTGGATGGATTTGTGATGCATTGAAACCACACTTTGAAACTTATGACGAAAGCACATGGTGCACAGATGTGAAGTGATGAATGATCATTTATATTGAATATTTTTGGAGAAGAATGAAATGAATTGCTACAAACATTTGAAACGTTCCCATGTTCTACTCCACTATGTCAAGTCTAGTGACAATATTCCAATAAGCCTTTCTTTATTGGTGAATGTATTTTCCAATGGATGTGTTGAGAGGTCTTTACTTGTTTTATTTTAGATAAACTTGTGTGTCCAATGGTGTGCAAATCTTAAAGTATTCTACTATTACATGGTGCACCAGGGTTTGTGAATAGTATATCAATAACACAAAACTTACAAGATACAGCTTTGTGCGTTATAGGTGATGGGTAAACTTTCTCGTTTGATGGTTCCAATTTTCGTGATGATAGGAGCTATGAATCAAGTAAATTGGCTCTTACATTTGTACCTTTAATGTGGTTGTTCATGAATAATCATTCATTATGCAAATCTTCAAGTATTCCACAGTTGCATATTACATCGAATTTTGTAAATGTCATGTGTATGGGTTAGTACCACAAACACGTTTTTTGTTTTGTGGTATGATAAAATTGATTTTTTCAACTTCATGTAGTGGTGACATTGTTAGAGCAATTCATTCCTCATATGAGACACTTGGACTCTTAGTCTTGATAGAGTCACTTATACGAGTGTTACATTGTCGGTGTGGTGGTATGTGATGCTGGCCCTTTTGGTGATGGCCACATGTTTAGCTGTAGGTTCTGAGGCTTAGGGGTGAGAACATTTGGCTCTATGGTTGGGTTAGGAACCATAATGCATGGGAGAGATTGTCTGTACCATTTGTGGCTAGAGCCCCAAAACCTCTACAGGATCCCATTGTTCAGCATAGGCAGCAATAGCAGCACTTCCATGTTATAGAATCCCTCTTGGGTGAGGTTTCAAATTCTCGATGCACATCATCCAAACTACCTGTAGTTGAATAAGTCTCAAGAAGGGTAGTTGTAACCATCAGCTCTGTTTCATTCTCTGTAGGAATAATATGAGGATGGACTACTTTTACCTCTGGCAGGGATCCTATTGCCCTACAGGCTAGCAATGCACTTACAAAAACAAATTCATCTGGCTCTCCATGAATTAGGAAAAGGAGCATGGAAAGGAGGTAGCTGCAGAAAAAGGTGGGGAAATGAGAGATCTGAGTATTCTCTGTTCAACATTCACCAGTTGAACTGTATTATGTATGTCGAAGCATCTACTGATAAAGAAAAAAGAGTTGTCTGTAGGAATAATATGAGGATCGACCACTTTTACCTTGGTCAAGGATCTATTGTCCTACAGGCTAGCAAAGCTTCTATTGGAATGCATGTGCATTTGTGGTTGTTGTTATGTGTGTGTGTGTGTGCGCAGTGCGCATGTATCTGGGTGCAGAATATGTGCATGTGTATGTGCATTATGTACACATCTTTGTGGTTGTCGATATAAATGTGTGTATATGTGGCTGCTTGTGTGTG
>CM035430.1:78647924-78760424 GCA_020310875.1 Ceratopteris richardii | reverse complement strand
GAGAGAGAGAGAGAGAGAGATGAGAGACAGAGATTCTGTCAGTATACGATGAGCAAGAGGATTCAGTCAGACTTCATCCACGACTCAACCGCTTAATAAGCGGTGGCGTCGAAGCAAAACTTGTCGAGATTCTCGATAGTGAGGTCGGCTCGTTGGGGTTTTCCTGAGTTTTCGAACGCTCTCTTCTTAGAAGTTGGGTGGCGTTCAACTTTCACACGTCAGTGCCCATTTCTCTTCCAGTCTCTCCTGAAGACGCCCTTTCTTGTGCAGGCCTCACACGTTAGTCCCCATTTCTCTTCGAGTCTCTGCTGAAGACGCCTTTTCTTGTGCAGGCCTCCCCTTGCTGGGTAGGCATGGCCCTCCACGAAACCCTACAGCATGGTATGAGGTAAGCCCAAGCTCTGGACAATGAGAGGAATGCAAGCGCTACTGTGGGTGATCCTTCTTCGACATATCCAGTAAGATCCTTTGCCGAAGCTGCTAAAGATAGGCTTAACGTTTTTAACCTTTTGTTTCCGTATGGAAATATCCAAGGTACGCAGTGCGCACCTTGTCTCGGCTGATGCTAACCGTAAGGACAAAACTAAAACTGATGAGCATACCAGAATGCATGACATCGGTATTGACGTAGAAGATGACGATAGGGATGATCCGACCTTGGTTATAGAGAGAGTTTCTCTTGATAGTTGTGACAATCAACGATATGATAAGATGGTCATTCACCTTTGCCATGGCCGTAGACCACGTCAAGATAGTCTTAAGATATCGATAAAAAACAACTGGGAATCTAGAGGATTGTTTGTAAACAAATACAATATTCGTAAAATAACTACTCCCTATTTCTATCTCATGACTAAGAGTGCTCTCCAAGTTATCATTGAAGGTCAATGGATCATTAAAAATGTCCCTATCTCATTTTTCAAATGGGATATTCTTGTGAAACCCAAAGTTCCTAGACCTTCAAGGATCCTTGTTTGGGTTGGTTTTCAAGGATCCTTGTTTGGGTTGGTTTTCCTCATCTCGGGTGAATCTCACCCATGGATTAATTCTCTGAGATCTCTCATTGATAAAGGCAAAGGGGTATCAACCCTAAATAGTACCCCTAGATTCGTGTAGAGGTTGATACTTCTGAACGCATTAAAACCACTATTTTCATTAAGGACTCTCATGGTAGGAGTTTCCACGCCCACTATTTTCCTACATATTGCCGCCTTCTTAAGCATGATGAGTGTAATGAAACTAATAGACAAGCAAATGTTGATTCGGTCACAGTCCCAACAATGTTCAGGTTCCCGATTCCCCCTCTCATACACGAAAACTCAACTTCCAAAGCATCAAGCAAGCGACAAGAAAAATTTCAGTCTATTTTGATTCTCTTTTGGAAGATGCCTTGAACTCCTTTATTGGTGAGAGATCCTAGAATAAATGCTCGTTTAGCATTGGTAACAAAGAAGATAACATCCCTAATTATCAAGGAGGTGCTAACGAAGATAACTCCTTTGGTTGTTGTTACTTATATGACAACAATTATCAAAATGTGAAGGACTAGTGGAAGATTGTTTGTAAAAAACACTCTGCTTCTTATTGCTCTAACCCGAATCCTTCAAACTCTGTGGATGAAAGTAATTCTATTTTAAAGGCTGAATTGGAACAACATGATCAAAGGGGTTATGAACATAGGTTTAAGGATACCTTTTGATAAGGAAATGCATGTAATTTACTATGTTCATAATAATCAAGGCATGGATATGAAGGCTAAGAGAAAGAAACAATGATACCTTTGGATTCCCTCATTAGGCCCCCAAAGATAGTAGGAAATGATATTGATCAACTGTGTTTGTATTTGCATGCATTATAGTTCTATAAATCATTATTTGTCACAAAGCTTTCATTTTTCATCTCTCCCTCATCTTTATGAATTCTTTCAATTTATTATTCTCTAACATTAAGGTTTTCATGGTACTTGTTGGGGCTAAGGCTACCCCCAACTAAGCTTGGGACTGGCTCCTTTTGCCTCACTTCATTTGCAATTAAGAGCTCAAAGTGCAAGGCTTTAACTGGGAAAATAATCTTAAGTTGTTATCAAATAACCACTCTCAATTCCACACTAATCATACCAAAGGTAAAGGGGGCATTTGCTTGGGTATGATCCACTCATAAGTCACTTTGTGATGCACGTTTTCGGGAGTCCCTCACAAGTGGGCATGGCTATTTCTCTTGATGACTCTATTAACTTGATTGTTATCAATGTTTATGCCCCTAATAATACCACTAATAAAACTTCCTGTTAGAAAGAGCTCATTGCCCTTAAGGGCCCTCTGTTGTTCCTCTTTGATGAAGACATGGTCACTAGACTACATGCCACACTTTGTAAAAAGGCCATACCATAAGTGCTCTTGAAATAAGTGCTTGTCTTGACCTTTTTTCTTCCCACGACCTTATGCAAATTTCTCATAGTAGCGGTCAATTTCAGAACAACAATCATAAACGGTATACTTATCTTGCCGCCACGATTCATAGATGCTAAAGCAACATTCTTGAACTTCAAAATTTCACAAACATGAGTTTTCCTCTTCACAAATCATATGTCCTCATATCACAAACCTCTCAAAGTCTCTTACTGGAGACTTTCCCCTTTAAAGTTCGCGTTGGCTGCATATTGGACCCTTCTTTGCTTAAAATTACCTTCATCCACTTTATTATCAACCACTTTGATCAACATTATAAAATATGAAAGAGCTCCAAAGTAAGAGTGTGGGTGTGTCTATATGTTGATGTGTGATTTTTAGTTATGTATATATGTGTCTCAAAGTGTGTTTATGTGTACGTTCATGTGAATGATGCTTGTGTCTGTGGATCAACGCTTCTATTAGTGTGTGTTCTAAATGTGTATGCATGGTTGAGATGTATGAGTGCATGTAATGCCACATGTATATAAGAATATGTAATTGTGTATGTCTGTGTGATGTTTATGTATATATAATTGTATGTTTTTATATAACCCTATGTGATCTTATGTGTGCAATATAAGTTGGTGTGCTTGATCACTTATTATTGTAAAGCATTGTTTATGAATACTTGCTATGAGAAAAGCCATAGAAACAATCTCTTGTAATAGTTAAGCAAGGTGTCTAGTTATCATCCCTGAAGCTATCTTTGTAGGTCTAGAGTAGGTTTTTGCAGCACCAAGCACATCCTTGGAGTGTATCTACAAACTCTTCTCATATTGATATCCGAGCAAAGTCAAATCAATATGGAGGATGGTTTTCCTTCCATCATTGACAAATTGGATAGAAACAAATACTCAACTTGGTCTTTGAGGTTGGACACCTACCTTCACGGGAGAATTTCTTTTGGATACATATCTGAGGATGAATTTGTTGGAGTTAGACGTCTACGGAAGCACACGAACAGCACAAGGAAGAAGAAGACCCTTGGAGCACAACACACAATACTCAATGTATTACTAGAGATTGTACAAAGATAAGTAGCCCATTAGGGCAATAGGCGTATATACAGGCCGGCGGAAAAAAACCTCCTAAAGAGGAAAAAAGTACCCAGGCGGTCCTAGTGTGTTCACACATATCACTACCTAAATATATCAAAAAATCCCCCTGGAAGTGATGCACGTAGCAAGGACTGGCACTCATGTATAAGGAAGTGCCAAACTATGTGGAAATCACTCCACAAAAGGAAGTAAGCCCAAACCTTTGCGGAAAGCTTCAAACTTCTCCCTAGGCAGAGCCTTCGTGAAAAGGTCTGCAATGTTCTCCTGCGTGGGCACATATGCCAAGTTGATCTCCCCAACAGAGAACCTCTCCCTGACATAGTGATAATGCACCTCAATGTGCTTAGTGTGAGCATGGAACATAGGGTTCCTCGCAACTGCCAATGTGCTCTGACTGTCAGTGAAGATGGTCGTGGTGGAGGTTAGACCAACACCCAAATCAGCCATAAGGCATGTGAGCCACACACACTCAACAGTCGCTATGAAAGCTGCCCTATACTCAGCCTCACAACTGGAAGTGGCCACAATAGGTTGCTTCTTGCTCAACCAAGATATACATGAGCTACCAAGCATGAAGCAAAAGCCACTAGTGGACACACGAGTGTCATAGCAACTAGCCCAATCAGAGTCAGAAAAAGCATGCAAATCTCGCTATAGTGATCCCCCCTTGGGATAAAACAACCCAAGTAGCCGAGTACCACTCAAATAGTGAAAGATGCACTTAAGTGCCTGCCAATGCTTGACTCCTGGGCAATGCATAAACCTGCTCATCAGTGAGACAGCAAACTAAATCTATGGCCGAGTAATGCATAAGTAAATCAAGCATCCAACAACCTGCTGATAGAGAACAACATCAAATGCATCTCCAGCATCATGAAGACTTAATCATAAACCTCTCTCCATAGGAGTTGCAATAGGCTTACAGTCTTCAAGACCAAAATGCTGCAATAATGTGTCAATATATTTCATTTGACACAAAGCCATTCAAACATCAACTTGCATAAGTTGAATGCCGTGATGCAAATGCCCCAAATGAGACATCTCAAATGAGGCATGAAAATCAGCCTTAAAATCAGCAATATGCTTCTCAATAGGAGCACTGAGCAGCATGTCGTCAACATAGACAAGAAGGATCAGAAGCACATCATTAGCACGCTTAACATACAAGGTTCTTTTAGTTGGACTATTTTCAAAACCATGTGCAATCAGATAGGCATGTATCTTCTCATACCAAGCACGTGGTTCTTGCTTTAAACGATATAATGCCTTCTTTAACTACACACCTGGTTTTCATGCCCTTTCTGTATATATAATTGTATGTTTGTATCTACTGTTTTATATATATATATATATGTATATATATATATATATATATATATATATATATATATATATATATATATATATATATATATATATATATATATATATATATATATATATATATATATATATATATATATATATATATATATATCTAACCCTATGTGATCTTATGTGTGCAATATGAGTTGGTGTATTTCATCCAAGCCTAGTGCTTGATCACTTATTCTTGTAAAGCATTGGTTATGAATACTTGTAATGAGAATAGCCATAGAAACAATCTCTTGTAATAGTTAATCAAGGTGTCTACTTATCATCCCTGAACCTATCTTTGTAGGTGTAGAGTAGGTTTTTGCAGCACCAAGCACATCCTTGGAGTGTATCTACCAACTCTTCTCATATTGATATCAGAGAAAAGTCAAATCAATATGGAGGATGGTTTTCCTTCCATCATTGACAATTTGGATAGAAACAAATACTCAACTTGGTCTCCGAGGTTGGACGCCTACCCTCAAGGGAGAATTTTTTTTGGATGCATATCTGAGGATGAATTTGTTGGAGTTAGACATCTGCAGAAGCACACAAACAACACAAGGAAGAAGAAGAAGCTTGGAGCACAACACACAATATTGAATGTATTACTGGAGAATGTACAAAGATAAGTAGCCCATTAGGGCAATAGGCATATATACAAGCTGGGGAAAAAAGAACTCCTAAAGAGGAAAATAGTGCCCCGACGGTCCTAGTGTGTTCACACACATCACTACCTAAATATATCAACAAATCCCCCTAGGAGTGATGCGGTGAACAAGGAGCTGGAACTCACGTATAAGGAAGTGCCAAACTATGTGGAAATCACTCCACAAAAGGAAGTAAGCCCAAAGCTTTGCGGAAAGCATCAAACTTCTCCCTAGGCAGAGCTTTCATGAAAAGGTCTGCAATGTTCTCTTGTGTGGGCACATATGCCAAGCTGATCTCCCCAGCAGAGAACCTCTCCCTAACATAGTGATAATGCACCTCAATGTGCTTAGTGTGAGCATGGAACATAGGGTTCCTCGCAACTGCCAATGCGCTATGACTATCAGTGAAGATGGTGGTGGCAGAAGTCTGACCGACACCCAAATCAACCATAAGGTCTCTAAGCCACACACACTCAACAGTCGATGTGAAATCTACCCTATACTTAGCCTCACAACTGGAAGTGGCCACAGTAGGATGCTTCTTGCTCCATCAAGATATACATGAGCTACCAAGCATGATGCAAAAGCCACTAGTGGACATATGAGTGTCATAGCAACTAGCCCAATCAGAGTCAGAAAAAGCATGCAAATCTGGCGGTAGTGATCCCCCCTTGAGATAAAACAACCCAAGTAGTCGAGTACCACTCAAATAGCGAAAGATGCGCTTAACTTCTTGCCAATGCTTAACTCTTGGGCAATGCATAAACCTGCTCATTTGTGAGACAACAAACTGAATATCTGCCAAAGTAATGCATAAGTAAATCAAGCATCCAACAGCATGCTGATAGAGAACAGATCAAATGCATCTCTAGCATCATGAAGACTCAATCGTAAACCTGTCTCCATAGGATTGGTAATAGGCTTACAGTCTTCAAGGCCAAAATGCTACAATAATGTGACAATATATTTCGTTTGAGACAAAGCCATTCCACCATCAACTTGCATAAATTGAATGCCCAAATAGTGATGCAAATGCCCCAAATCAGACATCTCAAATGAGGCATGCAAATTAGTCTTAAAATCAGCAATATGCTTCTCAATAGGACTAGTGAGCAGCATGTCATCAACATAGACAACAATGATCAGAAGCACATCATTAGCACACTTAACATACAAAGTTCTTTTAGTTGGACTGTTCTCAAAACCATGTGCAATCAGATAGGCATGTATCTTCTCATACCAAGCACGTGGTGCTTGCTTTAAACCATATAATGCCTTCTTTAACCTGCACACCTGGTTTTCATGCCCTTTTTGCAAAAAGCCATGGGGCTGAGAAACATACACTTCTTCATGCAAGTCACCATTCAAAAATGCTATTTTAATGTCCAACTAATGTACATTCCAACCATGAGGAGTTGGAAGTGCACAGATGCTGCGAAGAGTAGTCATACGGCATGTAGGTGCGAAGGTATCATCAAAATCAATGCCTCTTTTGTGTGCATAACCCTTTGCAACAAGCCTAGCCTTACCTGTCAACTGTACCATCCGGTTTATGCTTGAGCTTGTATACCCACTTAGTGCCAATGGCCTTCTTACCAGGAGGCAAGTCACATAAAGACCAATTACCATTCTTCATTATAGCATCATATTCAGATTGCATAGCAGCCATCCAATTTTCTGAATTTTGTGCTTCATCAAACGAAATAGGCTCATTCTCATCATAGAGACTAGATGCATCTGATGCAAAAGAGGCACTATGAGAGCTTGAACAAGTATGATATGACAGAGGTGCATCTGATTTGTAGTCATGCAAGATGTGCACCAGCCATTTTGGTATAGTTCTTGCTCAGCTGTCTCATCAATAAGTGCATCATGTACATCTGCATCAGAAATGGAATTATTTGCATCATCGTATGAAACCTGCAAAGGTTGAGAAGTTGCCTCATTAGGACCAACACAAGATTGTCCACCTGTAAAAAGAGGTAGCAAAGTATCATACATGTCTTGGGAGCTAATAGATGTCTCCTTAGTACATGAAAGCAATGGTTGAATAACATCTTCCACAGAAACAACATGATGCCTAACCAGAATGTGTTTAGTCTGTGGATGATATAGAGGATACCCTTTACTTTTATAACTGCACCCAACAAAAATATATTTTATTGCTTTATCATCCAATTTCTTGCGATGTTGTTCAGGCACTAATGCATATGCCAAACAACCAAAAACACGCAGATGAGCAACAGATGGTTTGTGGTCATGCCAAGCCTCATATGGAGTGATAGACTGCAACGCTTTAGTGGGACACATGTTCAGTACATATGCTGCACACATGATAGCCTTCAAGCTAGAAACTATGTGGTAAAGTATGACTCTTGACCATACACCTCGCCATCTCCATGGGTGACCTTCGATCAAAACGGAGGTGCCCCATTTTACATGCTGACATATTTTCAACCAAAGCCAAAAACTGTTTGAAGCACATGAACACATCGGAATTTTCCTTCAATGGATATACCCATGCATGCCTGGAAAAATCATCGATGAAAGTCACGAAGTAAAGATAATTCCAAACAGAAGGTGTGTGCATAGGACCACAGACATCACTATGTACAAGTTGCAATTTCTGAGTAGCCCAAACTGAACTATCTTTTGGAAAGGACGAATGATGCTGCGTTGCTTCTTTTGAGTAGTGAACTCTATCCGCAATTGATTTTTCCTAGCTCTTGTATTGGAAGAAAAGTATGAAGATTGAGTATCCCAAGTCTCTTGGGAAGTTTTTTAGTTCCTAATATGAGGAAGAAGGAAGTCATATATAGAGCTAATTAGATATGATCTGGCTAAAGCATCTTTGGCAAACCATGAGTTGAGTCTTTCTTGCTCCTCTCTTGTAGGTTGATCTTTGCTTATAAATGTGGGCATGCACTCATCTCTTGATATGTATCCATAGGGAATTCTTCCTTGTAGATAGATCTTCATCCTCAAAGACGGTGTTGGATAATTATTCTTGTCCAATTTACCACTGAAAGAAGGGAAACCATCTCCCATTTTACCTCAACTTGCTATGATACCACTATGGGAGGAGATGGATGGATACCTCAAGGAAGTGAGGTGGTATTGCTAAAACATGCTTTGTACCAACCTTGATACACTTCAGATTTATAAAGTAGGCCCGTTTAGCTTGAAAATGACACCAAGAAAGTACCTGTGTACTTTGGAGTTGATGCTTTAAAAAATTAATCCAAAAAAGACTAGTTCAAGGATAGCTAGTGTTGAAAAACTTGTTATTTTAGTACATACACCTACTAGCTTTTTTACTCAGAGCTCACAGTACAGTGACAATTGACAAAATTCCTTTTGACGGAATTCAATTTGCTTAGTTAGCTTATGATTTCAAGTGGAATCATTTAAGCTTTGCTACTTGATGAAAAGAATGTTTCAAGAGCAATCCAAGTCTTGTGCAAATTCTTGCAATTCCTGATGTGTGGAAGTAAAACAACAGCGATTGAGTTAAGAATGTATGACCTGGCTAGAGCATCTTTTGAGCAATATGTGGTTAACCTCTCTTGATCTTCTTAAGTTGGTTGTAAGGAATTGAACTCACAACCTCTTGGTTAGGAATGTGATGGGCTAAGCACTTGCCCCAAAAGCCATGGTTGAGGATTACTTCCTAATCCTCCCTCTTAGGGTGTAGTTCAACCATCTCCTACCTATCAACTGTGTGGTTCAACCATCTCAAACTTATCACTTTATTACATTCTTCCCCCCTTGCTCAATCATTTTCCTCAATGATCTGCTCCTATATCCCTCTAGCCTCGGTGATCAGTCCCTTGAACTCCCTAGATACCCTTGAATTGATGTCCTCAACCTCGCATAGTTTCTTGTACCTTGTTCGCAACCTTTGTATCTTGAACCCTTCCTCTCAACCTTGGTGTCTTGAACCTTCTTGTTCGCAACCTGAATGTCTTGAGCCCTTCTTCTCAACCTTAGTCTTGAACCTTGTTCTCACCCATGTTTGGTATTTTGAACACTCAATCAAGTGCCACCCAAGGATTCCCAAGGACTTGACACTTCCAAGGTAGATCATTAGAAAGTTTGTGTCGTGAGCTTTCCAACTGTATCTTACAGGCCTCAATCCGACCTATAGATTGAGAGATAAACTTGAATCTTTGTTAGGCTAGCTTGTCAAAGTGACGTGCACTACTTTGTACCCTTTCATATAGAGGATGCACAAGCACCTTTTTTAGAGGCCATTAGTTCATTCCACCTTTCCCAAGCCTACTTCGTAGGCTCTAATACCAATGTAAGGAATTGAACTCACAACCTCTTGGTTAGGAATGTGATAGGCTAACCACTTGCCCCAAAAGCCATGGTTGAGGATTACTTCCTAATCCTCCCTCTTAGGGTGTAGTTCAACCATGTCCTACCTATCAAGTGTGTGGTTCAACCATCTCCAACCTATCACTTTATTACATTAGTTGTCCCTTTTCTTATGAGGATTGGAATCATCTCATCTCCAGAAATATAACCATGAACCTTTCTCCCTTGAAGATAAGCTTCCATTCTAAGTGACCAAGCTTAGTAATTACCTCCATCCAATTTGTCTATTGATGAAGGAAATCCATCTCCCATGTTGATTTCTTGTTGCTCTGATACCACTATGAAGAGATGGAAGGGTAGACACCAGAGATTAGCTCGTGTTGCACAAAGCCTCCTCTACACTTACCAAGTTAGCTTTGAGGATTCTTACTAGAGTCCTTTGGCTTTACAGTAATGCATTTAGATCCACTAATACTTTGGAGTATCACTTATAAACGTTTCCCTCAAAATAGATGATTTTGATGTACTAGATCTATGAAGAAACCTTCTATTCTAGGAATAAAAGAGCTTAGTGCTTTGATCAAAAGCTCACAATTTGGTATCAATAGACTAGACATCTTTTGCACACATCCAGTTCACATATATAGCTAACTAATACAAGTTATTTCATGAATATATAGACACCATACATAGAGAAATAATTTTAGCAAGTAAGGGGAGTCATTCCCACATTTTAGGAACAAGATGATGTGCATACATAGTCAACTTCATGAGTTCACATCTCAAGGTTCACTAACCCAAAAATATTAAAATTTTATAGGTAGATAGTGGAGACGTCACTCTAGCTATAGAGAGTTACATTCTACTAAATGGTTGAGTACACACACAAAAATCACTTCTACAAAATCCCTGAAATGATGAGGATGTGATAAAGAAGAGTAGACAGAAATGATCTAGAAGAATTGTATCAAATTATCTATGCTAATGAACATATGACACCATGGAAGTGCAGTGGATTACTCATACCTATGTTAAGATGAGGGTATGCTCAACGATTTAGGTTCAATCCTCTCAAAATGGCTCTCCCTATCTTGCGACTTAAACGACCTCTGTTTATACTCATCAAATGAATTTGAATTTTGAATATCCCACACCTAAAAGTGTTCCTACACTTTAGGGGTTATTGAATTGATTCCTTCTACATACACACACACACACACACACATATATATATATATATATATATATATATATATATATATATATATATATATATATATATATATATATATATATATATATATATATATATATATATATATATATATATATTGTGTGTGTGTGTGTACACATACTACAATCTTCCAATGCTCATTAGTAGATTGACAATGAGAGAAAATGTGACTTTCAAAAACTATAATAGAAATATAATAATATTATTTTCAGTAGAAGAAGGCTTACGTATGAATTACAAAGGCTCAATTCAACTTAAATATAAAGATAGGCTAATTTGTTTACACAACAAGATTTAGTTCTTTTCTATTCCTTTTCAAGAAAACATGCTATAAACTTCAAAGGAAAAGAGCATGATTAGCTATGAAGGTAATCATTAAATCTAGATGGATAATCGAGACATTTCAGAGGAAAGAATCGTTAGAAATTAGGTAGCCTTCCCATGTATATCTATGTGGTTTGTCCTAATAAATGACCCTAGCACATTTGGGAGGTGAATGCAAGAATCCTTCCCTTTCATGAGGGTTGTTCTAAATTATTGTTGAATTTCTCAATTGAGAAAGACCACCTCCATCACTTAAGGATATATTTATCTAAGTTGTACAATGTTGAGGAAGCTCTTAGAATAGCAAGGTTAGATTATTTAGTGGTGTGGTAATCATCTAGGAGTTTGTTTCCTTAGAGAATTTTAAAAGACCCAAAAGAAGTAAAAATAGTTCTTGAAACACTTATTTCAACTAGCGCAAATGATCATTTTTTTATATCATAGACATTCAACGGAATGTCAAAGAATTGTGTTTTCTTTTGCCGAGATTACCATTCTAGTTTGAAATTGGAGCATGTTTCCCCGAGGGAATAAATATAGATTCTACAATGTGATGTTTCCCTCAAGAGATTGAATCCCTTTTACTAGTACAAGTGTTTCCACATGTATGTGGATGCCTCAAACATAGCAACTAGTAGTTTTCTCATTTAAGTTCACACTAGAAAAGGGTATTGACTAGTATACTATGATGGTCATACATTCTCGATAGTAGAGCAAAGTATTCATTTAAAGAAAGGGAATGCTAGGGACTTTTATATTCTAACAATAAAGATAGTAATTATTTTCTAGGCTATATTTTTTATTATGTAGACTATTGAAAACGTATACCTATTAATCAAGAGAATATCATGGGCATAGCATACTCGCATTGTTTCCTTTGAGATTTCAGTTATGGTATGATCCATCAACCGAGATTCATCCCAAAATGAAGCTAGTTGTGCATGAAGGATTGATTAGGAAGTATATGCACTCGGATTCAATGATTCTTCTTGGGAGTGGAGGAATTTGAGATCCGAGTAAATCAACTCAACAACTCCATGGAGTCTAACTTTTCAACACCATCTTAGAAACCATAACATTTTTGTGTATGGTGGACAAAATATCTTACTTTTTGCTCTGGAGTGATACCATAACATTTTTATGCTTGGTGGACACAATATCTTTCATGGTATAGTAGGAAATATACTATTTTAATGAAGTAATTTTTCAATCAATACATTGATGATAATTATTTTTATTGTTTCTCAATGCCTAATGTGGATGCCAAACATATGCAGATCATATGAGTTTGGATTTTTTTGGCACTTCTTATTATGAGAAAGATTCTTTGATTTGGATTATGATATTCCGGCTTATACCAATTAATTCTAATTTGTAATAAAATGCAACGCACCTAAGTTCTTTATTAATGCACAAAACGCCCATCACTTTTCTCTCCAATTGAAGAATCAATTAAAATACTTTCATACTCAAAGATTTGAGATTCATTGGCCCTATTATACCTAGCACCATGTGATTGCACCATGGATTTATCAATCGTTAAAATACACTCGGGGACATTGTGGTGTGGTCCAACTTTATTCCATAAAGGTTTGAGACGTAGAAATTTGTAGCTTGGCTCTCAATTCATTAAGAATTTATGGTATTGCTTGATGGTTGTACTAGACTATATTGTCATGGGAGCACTGGATTGCACCCTCTAACTAGACTACATAAGATTTCATAAATATAGTTTGATAACAAGATCACTTAATTAAGGAAATAATAGACGAATATAGAACTCTTTCAAGAGGTCCAACAACCTAGGATTCATAGGTATAGATAAATAAACTATACAAGATACAAGAAAAACGAAAACTCGATATTATAGGTATGAAACAAATTGCCTAAATTATAAGAACACCCCTCAAGTGGATGAACTAGATACATAAAATGATGATACATGATTGCATATTACTAGATTATAAGAGGACAAGACTAGTCTAGAAACTATACTAGATAGGACTAGAACAAGGAGAAAGACAATAACATGAACTAAAACTTGTAAAGTACTAACTTTAAGATTGTGATTCCTTTAACTAGAAAGACTAGCATTGGAAAGACTTAGGATAAATCTGGCCAAGCCCTCCTTAAGGATTTCCATTTCATGAGATTTGTTTTTATATACCATCTGGCTTCCTTTTGTTGGAGTTTATTGATCTCCAAAGTACAGCTAGAAGTAGGTGAAACCCAACAGGACCTAGTTGACTTTTTCACAAACTTGTATGCACAGACCAATTTTCTTGCAGAGCAAATTGATCTTTACTCACTTGGAATTTTCCAAAACTGTTTGACACGCATAAACTAGACTCTAAGAGCTTTCCAACAAGATATAGAACACCTCAAATGGATAACTACACAATTAGCTATGACCTCTGCAATATGCAGCTTTAATGGAGACCTTGAAACAGAGATGAACCTGAGGACACACATCACTTGCAGAGAATACTGCTCTTAACTCACAACTCCAATGACTTTGAAACTTTCGAGAATACACGTAGACTTAAAGCGCTTTCTAACAAGCCAAATAACACATGATTTGGATACATATACAAGGAGATATGACCTCTGCAAGTTTAAGGTTTAATGGAGACCTTCAGCAGGGATAAAAAACAGAGAACACATACTACTTGCAGAGAGTATTGCTCTCAGCTCACAAATCCAATGATTATGAAACTTTACAGGAAGAAAGTAGACAGTAAGAGCTTTCCAATGAGCTATCAAACATGTAATTTGGATATTTAATGAGGGAGATACAAGCTCTGCAATCTCTGCATACAAAACTACAGCAGTGTAGAGATACACATATGACTCTCTTGGACATCCCACAAGATCACGACTTTTCTCCTCTTTTTATAGCATGGGAAACTAATCTAAAACCTTCTTAATACATCTAAATTCGTGGTAGACACTTGGATGGAGGTATTACATGACTCAAGTGCTCAAATAAGCAAAGTATTGATGGACTTTGAGAACTAGCCACATCGACCTTCCACTAGGACACCACTGAAGCTCCCTTGTGACTCACTAATTTGACTCACCATGTTCTAGAACTCACGTGGTATTTTTGCTACATTTTATGAATACTATGAGCCTTCTTGAAGTATTTGAAGACTTCCCAAAGGTATTTACATAATTTGAAACTTGTACCCTACATAAAACAAATGTTCGCAACATTCTCCCCCTCAAGTTTCAAAGGGTATTTCCTTCATGCCAAGAATATAGTTGAATCTTTGAAGCTTTGGTCCATCCAAGGATTTGGTGAAGATATCCGCAACTTGATCCTTTGTTCCAACAAAAGAAAACTGCACTTCATTGTTCATGGCCTTCTCTCGAACATAATGATAGTGAACCTCTATATGCTTTGTTCTAGCATGAAAAATAGGATTTGAGGTCATATGAATGCTGCTCAAGTTATCCCCATATATCAGTGGTACATCAACCTGCACATTCAAGTCATGAAACAACTTTTTAAACCACATAACCTCAGTAGTAGCCAATGCTAAACCTCTATACTCAGCCTCTGTAGAAGATAAAGCAACTGTAGGCTGTTTCTTTGAACTCCATGTTAATGTCTTGTTTCCTGCTATTACCACATATCCACTTGTGGATCTTCTGTCATCTTTGCTTCCAGCCCAATCTGCATCACTAAAGACTTTAAGAGTTAGATCAGCATCATGACTATAAAATAATCCTTCATTCATGGTACCTTTCAAATACCTAAGCACTCTTTTCGCTGCATGCATATGAGGTACTCTAGGTTCATGCATAAACTGTGACAATACTCCCACTGCATAACATATATCAGGTCTAGTTTTTGTTGCATAAATCAAAGATCCTACCATGGATCTATATACATTCATATCATGCAACTCATCACCTTCCTTTGCGCTTAGCTTTACATTACATTCCATTGGAGTAGAAACAAATTTACATTCCTGCATACCAAACCTTTTCAGCATATCATATATATACTTTCTTTGTATCAACCACATACCTTCATCGCTATACACAATTTCAATCCCAAGAAAGTATCTGAGCAAACCAAGATCTGAAATTTTAAATTCCTTTCCCAAATTACCTTTTATCTCATCAATTGCTTTTGCATCATTCCCTGTAATCAACAAGTCATCCACATAAATGCATACATAGACACACATGCCATCTACATGTTTTACATAAAGTGAAGGATCAGCATGACTCGCTGTGTATCCTTGCAGCATAAGATACTTTACCAACCTTGCATTCCATGCCCTTGGTGCCTGCTTAAGACCATACAATGCCTTCTTTAACCTGCATACATGATTAGGACATTTTGCATCCACATAACCATCTGGTTGTGACATATACACTTCTTCATTTAACTCACCATTAAGAAAGGCATTCTTTATATCGAGTTGATATATATTCCACCTTTTACTTGCAGCTAAAGCCAACAAAGTTCTTACCGTTGCCATATTTGCTACTGGACTAAATGTTTCCTCATAGTCCACACCTTGAGTTTGATTATATCCTTTTGCTACAAGTCTAGCCTTATATCTAGACACACTACCATCACTATTTCTTTTAATCTTAAAAACCCACTTGCAACCAATTACCTTTTGCTTTGGTGTACTTGGAACTAAATTCCAAGTCTTGTTATCCTGTAGTGCTTCCATTTCTTCTCTCATTGCTTTCTCCCACTTTTCATCTCCTTTGGCCTCATCATAACATGTGGGTTCATTTTCCTGCTCAACTTTTGTCATAAAAGCATAATGAGTATTCATGAAAGATTCATAAGTATACCTTTGAGGTTGCTTACTTACTCTTGAAGTTCTTCTTACCTCCAATGTACATGCTCTTCCTTTCTTATTAGGAACCTTTGATGATTCTCCATACTCACATACATCACTAATTTCCTCTCCTTCATCATTAACTTCAACAAGTTTGAGTTTACCTTTACTTTTAACACTTGGAGGTGACTCTTGCCTTAATCTTCCATTGAAAGGTGATCCTCTTTCTTCATCTAAACCACTCCTTTCATCATTTAAACTTCCTGATGGCTGAACTATGCATTCATCTCCTTCAACCACACCTTCTTCATTTTCATCCATGACCTGCAAACAATTCTTATCTGCATACCATGAAAGTGATTCATCAAACTTTACATCTCTTGACACAACAACCTTACTGGTATGAGGATTATAGCATCTATATCCTCTTTGAGTATCTGCATAACCAATAAATATACATTTTTCTGATTTCGCATCAAGTTTAGATCTCACCTCACTAGGTACATGTACATAACATACACAGCCAAATACTTTCAAATGACTTACACTTGGTTTCCTTCCATGCCATACCTCATATGGTGTCAAATGATGAACTCCAGCAGTCGGAACTCTATTCATAATGTAAACACTTGTGCTAACAGCTTCAGCCCAAAAATAATTAGGCAAACATATATCATTAAGCATGCTTCTAGATGCTTCTGCTATGATTCTATTTCTTCTTTCTGCGACTCCATTTTGTTGTGGAGTATACCTGCATGTAACTTCTCTTTTGATACCTTCATCATACAAAAAATCAGTAAAAGCTTGAGAGAAATACTCTCCTCCTCCATCGGATCTTAGCTTCTTAATATACCTTCCTGTTTGCTTTTCGACATATGATTTGAACTTCTTGAAACAATCAAAGACCTCACTCTTATGTTTAATAAAATACACAAATGTCATTCTACTATGATCGTCAATGAATGATACATAGTACTTATTACCAACCAAGGATGCCTCTTTAGTAGGTCCCCACACATCTGTGTGTATGAGATCTAGCAAACCATCACTTACATAGCTTGAATGCTTGAAAGGTTGTCTACTCTGCTTACCCATTTGACATGCTTCACAAAGATGCACCATATGTTGCTTAGTAAGATCAGGTAATCCTTCAACAATCCTCTTCTTTGATAGCTCCTTTAACCTGTGTACATTCATGTGTCCAATCCTTTTGTGCCATAGATCAAGCTCTGCTATTCGATGCATACCATAAGAGAAATAGTTTGTATGATTTGGGTTTACCTTGAATGTAAACAATCTACCTTGTTTTGGACCTCTAGCAATTAACCTCCTTTGCTTTGGATCCTCAATGAAGCAACCTGCATGATTAAATCTCACTTGTAGACCTTTTTCTACCATTTGACCAACCGACATCAAATTCTTAGTGATCGTTGGCACATAAAGTACATCCTTCAAGCAATTTTTCTTGCTCTTATCCTGCATAACAACATCTCCAACCTGCATAATCTTATGTGTTGTATCATCTCCTGTTTCAACATGACCTTTACATGACGGATTACGCATATTAGAAAACCATGAAGCATCATGAGACATGTGATTAGAACAACCACTATCTACATACCATACATCGCTATTGCAATTCATCTTAGTTTCTACATTCATCATAAGAAGAGAATCATAATCATCACTTTTACCTTCAACTGCATAATTTCCTTGTTGTTTACCTCTTCTTGAATAGCCTCCTCTCCGATTACCACCTTGATTATTTTCATTTTGATAACAACCTTTGGCATAGTGTCCATACCTTCCACATATATAGCAATTGTTCTTATTATCTTCACTCCTTTGTCTTTGATTGTAGTTGTAGTAGCCTCTCGTACCTCTAGCGCTTGATCTTCCTCTTCCTCTTGTGTTGAATAAGCCACTTGAAGTCCTTTGATCATTGCTCCTTCTTCCTCGACCTCTATTTGAACCTCTTCCACCTCTGTTTCCACCTCTTGATGATCCTACATAAAGAGTTGAGATCCTTTTTGATTTGAAGTAGAACCATTTAGATTCATCTCCTCCGTGACCATGAGGGCAATAAGTTGATCAAAATCTGGTAATTCTCCTCTGACATAAACTGAAGTAATGAAGGGTTTCCATCTCTCATCATCTTTGAGTCTGTTGAGAGTATGTGCAACCAAGTCGTCGTCCTCCACATGAGCTTGAATTGATCCTAGTTGATCTGCAATCTCTTTAACTTTCAATATGTAATCATTGATCGATGTCCTTGTATCTTTCTTTATGTTATTCAACTTATTTTTGAGTTGAATCTTCCTTGCTCTTGTACCTGTAGCATACAACCTTTCCAATGCAAGCCAAACATCTCTACTTGTGTCTAGATCTTGTATGTGTCCTACCATTGAATCTTGAATATTTTGTGATAAAATGAATATAACCCTTTTGTCTCTCTCATTCCAAAGTCTAAACTCCCTCAATTGTTGCTGATTTGGGTCCTCTGGTAATGTGGGTTTGATATCTGTGCCGTCAATCAAACCATACAAGCCTCTACCTTGCAAGTATGTTCTGATTCTAAACTTCCATGCCTGATAATTGGTCTTATCAAGCTTCTCTATTTGTGCATGTTGGTCTCCCATAATACAAATGCTAAGCTTCCTCCTTTAAGCCTCCTTTCCAATGTGTGTGATGAGAAGAAATATAATATTTACCTTGTAAATGAGGTATGTGCACCTTTCTTTGCTTGGATGTTGCTTCAGATGCCTCCTTGCAATCTTCTTCTACCTTTGTGTAGTGTTGATGATGAACTGCTTCTTTGATAGCTTCAAATTCTTCGTCAAGGTATGATAACCTTCTCCAAGCCTCCAAGTACTTGCTCTGATACCAATTTTGGAGTTTATTGATCTCCAAAGTACAGCTAGAAGTAGGTGAAACCCAACAGGACCTAGTTGACTTTTTCACAAACTTGTATGCACAGACCAATTTTCTTGCAGAGCAAATTGCTCTTTACTCACTTGGAATTTTCCAAAACTGTTTGACACACATAAACTAGACTCTAAGAGCTTTCCAACAAGATATAGAACACCTCAAATGGCTAAATACACAATGAGCTATGACCTCTGCAATATGCAGCTTTAATGGAGACCTTGAAATAGAGATGAACCTGAGGACACACATCACTTGCAGAGACTACGGCTCTTTACTCACAACTCCAATGACTTTGAAACTTTCTAGAATACAAGTAGACTTAAAGAGCTTTCTAACAAGCCAAAGAACACATGATTTGGATACAGACACAAGGAGATATGACCTCTGCAAGTTTGAGGTTTAATGGAGACCTTCAGCAGGGATAAAAAACAGAGAACACACACTAGTTGCAGAGAGTATTGCTCTCAGCTCACAAATCAAATGATTATGAACATTTACAGGAAGAAAGTAGACAGTACGAGCTTTCCAATGAGCTATCAAACATGTAATTTAGATATATAATGAGGGAGATACAAGCTCTGCAATCTCTGCATACAAAACTACAGCAGTGTAGAGATACACATATGACTCTCTTGGACATCCCACAAGATCACGACTTTTCTCCTCTTTTTATAGCATGGGAAACTAATCTAAAACCTTCTTAATACATCTAAATTCGTGGTAGACACTTGGATGGAGGTATTACATGACTCAAGTGCTCAAATAAGCAAAGTATTGATGGACTTTGAGAACTAGCCACATCGACCTTCCACTAGGACACCACTGAAGCTCCCTTGTGACTCACTAATTTGACTCACCATGTTCTAGAACTCACGTGGTATTTTTGCTACATTTTATGAATAATATGAGCCTTCTTGAAGTATTTGATGACTTCCCAAAGGTATTTACATAATTTGAAACTTGTACCCTACATAAAACAAATGTTCGCAACACCTTTTAGTATGTTTCTTTGGAGTGCATCCAAGATATTGGAGATGCACGTTGATCAAAATTATTGAGACATTTAGAAAAGGAGCTAAGAAAGAACACTTTACTTGTATGCAAATAAATATGCCATTATATAAGGAATGTGCATCATGTGGATGAATAGTTATTGCAAATGGTGCAAGGTTTCAACAACCCAAATGTTATGACATGGATCTAAATCTCTTTGAGTGCAAGATGCTTCTCTTCATTTTTTTGAGAAATAAACCAATACATAACGTAATGATGGATGCAATATGTCCCTAGGATTCATAATCGCCATCTCTAGCATGTCAAAATAAGACCAAGCATGATAAAAAGTCCCTTATATTCAAAAACCTCTTAAGCACAATCCAAAGAAGTTGAAGGCTCCAAGAAAGACAATATTAAGAAGATAAATATGAGAAAAAAATCCTAAGTGTGAATAGTTTAAAGTAGATTTTACGGCAAATCAGATGTAAGACGTCCCCCAAGTGAATGTACAATTTTTCTTATGTATGATAAACACTAGCTAGCCAACCCATGTAAAAGTATTATCCAAAACATTTTTCAAGACATTTTAGAGCTTTGTCTTGTTGTATAGATATTAAGGAAACCTCCCAAAGAATTGTAGTTTGAGAGTGATGGAACACTATAGTGATCTTAAAGATAGTATATTGTCAATGTTTGTTTCTTTAGTTCTTTTCTAGATGATTCTATAAATAGGCTACACGCACCCTTATCAATAGTTTTGTGGCGATTAATGTATTGTCTAAGTCTATGATCTATTAGATCTAATTATCAATGAGTTGTAATATTGTCTTTAAATATCGATCCATTTCCTTTGTATTCGTGTCCTTATATAGTCCTTCAAGTTCTCTAAAGTTGAACAAGGATTTAATTTCATTCTTTAACTATTCCCTAAGAAAAGCATACTACATCATAGTGCGTTCTCTTACTAGTGTTTTCATTGATATCTCTCTTTTTGTGCGTAGAGCTATTAAATCTATTTTTCTCTGAGTTACATTAATTTTTTTTTTTTTTGTATATCTATTCACTTCATATATCTTGGTGTTTTTAGATAGAACATAGACTTCTCTAGATTTAAACTAGTGAATCATATCCGTCTCTATATGTTGGATTTCTTAGATCTATTTATTTGTGATTCATAATCATTATTTCAACTTCTATCTCTATGCCTTTACTATATCCTGGCATCTTAAAGTATCTCCTACATTTCTTAGAAGTTGATCGAAGTTTGTGTTTCGCTCTAGTTATTTTCTAAAAAAAATCTTACTAGAGTAAAGTGTGGGCTGTTTCAAGCTTCTAATGTAGCTAACATAAGCCAATCTCATAGCATTAACTAACAATAAACTGTGTTTCACAATTCGAAACTAACACTTTAAACAAAACAATGTGATTACTAGTAGAAACCCATAATATAAAAGACAAAAGTAAAATTAATACTTATCACCTTCAAGATGTTTCCAAATGATTATATTCTTTGATGGTGAGCTTGGTGGTACTTATTCTTGGTAGTAAAGTATTGCAAGGTATAGTTTTCTCTAATCTTATGTTTACAAATCAGCCATCAAGTTAGAACCTAAATTCTAGTGTAACTCGTTTAGGAGTTCTAATGGCTCACTTACATGCCTTGATTTCGGATTTGAAATCATCCTTTTCTTTTTGGGCTGAAGATCACCATGGATGAGAACCTATAGTTTGAATTCGTGATATTTTTGTTCTCATTTTATGGGGAAACACTCCCAAATCTTTTTCTTAAACCTCCTTTAATAAACGTCGAGAAACAATGATTGTCTAGATATGTCAATTAAAATAGAAATAGTATTCTCACTTCCTTTGCACATAGTAACATCTCCTCCACATTTAACCTCTTTTGAAGTTAAGTCTTACCGTAATAATTCATCAATTTTTTAAAAAGTTATCTTCGGTTCAAGCACATGGTTTTTGACTTATATAGAAAATGTGTTTAAAACATGCCAAAAATACATGTAAAGGCCAACACCAAATATTTTAACTCTCCATAATACTTTTTTTAGCATCATTGATCTTACTATGTGATGTTTGATCTTCGTTTGAAAACCTCAAAATGCCGATTGGTCAGGTGACTCCCAATTTAAAGAAAAAGAACAAAGTGAGTATTAACTAATTTTCCATAGACATTTCCATGTGATGGTATATGAAAATGGTGGAAAATTTTTCTCAATATAGAAAACGTTCATAGTGTTTATGAAATCTCAGAATGTTCTAGATAAGCTTCAACAAGTCATCATTCCATAGCAATTGATGAAAAATATGTACAAATCCGAATGTTCTAGTCACCAAATCATGCATATGCATAGAAAGAGGGTTCCATAGGAAATCTTTTGCATGGCGTTGTATGCTTTACTTGAGCTAATCTTGCAAAAACGGCATTGTGAGGTAGGGGATTCCAACTTTGTATGAGTAAAATAATAGAGAAACAAAAATGAACCTATAGATTTCGAAGGATCTAAACTTGTAAACTTCACATTCAAGATATATGTGGAGGGGAAATTCAGATATTAGTTGTCAGATACGGAGTCTCTCATATAATCTAAATTTTGTTGTGTAACTTCAAGGTCGAAAAATTGTTCTCTTTGGATTTAGAGCCCATTGAGTCCCATGAAGAACCATATCTTTGAAATTCGTGGAAGATTTTATTGCATATTATTTTTGAAGATCGCAAAAACTTTCTTGTTATTTGTGTTACAATATGTTTCTTTCTCAGCATTTACAAATATGACATTGAAATTTTAAAATTATCAAACTTAAGATATTTCTCGTTGTCTTTTACTAATAAAAAAACTTCCATGAATTATTAAATGATAAATCAATGTGATGTATTAATACATGGGTAAAAACCTTATTTATCTATTTGTTAAACGGAAGTAACCAAAAGCCGCTTTTTGGGCGTTTTTGGCCTCTAATGAAGAGATTTAAAAGCCTAAACTTTTTTTGCAAAATGAAGAAAAATAAAGAAATGAATTCCACATATTATTTAAATCAAGGGAAAAGTAGTATTCACAAACACCTCCAAATGAAATATAACTTTTTCAATTTTTTTCTTACCATTATAGAATAATGGAAAGATTTACATGTGCATGTATGGGTTGGATATACTCAGTTCTCCACCCTCTAGTGACCAAACAAGATCCATGTTCCTCTACATTGTAAGGAACAAGTATGAGGAGAAGACATTGTGAGAGTGTACACATTTGTGGAACCCTAACTTTAAAGTTAGATGATGTCTCTGTTTTACCATTGATGGTGCTTGCCCCCTTTTATGGATTTGGAGGTGCCTATACCTCGCCATCATAGGGAAGAGTTGTTATGAATTCTAGTCCTCGAGATATTGTCATATTGTATATCTTTAAAACTATTTTCTATCTCTCGACTACGTCTATATATTGAATCCCCTTGCAAAAGAAGCATATGCATTGCCTATGTTGAGCTCTACATAGCGTTGCACAGTAGTAAGCCCTTCATCCAAAGTTTCTCACGACCATCTAAGCTCCATATTCGGAGTGCACAGATGGACAACACCATTGTTGTAGTTGTATTACTCTTGGAAATTGGAGAATTCTTGTTATGTATCTCTGAGTTTGTATCTGTCTTTATATACATTTTTCTCTTAACTCTATCTAGTGGTCTACTCCACTATGTTGTTATTTTTTGTACATGGTACCAGAGCTAAGAAGGCTTTGAGTGGTTCATAAGAAAAAAAAAAGTAGAGCTTTCATTAACAAAAGGGAGAAGCTATTAAGTGGTACATCATCATATATGACTAGAAATCAAGGTGGTTGATCAACAAGAGTAGATGGAGAAGGTGAGAGAAAAAAGATGTCACTCATCCCAACATCTTGGATAGGACCACTAGCCTTCAAGGTACGACTTGGACCTTGTGGAAGTTTAAAATAACTTCTATCCATGATTCATATCAGCTTTTAGATACTATTCTTAGGACTAATCCTAAGCCCAAAGAAACACTTGATGCAAAAAAATATGTCAAATGATTCCTCCTAATTATGATCTCCTACGTGCTTGGAAACATAGAAACAAAGATACACACTATGCTCTAGTCAAAAGTACTACTAAGAGCGGTCTAACTCTCATTCAACATACTACCAAGGCTTGTGAAGAAACATATTGAGAAATCAATATGAAACATGTAATGAGATAAAGATTTAGAAATTTGAGAATGAGTTAGAAACAAAAAGGTTTGCTACGGTGTTTATCACTTGCATAAAGAATCTACATGATCAAATGGTAGGAGCAGGTGAACAAAATTCAAGCACCGAGATAGCTTGGCATTGACTTCAATCCACCCATCAAAGCTAGATGGTTTGGTAACTAATTTTAATACTCAAATCATGCCTCAATCTCCAACTTTTAAAGAATTTAGTATCTTACTCATGGACGAGGATCTATGACTCAAGGTTTGGATTGATTGCAACAAAGAATATGCTACATTGAAAGCAAATGCAAGAGCATGAAAAGCTAGCTCTTCAATAGATGGATAAAAAAAGAAGAATGACAAAAACAAACTCTAAGGAGAGAGTTTCGACTAAAAGAAGAAAGGCCATAGAAATCAAGATTGTCACATCATGAAGGAAAAAGGGAAGAATGGCTCTTGAGAAGGTGGCAAGGGTAAGGAGTATGCCAATGCTAAAAAAACATAAGTTTGAGTTATTTTTTACGATAGAGGAGGTAAGCTCCTTGGCTAAGGATTCAAGAACAAATGACTCATGGGTGCTAGACAATGGTGTCTCATCGCATGATGAGCACCAAAGAACTTTATAGTTCTTACAGCCTCTAATGGAACCCTTCCAAATAAAGGTAGGAAACAATGAAAGATTTCTTGTAGAGGATGAGGGTATGGTTTCTTTTGTTAAGTCTACTGGGGATAATAGAAATATTTTAAATTTTTTGTATGTGGCACAAATCAAACAAACTCTACTTTCAGTAACATCTATAACTAATCAAGTTCATGAAGTAACGTTTTGTAAGATATGAGTGAAGATTATGGATATTAACAACAATGTTGTGGGGATTTGCAGAAGGTGGAAAATCATGTATGATTTTTCCCCTCTTATAACCACTGGAAGTGTGGTCAGAAGTAAGATATGGCATGAGCGATTCAGCCATATTGGATACCCTTTACTAAAAGATGTTTGTTACTGAAGTATGGCTACACACCTAATATCGATTGCAGAGATGAAGGAACCTTGTGAAGCTTGCATGATGGGCAAGCAATAGACAAAGACATTTCTAGATGTTAACATTTACACGAAAATATATACGCAGACCTTGGGCAGATCTTCCTACTTCATGTTACTCCTCGAGGAAAATAGAAGCTTCGTTCACAAAAAGGCTAAAGCTTTTGGTAATTTAAAAGAATGGCTTTAGCTTGTTTAAATTGAAGCCATGGAGAACATGAAGAAATTCAAGACAGATTGTGGTGGTAAGTCTACATCAACAAAGTTTGAGGATTTTTTTTTTAGGAAAAATGTATTCATGAGATATGGATGACCGTACAAATGGTAAGTGATAGAGAAACCCAACTTTTGAATGAAATCATTGAGTATATGTTGGAAGATTTTACCGTAATCCACAAAACATGACCACCCTATCATCCACAAGCAAAGTGAAAGGGTGAGATCACCAATATGATCTCGTGAATGTATTGACCAAGCTCGTTACCAATAATCAATCTGATTGGGACAAACAACTTCATCATGTTGTTTGAGCATATCGAGTGGCCTATAAAAGTGTACTCAAGACCACTCCCTTTCAAATAGTTTTTTGTCAGAATGTTATGCTTCCATTAGACTTCTAATACAATAATGAGCCAAATGTGATGGAAATTGAGATGAAGCAAGTAGAATACTTACTTTACCTATACAAATTTAAATCACTTCAAAAGAGTAAGTAAACAAAGACAAACCAATGATCCAAGTTGAATGAAAATACAATGTGAACTTGAGAGAACAGTTGAAGCAAACTCCATAGATGATTTGAAAAATCCATCTGTATTGCACATATGGTACAGGAATCGATTAGGCATGAAGCATGGGAAGGAAGAGCACAATGTATGATTCAATTATGATCCAATTCCCCACTAGAATCTCTTGTATTTGTAGAACAAAAATCTGCTTTGATCCGTGACTTTGTTCATGTGTTTTTATAGAGAAATTTGAATTCAAACTTGGTGAAATTCCTCCGAAACATTTCTCCATCATAGGGGAATCTCATCTTATTTGTTGGGAGAGATGGATGGATACCTCAAGGAAGTGGGGTGGTACTGCTAAAACCTACTTTGTACCAGCCTTGATACACTTAAGAGTTATAAAGTAGGCCCTTTGAACCAACCATCTCTCATTTTACCTCAACTCGCTCTGATACCACAGTTGGGAGAGATGGATGGATACCTCAATGAAGTGAGGTGGTACTACTAAAACTTTCTTTGTACCAGCCCTAATACACTTCAAAGTTATAAACAAGGCCCTTTTAGCTTGCAAATGAAACCAAGAAAGTACCTATGTACTTTGGAGTTGATGCTTGAAACAATTAATCCAAACCAAACTAGTTCAAGAATAGCTAGTGTTGCAAAACTTGCTAGTTTAGTCCATATACCTATTGACTTTTTTACTCTGAGCTCACAGTATAGTTACAATTGACAAACTTCCTTTTGAGGGAATTAAATTAGCTTATATAGCTAATGGTTGCAAGTAGAAGCATTTAAAATGATCAACTATGCTCTAAGAAATAACTTTAGCAAATTAGATCTTACCCTCAACTTTTTAGGGAACAATGAGTAGATGAGTAGTGAGCACTCCATCAAATGCCTTGAAATTTTGACATCATAAAATAAACTTTAGGATGGTTCTAATAAGCCAAAGATTATGTATACTGGTTGAGTATTCACTAAGATATGACAAGAAGAAGTTGACTGTTCTGAGTAGTCATAGTAGAGAAGTAGACAGAGATTTTGAATGAGCTATATGTATTATAGAACATGATTGTAAGAAGCCATTGGCATTGTAATGATGCTCAATGATTATGAACTGAGTGAGCTATGGTGTGAGCTACTCAAGCTCTACAAATGCTCAAGGAATGAGCTCAAAATGAGGCACACTAACCAGCGAGATTTTACAAGGTCCTTTTTAAGTATTTCTTCTAAGTTTGAATTTTGAACTCAAACATGGCTCCAATCAAAAAATAACTCCACTAATTTAGGAGATATTCCTTCAATTCCAAGTCATAGCTAACATTCTTCCTAACTCCACCAGATATAATCTTTTACAAGATTCTCCAAGGAATTAATCTTTTGCAATGGTAAATGATCATGGAGTTACAAGCTATAATTCACATGAATCATCAAGTGCTAGTTCCAACATTGTCCTCCATGCTAAGCCAAATGTGTAGGATTGATCATTTGCACGAACATAATTCACTTCTCCTACTTTAATTTCATAATTTTCATCTAACAAGCTCACGAGATTCTTCTTTCCCTTATACTTTTGGATATTTCACTTTTCTACTTTTACAAGAGATAGTTTTTATGACATCTCTCATTGAGAGTATAAAGAGTGTCATTACATAAATGTTTATAATCAAACACTAGGCTTGGAAAAATGAACCAACAGCTCCCCCTCAAGCCTAGTATGCTTGAGTTTTCATTCCTCTTTCATTTCCATCAATCCAATCATGCCTTTGAATAAACTTAGCTTGATACCATCCAATGGTTTTGTCAACATATCTGCACATTGAGGATTAGTAGATACAAAGGACAATTGAGTGTCCTTGCTCAATAGTTTTTCTCTTACACTATGATAGTGGACTTCAATATGCTTGGTTCTAGCACAGTAAAGAGAGCTGTGAAGTGAAGTGAACTGGTATTATCACCAGAGATGTGAGGAGTTGAGGTATGTAATCCGAACTCTGAGTATAAATACTTCAACCACATTGCTTCTTGTGTTGCATTGTCCAATCCTCTGTATTCAGCTTTAGTAGATGATAAAGCAATAGTTGGTTGCTTCGTTGAAGACCATGAGATTAACTTTGAACTTGCAAAAGACAAGTAACCTGATGTACTCTTCCTATCATCCTTAGATCCAACCCAATCTGAATCTGAGTAGAGTTTGAGACCAATTTCTGAGGTATAGGGATAAAGAAGTCTCCTTCATTAATTGTGCCCTTCAAGTATTTGAGCACTTTCTTGCCTCCTTCCATATGTGGCTTCCTTGGCTTATGCATGAAATGACTGGGTATGCTAACACTATAACATATGTCCACCCTTGTGAGAGCTGCATAGTTCAAGATTCCTACCAAGCTTTGATAGTTTGTGATGTACTCAATGAATTCTTCTTTATAAGCCCTTACCTTATGGTTCATCTCCATGGGTGTACCTCAATGCTTAGTGTTCTCCATTTTGAAATTAGAAAGTATGTCAAGTACATACTTCCTTTGAGTAGTGTAGATACGAGAATCTGTACAAATTAGTTCAAGTCGAAGGAAATACATGAGAGGTCCAAGATCAATGATCTTGAATTCATCCTTCAATCCTGCCTTTACGTGCTTGATTCCATTGATGTCATTCCCTGTAATTATTATATCATCAACATATACACAAAGATATATTACTTTTGATACATTCCTTTTTTTGAATAAAGATGTATCTACTTTGCTAGCCTTGAAGCCTTCGGTTCTTCTCATTTATCATAGATCTAGTTGCTTCAATTATGGTCCTGTTTCTTCTTTCTGCTACTCCATTCATTTCAAGAGTGTACGTGGTTTTTACCTCTCTTTTGATGCCTCTTTTTTTAAAGAAAGCATCAAATTCATTTGAGAAGTATTCTCCACCACCATCTAATCTAAGTCTCTTGAGACATTTACCTGTTTGATTCACTACAAGTGCAAGATATCTTTTGAAACAATTGAAAGCTTCATCTTTATGTTTCATGAAGTATAAAATTGTCCACCTACTACAATCATCAATAAAAGATACATAATATTTTGAACCTGAAATGGAGGGTTCTTTGCTTGGACCCCACACATTTGTGTGTACAAGTTCCAATAGTTCTTGATGTATGTGGTCTTTCCTATTGAAGGGTTGTATATGTGCATTGCCAAATTGACAAGCTCCACACTTGTAGATCATATGTTGCTTTTTGATGTTGGGCAATCCAAGTACACTTTGATCCCAGCATATTTGTTTTAAAGTTCTTTGACTACTATGAGCAAGCATTTTATGCCATGCCTCCAATTTTGAGAGTATTTGAGATCCATAGCTAAACAATGCTATGTTCTTGGTATCTTCCACTTCAAATGTAAAGAGTCTTCCTGTCTTTTCTCCTTTAAATATCTTTCTGAATCTTGCCTTTGGGTCTTCCACATAGGCCCCATGTATTATAAATCTTACCTGCAATCCTTTCTCCACAATTTCTCCAACACTTATAAAGTTCTTAGTTATTGTAGGTACATACAATACCTTGCTCAGAAGATTCATATTCCCATCTAATGTCTTGACATTACCTATTTTTTCCACTAAGTTCCTTGTATCATCTCTTGTCTGCAATTCATGTTTATTCTTGGGATCTTCCAAGTCAGAGAGCAATGCTACATTTCTTGATACATGATTGGAGCATCTTGAGTCAATATAAAAGGAATGATCATCATCCTTACCCTCCTTTAGTGAGAGATTCATGAGAAGAAGTGAGTCTTATTGACTTTGATCCTTAGTCTAATTTTTGTAGTCCTTCCTTCCTCTATATCCATTTTGATATTTCTTATTGTTGTTGTGATAGTTGTTGTTATATCCTCCATTGTATCTGCCTCTATTTGATCCATAACCACCTCTGTTCAATCCTCTTCCTTAGGAATTTCTTGGATTCATATAACATTGTTCAGTAGTGTGATTAGATTAACCACATATGTTGCAAGGTTGAGATGCATGGAGTCTCCGCTTGCCTTGTTTTCCTCCTCTACCTCTACCTCTAGCTTTTCCTCTACCCGTGAAGTTAGCTTGGAAAGAACTTCCTTCATCTTCATTCTGCTTGGACTTTGACTTATCCTTGGCCTTAGCTTTATCAGAGTATCGCTCACCTCTAGATAGAGAGGAGCAAAATCATGAGAAAATGAGGTAAGCAAGCAAGGGGGATGCTTGCTGGAGTTTATGACTTCACTAAACTAAGTGGGAAACTTGTGGAATGCATACAACTCAAGAATAAAGGCAAGATGATGCTTATATAGAGTTTTACTTTTCCTTCAATCTAGCTAACCGCCCACCAATTAGTGTACTAAGTGCACTTTTTGGTGGCTGATTTCATGAGATTTGAATTTGATTTAGTTTGGTGGAGCTTCTAACTTTATTGCATGACTTTGGGTCCTTGTTGTTTATTGGTCCACTTGCAAAACTTGTGGTTTAGCCTTTTTGCATGATTGAGACTTCATTTTCAACACTCCCCCTAAAGTCTCAATGCTTGGTTTCCTTCATTCCAATGCATGCCTTGAAGTGTTGTAGCTTTATTCCATCCAATGCATTGTTAAACATGTCTGCATATTGGTCCTTTGTATTGACATGCTCCACCTTGACATCCTTTGACATGATCTTCTCTCTAATAAAGAGGTAATACACTTCTATATGCTTTGACCTTGCATGGAACACCGGATTTTGAGCCAAGCATATGCTACTTATGTTGTCACAAAAAATAGGTACTTGCTTAACCTGCAAATCAAGATCAACAAACAACTTCTTGAGCCATATAATCTCACATGAGACTTGTGCTAATTCTCTATACTCAGCTTCAATCAATGAGAGAGCCACTGTTGGTTGCTTCTTTGACATCCATGAGATGGTCTTCTTCCCTAGCATGATAACATATCCACCAGTGCTTGAGTCCTATCATCTTCGGAACTTGCCCAATTAGAATCACAATAAGTTTGTACATTTAATCCATGATCAAATGGATAATATTGAACTTCATTCATTGATCTTTTGAGGTACCTAAGTACCCTTTTAGCTACAACAAGATGAGGTACTCTTGGTGCTTGCAAAAATTGAAATAACACTCCAACTACATATGCAATATCAGGTCTTATCATAGTAGCATACAAGAGAGAGACAATTATTGACCTATACATGGTGGAATCCTTCACTTCTTCACCTTCATGAGCACTTAGTTTAACATTCAATTCTAATGGATTTGAAATGAGCTTGCAATAACACAAGCCAAACTTCTTCAAAAGATCTAGAATGTATTTCAATTTCATCAACTATATACCTTCCTCTTTATATAGTACTTCAATCCCAAGGAAGTACCTTAAAATCCCTAAATCTGAGATTTTAAACTGACCTCCAAGCTTCGTCTTTATGTCTTTGACGTTGGCCTCATCATCCGATGTACTGAGCAAATCATCAACATATATACAAATGAAAGCAATTTTGCTACCTTCCTTCTTCACAAAGAGTGAAGGGTCTGCATAACTCTGATTGTATCCACAGTTTACCAAGTAGTCCACAAGTCTTTGGTTCCAAGCTCTTGGTCCTTTCTTGAATCCATAAAGAGCCTTCTTTAACCTGCATACATGATATGGAGACCTCTCATCTTCAAATCCTCGGGGCTGCATTATGAAGACTACCTCTTCAAGCTCTCCATTTAGGAAAGCATTCTCCACATCGAAGTGGTACATCTTCTAACCTTTTGAGGCTGAAATTGCAATCAAACTTCTGATGGTGGACATCTTAGCTACTGGGCTGAATGTTTCCTCAAAGTCTATGCCATAGGTTTGAGCAAAACCTTTGGCAACCAGCCTTGCTTTATACCTAGAGATGCTCCCATCTACATGCCTCTTTACCTTGTACACCCATTTGTTTCCGATGACTTTCATGTACTTTTTTCTTGGGACCAATGACCAAGTACCATTTTCTTCAAGTGCCTTGCCTTCCTCCTTCATGGCTTCAATCCATTCTCTATGCTTATTTTCTTCTCCAAAAAAGTTAGGTTCTTCACAAGCTATAACTTGACTCATGTATGCATAGTGTCTTGCAATCAATGAACCATAAGTTAACCTTTGAACAAGGTATTTAACCCTATTGGATGACCTTATCTCACCATTATGTGGTAGGAATCTCCTCATCCTTGTTTTAGATGCTTTAAATCGTAGAGTTTCTAAGTTTTCCATATCTTCGTCACTTGTAGATTCCATGTATACCCATCGATGGTCTTTGGCATTTGCCTTTTCCTTTCCCTTGCTACTTCCTTCACTTGAATGAGATTCATTCCTTGTCCTTCCATACCAAGCTGATGTAGTAATCTCCTCTGATGGTTTTCTTGAAGTAGTTGGACCACTTATATCCATGCTTTGTTGTTGCGCTTGGAACTTCTTCTCGGCTTCATATGCATTGTCAACCTATAACACATCTTTCCTACCATACCAAGGCAGCAACTCATCAAATATTACATCCCTAGATACCTTGATCTCTTTGGTGCAAGGTTTATAGCATCTAAAACCCTTTTGCTCTAAAGAATATCCAAGAAATATACACCTATCTGCCTTCGGGTCTAACTTGTCTCTAAATTCTTAAAGTATGTGAATATAACACACACAACCAAATACTTTGAGATGTGAAAGGCTGGGTTTCTTACCACACCAAGCTTCATAAGGTGTAACTCCATGTACTCATAAGGTTGGACACCTATTCACAATGTATATGGCTATATTTGTTACATCAGCCCAATAAGAGCTTGGAACAATCATTTCATTTAACAATGCTCTAGCCACTTCTGCTATGTATCTATTCTTCCTCTCATACACTCCATTTTGTTAAGGTGTATACCTACAAGTGAGTTTTCTTTTGATGCCATGATCATGTAAGAATCTGAAAATTCATTTGAAAAATACCCTCCCCCTCCATCCAATCTGAGAGTCTTTATATACTTCCCTGTTTCCTTCTCCACTAGGTTTCTGAACCTCTTGAAGTGGTAAAACACCTCTGACTTTGACTTCATGAAATACATCCAAACAAACCTTGAATGATTATCTATAAATGTGATAAAATATCTATTACGTCCAATGGATGGTTCCCTTGTAGGTCCCTATACATCTGTGTGTATAAGATTCAACACTTCATTGCTCACTTGTGCTCCCTTCTTGAATGGCAAGCTGCTTTGTTTTCCTAATTGACAAGCCTTGCACAAATGTTGCATATTATGAGATGTAAGATCAGGTAGACCACTCACCAAGCCCTCTCCTTGCATGTCCTTCATCCTTTGTAAGTTTATGTGCCCAATTATTTTATTCCATAAGTCGATTTCTACAATCTCTTTATTTCCAGTTGACAAGTAGACAGTGTGAGGGGTTGATGGCTTTACCTCCATGGTGAAGAGTCTTCCTTGCTTCTTTCCTTTTTCTATGAGCTTTTAGTCCTGCATGGTGACTTAACCAAAACATCTTTGATCATTGAACCTCACCTCATAACCTCTTTTGACCATTTGACCTACTAAAACCAACTTCTTTGTGATGGTTGGCACATGCAACACATCCTTCAACACCTTGGAGCTTTGACACCCATTCAATGCAACATCTCCCACATGTGTAATCTTGTCCTCAGTGTCATCCCCTATCTTTACATGTCCTTGAGTGATGGGTGAGTGTAAATTAAAGAGAACATCTTTATTGCAACTCATATGGTTGCTACAACCACTATAAATGTACCATCTAAAATCTGAATTCAGTCTTTCACTTGACCCATACATCATAACCAAGTTCTCATTTTTTGAATTTACTGAAGTACTAGCATAGTTAACTTGGTTTCTTTTGTATCCTTGATTGCCTCCTCCTTTGAACCATTAATCTCTTGCATAAGGGCCCAATTTTCCACAATTGTAACATTCTCCATTGGATGCTTCTCTTGCATGTGATCTTCCTCCTTTTCCTCTACTCCTTTCTCTTCCTCTTGATTCATAGCTTTGGTTGGATCCTTCTTGGTTGCTTGAGCTTGAGCTTGACCTTCCTCTCCCTCTACCTTGGGAGTTTTTTCCACCTCTTTTTCCTTTGCCTCTACCTACATAGAAAACTTGGGCTTGGCTGCCCTTTGATTGTGAACCTCCTTGGTTCATCTCCTCGATCACCATCAATGTGAGTAATTGATCAAATTCTCGTAGGGAATCCCTCACATAAACTGATGTGGTGGATGCTTTCCACCTTTCATCCTCTCTCAAGCCATTGAGAGTATGCGCAACAAGATCATCATCCTTGATTGGGCTCCCAATTGAGCCTAGGGCATTTGCAAACTTCTCAACCTTGAAAATGTACTCATATATGCTATTACTTGGTGATTTCCTAAGATTTTTTAGTTCATTCTTGTTGGTGCAATTCCCAAGCCTACACATTTGGCTTGTAATTCATACACATATGGAGAAGCATGGGAATCAATGCTTGAAAATAATTACTCATTTACTCTTTGTAAAAGTCACATTTGACTTGGAATCTTTGTAAACACCTACCAAAAGGAGCTCATGGAAAAGTTAGCTTTGATTGATGGAATATCTCCTAGGATGTAGGAGCATGATTATAGGGAGCCAAAAGTCTGAATTCAAAGTTGCGGGTATGCAAGTCACTTTCCGAGCTCCTCAGCCCCATCTGTGCGTGTGTGTGAGGCCTACACTCTAGCCCACACCTATCTACACCATTAAGAGAAAAATCACGTTGACTTTTTATATCTGAGCTAGAAGATACAAAGAATATTGCACTATACAATTATAAAGATCAAACACTTTCAGAACTTCAGATTTGGCATAAGAGATTAGGGCATGTAGGAGAAAGAACCTTGAAGCAAATATGCAGGGATCAATGTGTAATTGGAATACCTAATGTTTCCAAACAACACATGATTTATAAATGTGGTGCTTGTTAGTTTGGGAAGTCACACAGGTTACCCTTCTCAAGGAAAGGCTACATGCATGAGGACTACCTAGAACTTGTCCATACAGATGTGTGGGGACCAAGCAAAGACCCCTCAATCTTAGGATCAAGGTACTATGTATCTTTTATTGATGATTATAGCAGGTGGATTGTATTGTACTTTATGAAGCACAAACATGAAGTGTTCAATTGTTTCAAAAAATATCTTGCACTTGTTGAGAATCAGACAGGAAGAAACCTAAAGAGGCTAAGGTCAGATGGAGGAGGTGAGTACTTCTCCAATGAGTTTGAAGCATTCTTGCAGGACAAAGGAATCAAGAGAGAAATCACCACAAGGTATACTCGTGAACAGAATGGGGTAGCTGAAAGAAGAAATAGGTTGATTGTTGAAATAGCTAGGTCAATGTTAAATGAAAAGAAATTTCCTAGCTACCTATGGGCAGAGAGTATCTACTTCCACTTACCTCATAAATAGGTTACCATCTAAGTCCCTTGAAGGGATGACCCCTTATGAAGCATGGCATGGGAAGAGACCCACACTTGATCATTGCAGGATATTTGGATGTGTAGCATATGTACACATTCCTTCTCAAATAAGAGGTAAGCTAGACCCTAAGGCTCAGAAGTGTATCTTTATTGGATATGATCTAAATTAGAAAGGGTACATGTTCTACAATCCCTCAAATAAGGGTTTCATGGTTAGTAGAGATGTTGTCTTTGATGAAAATGATTCTTGGTATGAGAATGAATGCAGGAAGTTCAAACTACCCTATGACTTGGAGGAGGAGTTTCCTAGTCTTGCTAAGGAGGAACCTACTTAGAGAGAAGACACCAATTCAAATGATGAAGATATTATAAATCTTGAAGAATTCAAGGCATGGAAGTCCAAAGGTAAGCTCAAGATGAAGAAACTTGATATACCTAAATCTTCAAATCAATCAATCAGAAGATCACAAAGGGAGAGCAAAAAACCTATCAGATATGGGTATGATACCTCTCTTGTTACTAAACCTTCTGTTTATCTTGCCAAAGACTTGTCAATTGAAGAATCAGGATCATATGAAGAAGCCATGACCAAGAGAGAATGGAAGGAAGCTATGGATGAGGAGATTGAAGCACTCAAAGAAAGTGACACATGGGAACTAGTACCAAAGAAAGAGTCCATGAAGGTAATTAGATCCAGATGGATCTATAAACTCAAAAGAAATGTTGATGGGTCAATAAATAGGTACAAAGCTAGATTGGTTGCCAAGGGTTTTTGCACAAACCCAAGGCATTGACTATGAAGAAACATTCTCACCTGTAGCCAAGATGCCAACCATCAGGGTGTTGGTGAGTGTGGCTGCATCTAAAAATTGGAACATGTATCAATTGGATGTAAAAAATGCTTTCTTGAATGGATGGATTTTAGAGGGGGTATATATGTCATAACCTCCTGGCTATGAGGATCCAAACAAGGTAACATATGTATGCAAATTAAAAAAGGATCTTTATGGATTGAAGCAGGCACCCAGGGCATGGAATCACAGGTTGACCACATACCTTCAAGTCCAAGGTTTTGTCATGAGCAAGGCAGACACTTCTCTATTCATCAAGAGAAGTAATTCAGAGGTAATATACCTATGTGTATATGTTGATGAAATCATGGTTACAAGTAATGATGTGAATGGAATCAGAAAAATCAAGAACTAGAGGATGAAGGAGTTCAAGATCAATGACCTTGGATTACTAAAGTATTTTGTTGGACTTGAGTTAGTCTATACTAACTCTGGAATTTATATCACTCAGAAAAAAAGACATACATGACATGGTGAAGAACATTTATTTGTAGGATGCCAAAGTTGCAAGCACTCCAATGGAGGTAAACCTAAAACTAAGTGCACATGAAGGTGATGAACTTAATGACATTACAGGTTATCAAAGCATTGTAGGTAGTTTGAGTTATGCTACCCTAACAAGGATAGACATTGCTTATGGAGTTAGTGTGCTAAGTCAGTTTATGCACAAGCCTATGACACCTCACATGGAGGTTGCCAAGAGGATCTTGAAATATCTCAAGGGTACTCAACATCATGGTTTGTACTTTCCTTATACATTAGATTTGGATATCAAGATTTATTCAGATGCAGATTGGGCAGGATGCAAGGATGATAGGAGGAGCACTTCAGGATACATTTCATTTGCAGGTGATGAACCAATATCATGGTCTTCAAAGAAGCAACCCACTGTTGCTTTATTGTCTACAGAGGCAGAGTATAGAGGATTGGCAAATGCCACTCAAGAAGCCATATGGATCAAGTTATTGTGTAGAGAATTGGGTTTGTATAGTACCTCACCATTGATCTTTAGAGATAATACAAGCTCACTTCACCTTGCAGCTAATCCTATTTATCATGATAGGACCAAGCATATAGAGGTCCATTACCATTATGTGAGAGAGAAGCTATTAAGCAAGGACATTCAACTAACATATGTATCAACCAACATGCAGTGTGCAAATTTGTTAACCAAAGCATTGGATGGAACCAAACTTTGCAGGTTTAAATCAATGATTGGATTGCAGGATATACATGAAGATTGAAGATGAAGACCAAGCCAAAATGTTTGGCTTGAGGGGGAGTTGTTGGTGCAATTCACAAGCTTATACATTTGGCTTGTAATTCATACACATATGGAGAAGCATGGGAACCAATGCTTGAAAATAATTACCCATTTACTATTTGTAAAAGTCACATTTGACTTGGAATCATTGTAAAAACCTACCAAAAGGAACTCGTGGAAAAGTTAGCTTTGATTGATGGAATATCTCCTAGGATGTAGGAGCATGATTATAGGGAGCCAAAAGTTTGAATTCAAATTCAAACTTTGAACTCAACTACTATAAAAGTGATCATAAAAAGTTGGCGGTATGCAAGTCACGTTTCGAGCACCTTAGCCCCATCTCTGAGCGTGCGTGAGGCCTACACTCTAGCCCACACCTATCCACACCATTAGGCAATGATCTTCATGCCAATGGCATTGTACAACATTGTTCATTAATACATATATCTACATCGTCTATTTCTGAGTTCTCTCTCATAGTCCCTGAAAGAATCTCAACTTGTGGAGAGCATATCTCACTCATTTCTCAACCAAATTCAAAGATCTATAGCTCCTTGGAACCATATCAGAGTAGAATACATGCTATCAAAAGCTGAAGGATTTCTACTCAGCTATTTAAGAGAAAAGTCCATTGAGATGATCACTAGTTGTAGTCTGCAACAGTCCTAAAAAATCGGGGGTAAAGGTTTACTTGCTAAATTGATTTCTCTGAGCATAGTTAATATTTTTAAGTGATTCCAATTGGAATAGTTAGCTTGTTAAGCTAATTAGATACCCCTAAAGGAATTTTTCCAATTCCTATTGTGCTGGTGATACTGAGCAAAAGAAGCAGCATGTGTCTAGCCAAGAATAGAAGGTTTTCTTGAATACTTGAAGTTCAAAGTTATCTGTTTTGATTCATTTGTTTCATACATCATTTACAAAGTACATAGGCCATTTTATGGTGTCATTGGAACGCTAAGAAGGTCCACTTATCAACTCTGAAGCATCAAAGGGCTGGTACAAAGCAGGATTTGGAAGTACCTACTCATCCTCCTGAAGTATTCATCCATCTTCCCTACAATTCTTTGAGCCATATTTCAGGTATTGATCTATCATTTGAGACTTATTTTTATTGAATTTCAATGGGAAAGAAGAAGGTAGATAAATTAAATACAAATGATAAGAACTCTACTATGGAAGATCTTCCTTGCCTTGGTTGATGAAGAGTACAATCCCTCCAAGGTTTCCCAAACCTTCTTGGATGTGTCCAAGTCTTGTATACGCCCTATCATGTTATTGCTTATGTGTTGGCATAGAATGAATATGACTCTCCTATCCCGTTTTATCCACTTATTAAGTGTCTTGTCTTGGCCTTGAAGTGGTGTATCATGTACATGGGGCATTGGCTCCCTGTTGCTCACTAATCTCGACAATCTCCTTTTCTCATAAGGTAGTTGCTAACTCTAAATTTCCCTGGTTGATAATTGCCTTTATCTAAATTCTCTATTTGTGCATTATACTCAGCCATACTGAGCTCTAAGATGCTCCTCTAGCTTCTCCTCAAGAGTTTGTATGCTTTAGAAGGTGTGGATATTACCTTTCGATAGCTTTTCCCTTGGAAACCTTTGACTAGTTGTGATCTCCATCGACATAGAACCCTTTCGTTATCTTCTTGCTTTGATAAGTCCTCCTTGTGCTTCTTGCTACCTTTAAGTCTTCAATATTCTACCCATTGATATCTCCAAGCCTCCAAAATGGATCTGATATGAGTGATGGGGGATGATTCTAACACCCCAATGCAAAAAATGGGAGATGGCTGCTCCACTAGGTCCACAAGCAGTGATATATGCTAAGTGTTCTGACCTTTTCTCTGTACTAGTACAGAGACTTAGAATGAAATTTTTCAAACTTAGAGTAGACTAGAAGAGCTACCCGAGAGTCTTTAAATCATCCAAAATGGATATTCCATGTGGGCGAATGAACCTCTACAAAACACGCTACATTTTTGCAACACTCTCTACCTATGTGCAGAGATATACCTTCACAAAGTTGGCAATTTCTCACAACTGACTCACCCAAATAACTTGAAACTTTGGCAAAGTTCATGGCACTATATTTGAGACCAAATGAAACCGAAAATTAATGAAAATGAGTAGATTAAGAGATCAAACATTTCTCTACAATCTGGTACAATCAAATTTGGAAAAGCCTAGCTACATCTCTAGATATAGAGGAGCAAAATCATGAGAAATTGAGGTAAGCAAGCAAGGGGGCTGCTTGTTAGAGTTTATAACTTCACTAAGCTACGTGGGAAACTCGTGGAATGCATACAACTCAAGAAACAAAGGTGGGATGATGCTTATATAGAGTTTTACTTTCCTACAATCTAGCTAACCACCCACCAATGAATGTAGGTGCACTTTTTGGGGGCTGATTTGATGAGATTTCAATTTGATTGAGTTTGGTGGAGCTCCCAACTTTATTCCAAGACTTTGGATCCTCCTTTTATATTGGTCCATTTGCAAAACTCATGGTTGAGCCTTTTTGCATGATTGGGATTTGATTTTCAACATTTATAACATGTCTCATTGAGAGTACAAAGACTGTCATTACATAAATGGTTTTAATCAAGCACTCAGCTTGTCAAAATGTACCAATAAGAACAATGTCTTACTATGAAGTTAGAGAATAATTTGGTCATTGGTCTAGATCCCACACAAGCTCTTAGGCTTTCGGATTGGTTGAAAGCATGTTAACATGGACACTTTTTAGGAGTATTTTCCACTTTTTGCATGTCATGATTTAGATATTCCAAAAGCTATTTGAAATATGGGAAAACTGATTTAAAATATCCTCAATTTGACGTCCAATCATTCATGGAAAAAATCCAAAATCATGAATGATTTTGAATCCACATTACTCATGTGAAAGGTTGGGGGCTATCACCACATGAATGTCGAGAGTAATGCCATTACTCATCACGTCTTGCACAATGTAGCTATCCATGGAGTCTCAAGTAGTGGAACATAGAAGGTCTAAGCGACTTTGTCAATGACAAGAGAAAGCTACCATAAATGAAGCCACCATAAATGAAACTATTCCATTAGATGAAGGTGAAGGAGAAACACTAAGAATCAGTGTGAGCAGGTGTGAAAAATTGATAAGAATGGGTTTTTGTCACCTCTGGAATTGCATGCATGCATGATTTAGGTGCTCACATGGCCACGATTAGGAATATTTTCCTTGGTCCTAATGTAAGAGCTTTTGTTTTTCACAAAGGAGAGGTCTCATCGGTTAGGAGTTCGATGTTGAAGTGCAAGCAATGGACGAGGTAAAGCTCTCATTGATTCACTTTATTGAACTCATTAGTCAACCTGCACCTTCTAAGTTGCATTCATGACCAATATTTTACATTGTTGATGTAGATGGTTATATATGAAATATCCAAAAGTGCTAAACCTCAATGTACTCTACCATAAAAAAGAAGATTTCAACACCATCTATGGCCTATCTATCACTGGTATTGATCCATCTAGTATATTAGAAAATCTGACTAGCGAGGCACATTAATTGCTTGTGTTCAAAGTAACTCAATTCAAGGGAAAAATGAAGATGAAACAAGTCAAGCCAGAGTTATACGATGCAATCATGGTGTTGCATTAGAAGGTGTACTAAGAGATACCAGTAAACTATGAGTTATTTGTGCACTTCCCAAGAGCCTTTTCATTTGAGAATTGCACTACTGTTGATATATTTAGGTAGTGATGTGTGTGAACACACTAGGACTTCCGGGGCACTTTTTTCCCTCTTTAGGAGGTTTTTTTCCCCCAGCTTGTATATATGCCTATTGCCCTAATGGGCTACTTATATTTGTACATTTATCTAGTAATACATTCAGTATTTTGTGTTGTGCTACAAGCTTCTTCTCCTTCATTGTGATCTTCGTGTGCTTCTGTAAACATCTATCTCCAACAATTGGTATCAGAGTAGGTCATCTCTTCATCTAGGGTGCCATCGACACTCCTTTGGTTGTAGTCTGAGAATCGCACGAATTTTGGTGAGCATACTTAGCGTGTTTTCGAGATCAAAAGTGCTTCACTCTGTGGTGTCAAAATCACAATCTAAGCTCGTTTCCACCTCTGAACCACTATTGTAGTGCTTGTACAGGCTATTTCATCTTTTTGTTCCAAAGGCATATACCAGTTTCGATTCGCTAGTATAAGCGTCTCGAAGTCTGCTACAAGTCTAGTAGAATTCGTCTTGGCAGTTCCATTCAAATTTTTGAGATACAATCAATTTTTTGCATCAAGGTATTTTAGTCACCGGCCATGGCTAAAAGCAGTGATGTATTCCATATGTTGGCAGTTGAGGATAAGTTGGATGGTACCAACTACCCGTTATGGGCTTATATGATGCGACATGTATTGGTTGCAATAGCACTCTGGAGCATTGTGCAAGGTGTTGAAAAACTTCCTATTACACCTGCAATTGTTACAACTGCAGGTACAAAAGCTGATGCAGAAGGTGTCGAAGATGATGATATTCTATATATTCCTGTTTGTGCTGCGATTTCTATTGCACCTACTGCAAAGCAAATTTGTTGGGATGGCAGAGATGCCCAAGCACATGCATTGATAGCTTTTTCTACCAAACGTGCCATTATTCCTCATATTCTCTCTTGCAGAATAGCTAAGGATGTTTGGGATACACTTATCACATCGTATCAAGCTAGGAATGAGGCTCGTGTTGCTTACCTCCGAAAATAGTTGGAGAGTGAGCACATGAATGAAGGTGATTCTATGGACAGTTTTCTAACAAAGATCAAACACTTGAAGGAATAGTTGATATCTGGTGATGAGATTATACCAGATAGCTCACTTGTGCAGACCATTTTGAATGGTCTTCTTGATTCATATGAGAGTTCTGCTTCTGCTCTTCGATTAATGATGAAAGGAAATCCAAATGCCTTGTCATTTGAGGAGTTAGTCTCTGCTCTGTTGTAGGAAGATCAGTCCAGGCAGAACATGTCCATTATGCGTATTGTAGATGAAGCTTTCTTGGCTAGTCAAAAGGGCAAAGGAAAATGGAGCTCTTCAGCTAGTTTGCTAATCTTTTGTAGAAAGAAGAATGGTCGTTTACTACTGTTTGCAGTTTTGATCCATCTTCTCATGAGCAGTGCATGTCTGCAATAGACTCAAATGTTTGGTGCTTTGATAGTGGGGCGACCAAACATATTACCTCCCTCGCAGCACAGTTTCTTCTCTTCACTCGAGCCTGCCCCTACAGGGAATATTTTTACATGCACCAACAACTCCTCATATCTAGTTATGGGAGTTGGTAAGATTATTTTGACTACTGCTGATGGAGTTCTTTCACTTTGTCACATGCTTTATTTGTGCTAGGGACCAAGAAGAACATGTTATCAGTTTCTGAATTAGCCAAGATTGGCTTGGTTGTGAAATTTGTTGATGACAGGTGTACAATTCATGATTTTTCAAATGGCGATGTGATTATTGCTTCTAGCATTTTATGTCATGGGCCTTATAAGCTCATAGACTATGAAAGATCTGTGAATGATTCGGCATGTGTAGTACATGATTCTTAGGCTATGTCAGATGCAAAGCTTTGGCATGCATGCTTTGGTCATCTGAACTTTGCTAGTTTTCTATGCCTGTAGAAATATGAAATGGTGTCTTCTTTGCCCAAACTTAAGGCACCTAGAAAACATGTTTGTGGAGGTTGTATTTTGGGCAAAATGCAGCATTCCTCATTTCCAAAAGATGGTTCAATTCGGGCTACTCAAAAATTGCAGCTTGTACATAGTGATGTCTGTGGTCCTTTGCAGACACCTTCTTTTGGAAATTATCTTTACTTCGTGACTTTCATTGATGATTTTTCCATGCATGCATGGGTATATCCATTGAAGGCAAAGTCCAAAGTTTTCATGTGCTTTAAATAGTTTTTGGTTTTGGTTGAAAATCTATCAGCATGTAAAATGAGCACCCTCCGTTCTGATCGAGGGGGGGAATATATGTCTTCTGATTTTAATGCATTTCTGGTTGAACGTTGGATAAAACACCAGTGTACAGTGCCATATACACCACCTCAACAGAATGGAGTTGTTGAACGAAAGAACTAGTCACTCATGGAGAAGGTGAGGTGTATGGTCAAGAGTAAATCTTTACCACATATTTTCTAGCTTGAGGCTGTCATGTGTGCAACATATGTACTCAACGGGTCCCACTAAAGCACTGCAGTCTATCACTCCATATGAGGCTTGGCATAATCACAAGCCATCTGTTGCTCATTTGCGTGTTTTTCGTTGTTTGGCATATGCATTATTGATGGAGAGTGTTAATATCCAAAAGAACAAGCTATCCTTGATGTTAGACCACTTCTATATCAAGAATAACTTTAAACTCCAACCAATTTTGGAAGACAAGCACCAAACTATCCAAATTTTAGCTAACTATGAAGAAAGTCATTTCACATAAAATTCTCCTGCACATTATTGACTCATTGATTAATCATTTGTGTAAAGTTTCTGATGAAACTTTGTAGAATGTGTTAGCTAGAGTTTACGCACCTCCTCCAAGTTAAAACACTTCAAAAGCTTAAGTAGATTATGAGAAATGATCCAAAAAATCTACCTATGTCTGGATCTGCCTTCTTGTAGAGTTGACTTTGATACTTGCAACTTCTAACACAAAGTTCTCCCAAACTAGAACCTGTTTAATCAAATGCTTTTAGCCATAGATGGCTTACCTTCCAACTTAAGTTTTGACTCCTCATTTGTGTAAAACTTTACACTGTGCACTGAGAACTAACCATTTCTTTGACCATCGGGATTGCACGTGTTTTAGAAGACACTCAATACTTTCTCACATATAGATGTTCCTACACAAAATTCTCTCACGTTGTTTGCAATTAGACTCTTAAACTTTAACCATAGATAGATTAACTATGGAATTAGATGTGTACAAAAGGATTTCAGATAAAATCAAACACAGAAGGAGAACTAGAGAAAAGATGGACGCGCAAATCTCAGAACATTCTTTCTATTCAACTCTTCATACATTTGATGGATGATACACTCAATACTCATCATCTATTCAACTCTTTCTCATCTATACTTTATCTCTCACATCTAATACGATCATATATATATATATATATATATATATATATATATATATATATATATATATATATATATATATATATATATATATATATATATATATATATATATATATATATATATATATATATATATATATATATATATATATATATATATATATATATATATATATATGAGTATTGATTCGTCATTACTTCAAGTATATTGAAGTATTTACAAAACTAATGTACATATGTCTAAAGAACTTTTCTTCCTGAACCTTCACTTCACTTCATGAAGTTGAACTTCAATCTTTTCTTCATATCTTTATTTTTGGGCTTCGTATAATCACCAATTGTTAATTGTCTTGCTCCAACAGCTCCCCCTCAATCATCAATTCTGATTACCTGCATCTTCTTTATTCCTGCCATATCTTTAAACCTTCGCATTATCTGCAAGTTGATCTTTTGTAGGAGTATGCATAACTTCCATTTCTTTATCAACAACCTTTTCTCTCAAAAAATGATACTAAATCTCAATATGTTTAGTTCTAGCATGGAATACAGGATTTGCTCTCAAATATAAAGAACTCATATTGTCTCCACAAATAATAGTAGTACTCTGAATAATATCAAAACTCTTCATAAGAGTCTTTAACCATATTACTTCCTTTGCAGCTTCTACGATGCCTTTGTATTCTGCTTCTGTAGATGATAAAGCAACTGTATGTTGCTTCTTAGAACACCATGAAATTAGCTTATCTCCGACATAATACAAATATCCATGTGTTGATCTTCTATCATCAGAATTACATGCCCAATCTACATCACTGTATATTTTGACTCTTGTATCTGAAGTAAATCCATAATACAAACCTTCTTTAAGTGTGCCCTTGATGTACCTAAGTACTCTTTGTCCTGCAATCTGATGTTCCTTTCTAGGACAATGCATGAATTGAGATAGAACTCCAACTGCATATGATAAGTGAGGTCTTGTTAATGTAGCATAAATCAGGCTACCCACGAAACTCTGATAAAGCTTCATATCTTTTACTTCTTCTCCTCCATATCTACTCAATCTATGATTTACTTCCATTGGAGTTGGTTTTATCCTGCAATCTTCCATTTTAAATTTGGTTAGCAAATTTTTCAAATACCTTTCTTGAGTTACATATACTGCATGTTGAGTATATGAAATCTGCAAAAAGAATGAAAAATTTTCCAAATCAATGATTTTGAATGCTTTCTCCATCTGCTTCTTAATCATGTGTATACCTTTGTCATCTGTTCCTGTAAGTATTATGTCATCAACATAAATACAAACATAAATAAATCCATCCTCACTTGCTTTGACTAGCAAGCTAGTATCTGCATTTGATGCTTGAAATCCAAGTTCCTTTAAGACCTTTATAAGCCTATAATTCCATGCCCTTGGGGCCTGCTTCAACCCATACAAAGCTCTCTTGAGCTTACACACATAATTTGGATACACTTGATCTTTGAAACCATCTGGTTGTTCCATGTAGACTTCATCTGAAATATAACCATTCGGAAAAGCATTCTTCACATCTAATTGAGACAATTTCCAACCTTTGCAAGCAGTGATTGCTATGAGAGTCCTTATGGTTGTCATCTTTGCAACAGGACTATAAGTTTCATCATAGTCCACACCATATGTCTATGCATATCCCTTTACAACAAGCCTGGCTTTGTACCTAGATATACTTCCATCTGCAAACCTTTTTGTTTTGTAGACCCATTTACATTTAATGATCTTCTGACTATTTGGTTTAGGAACTAAATCCCAAGTCTCATTTTCCATCAATGCATCATATTCTTCTTGAATAGATTTTTCCCAATTCTTCTTCCCTTTCGCTTCATCATATGTGGATGGATCTTCATCTGCTTTTAACATGTAAGCATAATCTTTAGTAGTCAAGAATGAAGTATCATAGCTATACCTTGTAGGTTGCCATTTGTGCCTAGATGACCTTCTGAGTTCTCCATTTCTTAAAGTTTCTGGTTCATCACATTCTGGATCAATCCTTGGCACTTCTTCAATCTGTACTTCATTGTTCTCCTCTTCCTCAAATATCTGAACCTTTGATTTACCTTTCTTTTGATTCACAACTTCTTCAACATCTGCATGAACATTAAGTGTACCTGCATACCAAGTACCTTTCTCATCAAATGTAACATCCTTAGACACAAGGAATTGCTTTGTGGATTGACTCCACAACCTATAACCCATCTACTTGTCATCATAACCAATGAATACATACTTCTTTGCTTTAGGTTCCAATTTATGCCTCAATTGAGATGGCATATATGCATATGCCAAGCATCCAAATATTCTACAATGATCCAAGGTAGGTCTCTTACCCCACCAAGCTTCATATAGTGTCATACCCTGCAAATCTTTACATGGTAACCTATTGACCAAATATGTGGCTGTGTTTACAGCCTCAGCCCACAAATAATTAGGACAATTTTTCTCCTTCATCATTGATCTTGCAAACTCAACAAGAGTTCTATTTCTTCTCTCTGCTACCCCATTTTGTTGAGGAGAGTACCTGCAAGTAACCTCTCTCTTTATACCTGCATTCCATAAATAATCATTGAACTCATTAGAGAAATACTCTCCCCCTCCATCTGACCTTAACCTCTTCAAGTTTTGACCTATAATTCTTTCTGCATATGCATGATAGTGTTTAAATGTATTAAACACTTCTTACTTTTCTTTGATCACATAGATTGTGATCCACCTGGTAGCATCATCAACATATATGACTTAATATCTTGAACCATTTATACTGAAATCCTTTGAAGGACCCCATACATCTGTATGTACCGATTCAAGTCTTTCTGAATACATAAAACCATGCTTATTATATGATTGCTTATGAGGCTTACCTAACTAACATGATTCACATCTGTATGTCATGTGTTGACCTACAACATTAGGCAATCCAAGCACTGAACCATTATTAACCATTTCTTTGATACCTCTTTCATTAAAGTGTCCAAGTCTTTTATGCCAAAGATCCAATTCAGACACCTTTTGCTCTCCATATGTGAACATAGCATGTCCAATATTACCTTGTATCTTTAATGTGAAGAGCCTTCCTTCCTTCTTTCCTATAAGAATTTGTTTATACGCTTGAATAGGGTCTTCAACATAAACTCCATCATTAGTGAACCTTACCTCATATCCTTTTTCCACAATTTTTCCTACACTAATCAAGTTCTTTGGAATTGTAAGAACGTACAAAACCTTACTCAAGAGAGTACTTCCATCCTTGGCTTTAACTGAACCAATTGACTTTACTTTGTGCTTTGTATTATCACCTGTTTGAACTGTGTGATTGATTGCCTTATGATCTAGATCAGTCATCAAAGCAATGTTTCCACTCAGATGATTGCTACATCCTGAGTCAATATAAAATACTCTCATGTCTTCATGTGAGGCTTCACATGTTGCATTCATAATAAGAGTTGAATCTTCTTTCTGATCTGATGCATAATTGTAATAAGTGTTATTATAGGATTGATTTTGGAATTTTCTTCCTCCACTTCTTGCAAACGAATTCCTACCACCTCTACCTCTGAAGTTTCCCCTCCGATATCTGCCACCTATTCCTCTTTGATTAAAATTCTGATAAAAATTACAATTGCTTTGATTATTATGCCAACAATCATGAGATAGATGATTGGTCTTACCACATATCCAACAAGCTTTGACATTATCTTTGTTATTTCTGCCTCTTCCTCGACTTTTGCCACTTCCTCTTCCTCTTAGGAAGTTTGCTTGACTTGGAGTACCTTCATCTTCAACTGATTGTTGCTTTCCTTTGCTAGCTTTCTTCTTGTCTTTAGAATACATTTCATGACCTGCACTCTTATCAACATCTCCTTTGATATCATTCTCAAAAGTTAGCATATGTCCTAATAATTGATTCAAATCAGGAGTGAAATGATCTAATGAAAGTTCTGTAGACAAAATAAAAGGCTTCCACTTCTCATCTCCTCTTAGCCCTGTAAGAATTTATCTTACCAACTTATCTTCTTCAATATCTTCATGAACTGCAGCTTAAGAATCAACAATGTCTTTCATCTTTGTCACATAATCAGATATTGATTGTGAAGCCTTCTTCTTAAATGTAGTAAACTCTGCCCATAATGAAGCTTTCCTTGATTTGGTTGTATTCTAAAAATGCTCTTCCAAAGCATTCCATATGTCACTTGCACTTTCAAGTCCTCTGATATGAGGAAGCAAATAATCATTCACTGCCATGTAGATTATGCTCCTTGCTTGAGCATCCTTCTTCATCCAAATCTTTATATCGGCAAGCTCCTCCCTAGTTGGAACACTAGGATCTTTGAACTCTGACTTTTCTTCCTCTCCTGTGATGTATCCCATCATATCTTTGCTCATAAGATGAGCTTCCATTCTCATAGACCAAGCTAGATAGTTCTCTCTATCCAACTTCTCAATTTGGAGACTATCTCCCATCCTTTCTTCACTTGTACAATCAAATCTTTAATCCTTATAAGGAATGAATGTACCTTAGCTTTGAATGTTGCTCCTTCTGATCCTTTTGATAGCCTTTATGTGTCTTCCTTCAGTCTTTATTCCACACTTTATCCTTTTGAACCTTCAAGGTGTGAAATTTGTATATCTGCAGCAGTCCGGATCTTCCTTTCCTCAATTTTGATACTTCCTGCTCTGATACCACTGATGGAGAGTGTTAATCTCCAAAAGAACAAGCTATCCTTGATGTTAGACCACTTCTATATCTAGAATAACTTTAAACTCCAACCAATTTTGGAAGACAAGCACCAAACTATACAGATTTTAAGAAAAGTCTGCTGCACATTATTGACTCATTGATTAATCATTTGTGTAAAGTTTCTGATGAAACTTTGCTGAATGTGTTGCATAGAGTTTGTGCACCTTGTCTAATTCAAAAAACTTCAAAAGCTTAAGTAGATTATGAGAAATGATCCAAACAATTTTCCTATGTCTGAAACTCCCTTCTTGTAGAGTCGACTTTGACACCTGCAACTTCTGAAACACATTTCTCCCAAATTAGAACCCATTTAAGCAAATACTTTTAGCCATACATGGCTTACCTTCCAACTTAAATTTTGACTCTTCATTTGTGTAAAACTTTACACTATGCACTAAGAACTAACCATTTCTTTGACCTTCAAGATTGCGCCTGTTTCAGAACACACTCAATACTTTCTCACATATAGATGTTCCTACACAAAATTCTCTCATCCTGTTTGCAATTAGACTCTTAAACTTTAACCATAGATATTAACTAGCGAATCAGATGTGTACAAAAGGATTTCCGATAAAATCAAACACAGAAGGAGAACTAGAGAAAAGATGGACGCGCAAATCTCTGAACATTCTTTCTATTCAACTCTTCATACATCTGATGGATGATACACTCAATAGTCATCATCTATTCAACACTTTCTCATCTATACTTTATCTCTCACATCTAATACGATCATATACACGTATATATATATATATATATATATATATATATATATATATATATATATATATATATATATATATATATATATATATATATATATATATATATATATATATATACATACATATGAGTATTGATTCGTCATTACTTCAAGTATATTGAAGTATTTACAAAACTAATGTACATATGTCTAAAGAGTTTTTCTTCCTGAACCTTCACTTCACTTCATGAAGTTGAACTTCAATATTTTCTTCACATCTTTATTTCTGGGCTTCATATAATCACCAATTGTTGATTGTCCTGCTCCAACAATTATTGAATGAACAACATATTAGAAAATTGGATGATAAAGCCGTAAAATGTATTTTTGTTGGGTACAATTCTGAAAGTAAAGGCTATCGTTTGTATCATCCACAGACTAAATGCATTCTAGTTAGCCGTGATGTTTTTTTTTTGTGGAAGATGCTATTCAGTCATTTCTTTCATGTACTAAGGAAACATTTGTTAGCTCCAAAGACATGTATGATACTTTGCTGCCTCTTTTTACAGGTGGACAGTCTAGTGCTAGTCCCAATGAGGTAACTTCGCAGGTTTCATGTGATGATGTAGATCATTCCATTTCTGATGCAGATTTACATGATGCACTAGTTGATGAGAGAGCTCATATTGAGTAGGCAAAAACTATGCCAAAATGGCTGGTGCAGACTTTGCGTGACAACAAATTAGATGCACCTTTGTCATATGGTACTCGTTCTGGCTCTCATAGTGCCTCTTTTGCATCAGATTGCTATGCTATGGTTGCATCTAGTCTCTATGATGAGAATGAGCCTGTTTCATTTGATGAAGCTCAAAATTCAGAAAATTGGATGGCTGCTAAGCACATTGAGGTGCATTATCACTATGTCACCACATAATATGTTCTTGAAGCTATCATGTGGTTCCAAGCATCCATTAGAATCATGGTAGTGCTTTTTTTTCCTTGTGTGCACTTTAATAAATAGAAATATCCACCTTCATCACTCTCCTCTTTTGCATTGATTACAAAGTTATCATCCATTACCAATTCATTTGATAGATAGTTTCCATCACCTTCAAATGTAAAATTGCAAATGGATGAGTCTTTTTTTTCATTTGATTAAATGATAAGAGTCAAAGTATGGTGCACTCAATTTTGAAGGTGTCATTTGTTCATGGATCTTTTCCACTGACCCTAGATACAATGAAAGCAATAACATGTTAGTTCTCTAAAACCAATGCAATGTCCATCTATCCTTGAATAGCTATGAATCCAATGCAAGGATTGCACTTGAGATATCCCCTTTCAATACCAAGCCTTCTCCCTATTCACTTCCTCAATCTTCACTTCCTAGAAGACTCATGTGACATCTCTTCCTTTTCACTCTAAGAAATTTCCCCTCAGAAATTTCACAACATCTACAACAAACTTCAGCATTGCACCATTAGGTTTAAGTTGTTCGTGGGTTAGCACCCTTTTCACAACTACACCTGCACCATCATGTTCTCCCTACTTGTGCCTTAACTCAAAGAAGTTTCATATCATAGTCATGCATGTTAGCCCTAGATATCTTCGTACAAACTAAAATGGATTTTTAGCTTTCAATTAGAAAGGTGCACCATCTTACCATACCCAACATTGGCTTAAGTTAAGTTTTACCTCTCTCAAACATTACTAATGTAATTGGAAACAATGTTGCACAAAAAGGGTGTCATGCTTCTTGGCAAAGGATATGAAGAAGTGGATTACCTTTTTTAGGAATGCCCTCCAAATGAAAATATGTGATATGTCCCAAAATATTATCTGCACAGACCAACAACGCATAGATTGTATTTGATTTGCTCATGGAATGTATACATTTTTCCAAAATCAACCATTGAAACCATAACATCACCTGGGAATTAAAAGACACATAAACTATTGTGCTTGCCCGAATTAAATGAAATTACGCTTGATAGATTTCTTTAGAGTTTTCTCAAATAATTTGTCACTAGATCTTGTACATGTAGGTATGCAAAGATAATACAATAATGATAACTCATAAGAGCATAGAGAGAATAGAGAGAAACAAAAATGAACATAATATTGGGTACAATTTTCCCCACATACTCTTATGGACAAGTCTCTCATAGTACATGTATTTATAGGTATTTTCATTATGTCCAAAATAGAAGATACATGAGGGCCACATTTTGAAAAGCAAGCATTTTCAAAAAAATCCTCTTTATTTACAAAATGTCACTTTCTAATCGATCTACTTGTTTTACAAAAATATATAAAATACTACGTTTTAGATATCTTTGAAAATATTTGAATAAATCCATGCCCATGCCCATCACGATTCTTCACCTTCTAAATCAAAACACAATCGCATAAAAACCTCAAGACATTAGAATCCATTTAACATTCCATTATTTCATAAAATATAACATGCCTCCTAGTTGACAAGCAACTGAACTCTCTTGATAATAATAAAATAGACATGGATGGACAATCACATGTCCCATCACTGAACAATCCTAAGCATATTCCATGTAAAAACACATGCATCGAAATGGAAAACTGGAATTTAATGTGATTGTGAATGATATGCAAAACTCAAGTAGTCATAATGTGAAGCTAATGATCTCTTATGAATTCATTCAGATTCTTGAAGTGATTGATTTTTATTTTTAACTAAAGATCTATGATATTGTTTATGAGTGTGTGTAGTAATAACATCATAATCAGGTATTTTCAGTGGAACTAAAACTTTAGCATCTTCTTCAAGTAAAGGAGGATCATCTAAAATAGGAGTGAGTGGTAAAGTTCCTTTAAAGGATTTCAATAAAGTAATATGAAAAGATTCATGTATATTCCAATGAGAAGGTATATCAAACCTGAAAGCATTCTCATTGCGAGATGCATGAACGACTATACATGGATCATAGGAGCATACAAGTACTATTTATATGTGTAAAAAGTTCTTCTTTTGGCCAAATATAGAAACGGATATGGCAAAATATGTTTCACAATGCATTGTGTGTCAACATATGAAATGAAATCATAGTAAATAATTTGGATTATTAATGCCTGTTGCAGAGAAAAGAGGAGACAAAAGAGGAGCCCCAAAAGTTTCCAATTAATGTGCATAGTTTTCTTCTTCAAATCCTAGGAAATTCCCTCAAAAGCTATGTAAATGCACTAGAGGAGTCCTCTAGATGCATAAGCCCAACTCATCGTAATATATTTCTTGTGAAATATTAGGAAATTAGAGATTAGCCAATAAAGTGCAAGTCATTTGTGTGAAAGGACCATTTTTTAGGGCACATGTATATAAGTCACTTGGTGACTCTTTGTAAAGACTTTTTGCCAAGGAGAGCTCAAAATTTCGAATTTGCTTCTTTCCTGCAGATTTTCATCTTCTCTATGATCTTTTTTGTGTGTGTGAAGCTTGGAATGTGTATGTAGGACTGTTTTCTACCCCTCCCCATCACTTTTGAACTATTGTAGTGTGTGTGAGCAAGTACGAGTTGTGGAGTGAGTGAAGGTGCTTCCTACCATTCACTGTTTTGGCCATAACTTGAAGAGCGGTTGCCAGATTCAAGTGAAAATATACTAATAGATGTGTCTCGTCGAGAACTTTGAAATGAACCTGCTATTATCCATATTCGAAGTTCAGAGTTGGGAGAAACATTAGAATTTGTATTTACCAGTGTAAGTGGTATCGTGACAGACACTTTCAGAGATTAAGTGAGTTGGAGAGGTAGTTTAGTATTTTCTCTTGCATTTTAGTTGAACCACTTAACTTTCCATCACGTGTGCACATGTCCTCATACACTTGGTTCATGTGGTTCTTTGAATTGATAATCAAGCGTGCGTCAATCCACCACTATACGTACTTGTGTGGCAAATGAGATTTAGTCTCTTTGGCACAAGTCCCTAAGACTTCGTGACTTAGGTACACACATTTTTGGTGTCCTTGCCGAGGAACACACTCAACCAACATGCCTTCGTGATGGTTATAGCTCTAGAGTGAAGGAATCATACTTGTAGGAGTGAATTCATTCAGTGGCAAGTAGTCAGACACTTCAGCACTCGTTACTTCACATCCCGGAGGTGTGTGTAATGAGTTTTTAGGTTCAGGGTTAGGAGTAAAGGAGAGAAGGAAGAGTTAAGGTTAGGTTAAGGAGAGAAGTGGAGTAGGAGTAACTTGAAATCACGAAGAAAATTTCCAAAAACTTGCCAAATTAGTGTAGAATAGGTTTCAGGTATCACAAACTATAAAAACCAAAAATTGTAGTTCATTTGACACTTGCTCTGGAGTTGGTATCGTCTACAGACTGCGATCAGTATTGTCAGTGTGGTATCGCACTAGATGAGCTAAAGAAAGGAGCTAGGAGCACACATTTGGATTAAGACACTCTAGAAGGTAAGCCACATGAGTTTTGGGTTACAAAAATCAGTTCATATCCACCAGCACACGTTATTAAAGTCATTTCCAATATCGTGGGGTGGGACAGAGTGATTGAAGAGACTACTTGAGTGAGACAAAGGGTCAAGAGTGAGGAGAAGTGAGAGAAAGCTAAGGGGTACAAAAATTTTTGTGTTTGAAGCAATTTTGGCCGTAGTATCGCGATCGATTGAGTTTTGATATCGCGATACCAAAATTCCCTAATATCGCGATACTCGTCGAGTATCATATCCTCGCATACCACTTGAGGTGTCACGATACCACTTTTGGTATCGTATCATCAAGTTGGTATCGCGATCGTGATCTGCCAGTGGTATCGTATCACTATCCACTTGGTATCGTATCGTCCCGGTTACAGTATCGTATCGTTGACCGAGCGGTATCATATCGCGCATGATGCTGGTATCGTATCGTGTACCTAGTATCGTATTGTTGAATCTTTTAACATCATATTGTGATGAATTTTAGTATCGTATCATCCTAACCAGTATCGTATTGTGCGGATTGGCGGTATCGTATCATGACTTGCACCGGTATGGTATCACGAGGATTCCAAGTATCGTATCATGCAGTGCAACAGTATTGTATCGTGCATTTAGGGCATATCGTATCGCTTGAGCTACATAGTATCGTATCGTGTAGTGCACTGTATCGTATAGAAAGCAGTATTGTATCGTGAGGATTATGGTATCATATCGTCGACTGTCCCAAGTGTCGTATCATCACCTGCAGAAGTATCGTATCATGGCAAGAGTGGTATCGCCGAGTGTAGTATCGCCAGGGTGGTATCGCCCAGAACATTTTGAGTCTTTTTAAGGGCAAACTTTGAGGCAATTGAGGAGCCAATTAGGGGATAGTTAGGAACCCAAATAGCCACAAAAGGGTGGATGAACTTGAGATCAGGACGGGTGCTAAGTAGCCAAAGAAGTGTTATATCATCGGTAGGAAGTGCAACTCAGGCCAGTCACCGCTCTATCTATTCTGACACCTCTAGTGACTCAGAACAAGAGATACTAATGGCTTCAAAAGACATGCATGGTTATGTTCACAGGAGAAACTTGATGTCTATTGTAGAAGGGGCATACCGTAACTCTTTACAATATGTGTCCACTAATTTTGAGGAGATTCCCATCTACCTGGATGGTTTAAATAGATCAATAGCGAGGATGGTAACTTCCTCTTATTCTCCAATAGTGCCTAGACCGGCACTCAAATATGAACGAGGAGGGTACATGGACAAGTTAGGTCACATCTATGTGGTCATCGAACACCCAGACGAGATCAATGAAAGAGGAGGATTAGAAGGACAAGAAAATTCAAGAAGATCTGACCCTGAAGAGTTAGTAACCAGTGCCCATAGGCAAATCAGTAGTGACTCGAGTCTTGAGAGGAGATTTGATAAGTCAAGGCGATTACGTGTTAGAGGTCTATTTGATCCATGGATCAGCCCACTGTTACAAACTGACTCACCTACACGTGGACAAGAGGAAAGTCCAATGACCTTTTAGGAGTTAAAAGATCCTGAAGACGAGTCTAGAGTCACATACCTACACAAGAACTAGAGAAGGTATTGGCTTGTTGATGTCATAGATAGGGCTCCATTGAAGTATATGGGATTACCTGTATTTCCTCAACGAGAGCAGGCAACCACCTCTCAAAATCCCTTTGGGACACCACAAGAGACATAACATACAATGTCAGGACAGACAAGCCATCAAAGTGTTCCAAACTGAACCCATGTGCAATTTACAATGCCAAGACTACACGCACACAATCAAATGCACCCTGGATTAGGCAACCATCATTGGCCATGAGTGAGACCAAGACCACCACTAGGAGTGCAACCTGGAATGCCCCCAATGAGACTTGCAATCCTTGTAATGCCTAGACCATCTGAACCCATAAGAAGATTAAGACGTATTCAATTGGCTAAGTGTTTGAGAAACCATTATGATGGGATGGGAGAATCTTATGACCACAAAGCTGAATTTATACAAGTTCTAAGAGCTGAACAAGTGGATGATCTCTTTGTGCAGTATGAGTCCTTTGGACTCACTCTCACTAGAACGACTTTGACCTGGTTCTAGCCACTAGATCCCAATCAATTCAGAGATATTGAGCAAATCTTTTAGGAATTCATAAGGGAATTTACTAAGAGAGGGATTAAACATAATTCTTCTTTGTTAATCGATAGCTTCAAACAAAACCCCAATGAAATTGTGAAAACGGCCGCCCAAAGATTTAATCAATATGTCGATAGATGCCCAGTAGCTGAAAGACCCACACAGCAAAAAATGATATCATTATTATTGGACGGACTAACGAACAGAACCTTGAGAACTCTAGTCTATGTGAAGAGGCTATAGACCTTGAGTGAATGTCTTCAAGAGTGTATTGACCTAAAGGACAACCTAGCAGATGATCTCAAAAGTATACCCAGTCCTACGAAAACAGAAGACACTAGAGGTATAGTGACATCCAACTCTAGTAAGATAGAAGAGTTAGCAGAGCTGGTAGCCAAGAAGTTAGGAGTCCATGGACAGAGGAACTACCAGCATCCACCAATGAGAATGCCCATGTTACGAAGATGCAATCTTTGTGGAGGAGATCACCCCACTCACATGTGTGCAAGAGGAGGAACGGGTTTGCCTCAAGCTTGCCCTTACATGAGGCAAACACATCAAGGGACAGCTCCATATTGCCACATAGAACAAAAATACACCAATCACACCACTGAGAATTCTCCATTCAACACGTAGACACGACCTTTGAATCAACCTCACTATAGGCCATATGGATTCACCCTACAGAGCCAAGAAGGGAGATTCCAAGATATAATCCCTATCCAGGACCACCATGAGTACCTAGACCATATGAGCAAGTATAATTTGCAAACACTCAGCTAGTCTTAGGACCATGACTGCCACTTCCTCAACACATAGTACCTGTCAAATATGCTCAACCAGAGGAAAACTTAGATAGAGCCATAATGCCAGCATCACCAATAGCCAGTATAGAATCAATGCACCCAGTATATGAACAGACCCAAGGAGATTATTATTCCCATGATACCAGTATGATGGAGTACGAGCAAGCTTATGACCCGCAATACTATGGATATGAGGGATATGACAATGTCTGTGGAACAGAGGTGGCAACACTAATGTACATTGCACCCAAAGCACCTGCACCCATGAGACCAACCATTAGACCTCCTATGCCAAGAGGACCGTGTTATAGATGTGGAGGAGATCACTTCATTAGAGAATGCACTTAGCCATACAACCCACCACCCCCTAAGATGTGCGAAGGGTATTGCAGCGATTGTGGAAAGGAACATCTCTTTAGAGATTCCCCGAAAATTCCCAACAAGGCTCATGACACTGCACCTATTAACGTGATCAAAGTAATTGAATCGTCAGGAAGTGACAAGGAATACACAGTGCCGTTGAAGGCTATCACACGAGCACAAACGAAAGGACAAGAAAGGAAACAAGTAGATCACAAGCAAGGAAAAAGTAAAACCATAGAACCCAGAACACAAATAGTGGAAGATTCAGAGGACCCACGTGAGAGTATCCAAATGACAAAAAGCCAACAGTGGAAGGATAGGAGAGAAAAACTCAAGAAAAAATGGACAAAAAATAAAAACAAAGAAGACAAGAAGGACACAAGAGCCAAAAGGAAACCTAAAGAGTCCGAAAATAAGGAAGAAATTTTTGTTACACCACATACACTAGAGCCAGAAAAGCTAGGATCAATTCTAGTAGACCCAAAACTAGACGATTTGGACATGTGGTTGAAAGCTTACCAAGCTAGAGTCAACAATGGACCCAATGTAGAGCAGCATGAAAAGCTTTATCCACAAGGGGAGTTAGAAAAGGAGAGGCTAGCAATATGTAGAAAACTCATAGAGGTAGCTCAGGCCACCCTAGAGAAGACTATCCTAGCCCTTCCTGAGACGAGAATGCCTGAAGAAAAATACAAGGATTGTATTAAAGCCAAGGACCAGAATCCAAAAAAAGAGGATGACAACCAAGCACTACTGAACATCCCGGATAAACCCAAGTCCATATTCCTAGATTAAGAAGAAGATTGGCCAAGAGATTTGTGGACTAGGATTCGAGAAAATCAATGGAAAAAGAATGGAGTTGCAAAACCTCCTTTTGAGGAGTTGGATGTGGAATACTATCAACCCACACCAAACATGGAAGAAATATATGAAGAAGTTTTTAGACTAGACCGAAATAGGGAGGAAGCCCAGAGCATTTCTACCCTACCAAATTACATGGGAGAATATGACAAGGAATCCATAATCTTTCGTGCTCCCACAGTAAGAGGAAAAGAAAAGGAGTCTTTTGATAAAACCTCCCATAATCTGATAGAATTTAAAAAGACCAAAGTACAATGCCAGTTGACTGTGGAAGAATTACTTCGTGTTAAACCACAATTATGGAAACAATTAGTGGGACATTGGAGGTAGAGTAGGAGAAGAACGACAAGGAAAGCAAGGGGAATGAAAACCCAATGAACGTACAGATACCCGTGGATACGGTTGGAGAATTTATTGAAGGAGATAAGGGCAACACTTGTTTACCTATCACATGGATACATGACCAAGGCTATACTGGACACAAGAGCAGGAGTAGGTATTGCCACCAAAGATATTTGGGAGAAATGGGGAATGCCAACCCTACAACCAACTCGTATGAAGCTTCAATTAGCAGATGGCCATGGTGAGAAACCATTGGGAATATTGGAAAAGATCAAATTAACCACGTATGGAGTTGAATTTGAGCATACATTAGCAATCTGTAAATTTGGAAAGGCAACTAACTATGAAATGATATGAGGATGACCTTTCATGAGACAACTTAGGGTAGTGCAAGATTGTGGACGAGACTCATTATACCTTCAACATCAAGGAAACACTACCAAGATAAACTTGCATACCTTTGCATACCGAGATGTACCTCCACTACAATGGAATCCCATACACAAGGAGGAAGATGATTTGTCTATCCATAGTACTGGATCAAGTGATCTATCATGCATGCATGAGGATGCCCAATTATGGATGTGTAAGGAAGCAAAGAAAGAGGATAGAAAACTGCCGTTATGGCCCATAGGACATCACGGCGCATAGAGGACCCAATGTACATGCCTCAAGTTTTTCCTGATGAAGCATTTGAACCGCACGGTTGGATGGAGATCCTAGCAACCTTGGACGTGTGTGTAAATGAAGAAGTATTCACCATGAATGAATGAGTGGAGGAAGAAGGCTATGATGTAAACTTGTACATGGTAGTCCTGTAGGAGGTAGAAGTAGGAGAAATATTAGAAAAGGAATGGAAAGAAGAATACAAGAGAATAGAAATGGAACTAAAATTTGATTTGGAGGATCATTGTCTAGATGCCATTCAAGATGAAGAGAAGTACGGAACAATCAAAGTGTTAGCAATAGAAGCAGCCCTTATAGTACCAAATCACGAGGAAAGCATAAGTAAGACTAAACCACACCTGATCTTTTTTGAAGTACTGCAACACTTCAAAAGATATGAAGTAGAAGAAAAAAAAAATATCCATTCACATGCCTAGGAGAGAGGCAAGAGAAGGAGAGGTGTATGACAACAAGGAAAAAACAAAAAAAATCGTAGTAACCATAGAAGATGGAGAAGAAAGATGTACATACATAGGAAAGGATGTGTCAATGGAGGAGGAAGAAGAATTGATACGATTGATCCGACAATATCGAGATGTATTTGCTTGGACCTATAAGGATCTTAAAGGCATGGAACCCTCCATCTACTCTCGTAGAATACTAATGACACCAGAGGCAAAACCATCAAAACAATGCCCTTACACGTATAACGAGGTTTATGCTGCAAAACTAAAAGAAGAAATAGACAAACTATTAGCGCTTGGATTCATTTATGAGATAGAACATACCAAATGGGTGTCGCCATTAGTTTTTGTACCTAAAAAGAACGAAAAATTGAGAGTGTGCATTAATCTAAAGAAGGTCAATGCAACCACAATCCATGATAGTTACCCGCTACCTATCACCGACCACCTATTGGAAAGAGTGGCAGGCAAAGAAGTCTATAGATTCTTGGACGAATTCTCTGGATACAACCAAGTAGCTATTGCTATAGAGGACCAACATAAGACCGAATTCGCAACTGAATGGGGGGTCTATGCTTTCAGAGTGATGCCTTTTGGACTCACTATTGCTACTTTCTAGAGGTTGACGTGTCACATTTTCAAAGAATTCCTGAAGAAGAGTATGGAAGTATATGTGGACGACCTATGAACACATTCCTGAATTGTGGAAAATATTTGATAAATGTTGACAATATAGAGTCTGCCTAAATCTTGAGAAATTTGTTTTCATGGTAAGACAAGGGAAGATCTTACGAAACATCGTGTCTAGGAACAGAATATCTATATATGAAGACAAGATCAAGGTAATTCTAGAACTTCTTGGACCAAAGAATGCAAAAGAAGTGAAAGCATTTATGGATCATTATGGATACTACCATCGATTTATCCACATGTATGTTATAATTGCCAAACTCTTTTATGGATTGTTGACTCAATTCGCATGGATTGAGGAATGTGAGAAGGCATTTAATGAGCTAAAGAAGCGGCTTAGCATGGCTCCAATTTTGAAAACACCCAATTGGAACAAGCCTTTTCATATTCATGTGGACGCTTCCAATTACGCAACAGGATGCATCTTAGCTCATTCGACAGATGAAGGAAAATTCGACCATCCAATTGCCTATGCAAGTAGACAACTGAATCAAGTTGAGAGAAACTATATAACTACGGAGCGAGAGGGATTAGGGATGGTATATGCTGTAAAGAAATTCAGACACTACCTCTTAGCCAATAAGTTCAAGTTCTTCATAGACCATCAAGCCTTATTGTACTTAGTCAATAAGCCTTGCAACACGGGAAGACTTGTGAGATGGTTTCTATTATTAATGGAGCTCGATTTTGAGGTAATTGTGAAAAAAGGGAATACCCACGTGAGATCAGATCATCTCTCTAGGTTAACACATGGAGAAGCACCGAGTGGAGTATCCGATGATTTGCAAGATACTTACTTGTTAAATTTGGAAGTATGTCTGAAGTGGGGAGAAAAGCTAATTCCAATACTCACTCATGGACCACAACATTCAATTAATAAAGAGAGTAAAAAAGAAATCCTACAATTACGTAATTTACACATTATAGTAGGACGTGTGTATTGTAAGGAATCCAACAGCATACTGTCGAGATGTGTAGAGGAAGATGAGCAAAAGAAGTTGATTGAACAAGCTAAATGGAGAACGCACAAAGGAACTTATGGAACCCTAAGAGAATTGAAACGGTTAGGAGTATACTGGCAGGATATGCTTAAAGATGTCCATGCAGATGTCACCAATTGCACGAAATGTCACGAGACCACTCCAGATGACCACACATCCTTACCTTTTTCCACAATAGCACCCAACTGGAGTAAGACAAATTCCTAAAGACATGCGAGCATGAAGAAGGGATCAATTTAGCAAGGAAATGATCTCTCGAAGAAATGAGTAAGGACTATGTAATCATGGGAAGACAATTCTTCAAGAGAGGGAAAGATAATCACCTACGACTATGTGTACATGAAGGAGATTACCTACCCATATTAAAAACGGCGCATGCAAGTGCTACAAGAGGACATTTGTTAGCTGAAAGAACCATAAAAATGATCCTCTTTGTGGGCTTGTGGTGGCCAACTCTACATATGGATGTGGACACCTATGCATGAAGTTGCGAGACATGCCAAAGAGCCAAATATCCGATAAGGTGAGATGACATGCCCTTAACACCTATGGTTTGCATGAGGGCATTTTCTAAATGGGGGATTGATTTCATAGGACCCATTAACCCACCGGCCAAAGGATCACATGCAGAGTATATAATAGTGGCAATGGATTACCTGACTAAATGGTTAGAGGCTAAGGCTACTAGAAAAAACAATGCTCATACCACAGCTAAGCTTCTTTTTGAGCATATCTTTACTGGCTTTAGACTACCTATAGAAATAGTAAGTGATAGAGGAACACATTTCATTAATGAAGTGATAGAATCCTTAATGAATGAGTTCTTAGTGATCCATAAAAAATCAGCCCCTTATCATCCTCAAGCCAACGGGCAAGCTGAAAGTTCCAATAAGGTGTTGTGTATTGTATTGACAGAGATAGTCAATAGTGGAAGGTCAGATTTGGACAAACAATTGCATCATGCAATTTGGGCCTTCCGCGTGTCTTACAAGACAACCATTGGAACTACACCATTTAACCTAGTATATGGATGGAACACAATCTTGCCAATTGATTTTTAAGTGCCGACTTTGAGAGTAGCAGAACGTTATGAATGGATAGGGCATGAATTGTCCAAGAAACTAGACCAAATTTTAAAGCTACATGAGACTAGAATACAAGCTATTGCAGGAATTTATGTGGCCAAGAGGATACAGAAGGCATATTATGATGTGCACATCAAAGACAAAGGACTAAAAGAAGGAGATTTAGTTTTGATATATACTTTGAAACAACATGCCAAGAAGCTACAAAAGCATGGCTATGGACCTCTTATTATCAACAAGATTTCAAGGAGTGGAGCAATTAATCTAGCTACTCTGAATGGAGATGTTCTTCCTAATTACATAAGTGGCTGTCGAGTAAAACGTTACATGGAGCCATTGAGAGACCAAATGTTAGCATGGCTTGTGGGTGCACAAAATAGAAGAAGAGAGGAAGAGAGGATTAGAGAGGAGGCAAGGCAAGAAGCCATAGAGCATATCAAGAAATGGAAAGAATGGATAAGGCAAAGGGATGAACGGTATCTACAAGGAGAAGAGCCTATTCCCATGGCCAACTATCAAGTTCATAAGTCCAACACGAACAATATCAGCAAGTCCCAACCATACTTGAACCTAGGGATTGGAAAAACAGAGTACCAGCTAATCGATGCCTTAATAGATTCAGGGGAAGCACTTAGTTGCATTAGCAATACAGTCATCACACAGATTCACACTACGATAACATCTACTAAAGCACACATGATAGGTGTTGGAGGTCAAGTCATTGAATGCATTGGAGAAGCTGCAGTATCCCTCCACCTAGGAAATTCCACTATGGAACAGCGAGTTCTGGTATGTAAAGACGAGGATCTAATAGAGCACCTTCTCCTAGGGCAAGATTGGATCATTGAAAATGAAGTGAACATTCACCTGGCTCAAGGGTACATCTCAGCCAAAATAGGGCACAAAGAAATCTTTAGCTTATTAAAAAAAACGCCCTGTCATTGGCTGGACATCATCAAGCATGAGAAAGAGATCCTAGAAGAGGAATTAGCGAACGACTCCATCAACAATCTACCAAAGGAACGTCCAAAGAAAGAGGTGACTATCAACACCAATGTATCAGTTGTTGAGGTGAATTCATCCCACACGAACTGTGAATCCAAGGGAAACGATGAGGACAATGCTCTTAAAGTCAACTACAACAAAGGAAAATCATCGACATGAAAGTCAACTATCCGATTCTCGCAATTAGAAGGTACCAATCTACAATGGGTCCACAAGGATTGAGTGAAGGAAGCGATGAAGTCAATACCAATATCGGTCACTCACTTGAAGGAGGCAACAAATGACCAAGGATCCTCCTCATTACATATGGGACTGAAGAGACTTCTCCGAGTATGGCTTCCAAAGTCATTAGTAGCAGCTTAGAAAACACGACAACAAATATGGATTCCAAAAAGGTTCGGACAGATCTCAAGCCAAGAGATAGAAAACCAAGAAGACACATTACATTGGCAAAGTTGGACCCCAAAGCCTAATAGGAATAACCATAGGAACCAGAGGAATACGACATCTAATACTCAAACTACACACAAGGGAAAGGAAAAATAGAGAACATGACAAAACAAAGAGAAGATGAAGCCTCACATTCCAAATACAACATGGATATGGAGACCCAAGAGGCATCAGGAACCGGAGCATGAGAACTAAAAGGATTCCAGTTGCACACATGAAGCAACAAATGCACCTAAAGTATGCATGACAGGGCCGCCTTACGAGGCCATGCATTTGGCACATGATGAGTGTAACAAAAGCAGTGGTGCACATTTCCCACTTGAGAATATGTCATAGATTTTACTTCCATAGGAAGGGACCTACTATGTAAATAAATAAATGCTTCGGCTACACTAATTCTTGTTTTCTTTCAGGATTGAAAATACAAAAAATATATATGTGGTAAGAGATCTTCCTACTATAAACAAGGGGAACGAAGTGACGCAACAAACGATTTGTCACTACAACACACCTCACCACAGACATGTCTTTTAAAGGAAGCTAATGCTCTTTTCATTACGAGTGCAGATGGCTTCTGAGGATTTTGAAGCTACCATTTAGGAGGAAGTGCTGGAATTCCCTCTACAAAGCATGATTAAAGCAAAAGGTCACTGGTTTAGAGAAGATCAACTAGCAAGGGATTATTTATTCCTAGTGACGATCAATATTATGGACACTGACCATCAATTCCCCATAATGTCCCAAGACTTTAAAGTAGTGCATGAACTCCCATCGACAATGGAAATTATGAAGAAAGTTGGCATTCACAAGTACTTTGAATTACCAATATAAAAACTTGATTTTCAACGATGTACGCAAGTCATGAACACCTTGTAGCCAGCATTGCACGATCCATTGGTGCTGGAAGCTAGAGTCCTGGATGCAGTGGGTGAGTGGGTCATTATCCAATTTACACACGACCTCATTAAGGAAGCTTTTGGATGGGAAAAGGATGGGAGCACCATTTTTAAAGAGGAAAGTTGAGGAGCAAAGACCCAAACATTCACTGACATTAATCACATTGATATCAAAGAGGTAGTGCAACTCATCCATTAGCACTTTTGCTTTCCCAACATGCACAAATATACTGCTTTGCAAAAGATCATAGTGCAAATGTTGTCACATGCAATCAAACAAATTGGGAATCAATTCAACATGACTCCATACATTCAAGAACGGCTTTTTGAGGCTAAGAAGCTATGGAATCGTGATATTGATATATCACGATTTGGGCATGAGATAAAATCTAAAAGAAATGCCTTCATCTGAAGCACAAACAAGGAGAAACAAGTATGCTAGATTGCTATTGTTCCTAGAAAAAAGAAAGGAGTAGGGATCGTAGAAGAAGTAGAAACAAGATGTGAACATTGCTCAGCTCAATCCAGTAGTACAACAAATGATACAAACTGCAATGGACACTCAACAACTAATGCTTGTGGCTGATGCTGACTATGACAAGGCAATGAGAGAAAAGAATTAATTTCAAGAAATGGGTGAGAATCTATCTACCCAATTATGTCAAGCACAAAACATAATAGTAGAGAAAGAGACAGAAGTCCACAAAACCAAGCATCAATGCAACTCACTAGAAACGGAAAATCCGAAGCTAAAAGAGCAATTAGAAGAATTACAAAGCAGATATGAAGCTAGTGAAGTAGAGAAGGCACGAATGAATGCTCGAAGCAAAATTTTGGAATCCCAAATCAACGTGTACATGGATGAGGCTGACAATTTAGGACCAGGAACAAAGAATTCATGACAACCCTTCTATGCAATCAACCAATAGAAGCTCTTGAAGTGATGGAAAAAGACACATGAACATTAGAAGAAAGGATAGCAAGGTCTGAAGATTAGCTAAAGCAGGAGCAAACCATCATAGCAGATTGGGAGAAAAGGTATATGGAGGATACTGTGGAACTGAGAAAGAAGTGGAAGGTAGCAGAAAATCGATATATAGTACAATGCAACAGAGATGTTGACCAACTCGTTGTCATATGAGAAGAGCTCCTCAAAAACAAGGAAACAATTGTGAAAGCCTATGAAGAGATTAACGAAAAGGATGACTTAATAAGGCGTTCACAAAGTTAATTAACACAAGAGGTCAATGAGGGGACACCAATAGTTCCACACTCCAGAGTGGCTACTGAGGAGACTGAGGTACGTCCTCTCTCTCCCAACTTACATCATTCACCGATAAGGGAGGACACGGAGACCCACACTGAAAGACATACATGGGATATTGCAGAACTAAGCCGACATGAGGGGGCAGTAGTGGTGTCCCAGCTTTATGAAGATTTTGAAGATCAAGTAATCAAATTCATGAAGGAAGCAAGGATTGAAAGCAAAAATCTAGAACGGGTAATGAGACCCTTCAATGTACCATATGGCTTACTTAAACAACAAACACGAGAGTACAAAAAGAGCACAACAAATAAAGAACCAAATAGCAACCTCCAGTTTAGCATGCAAACATTCACCTACACACAAGAGGAATTTGACAAAGTGGATCCTATATGAAGGAGAAAATTTTTGGAGAAGAACCCTACGCTACGGGTACAATGGGAATCATCACCTTATATACTTCAAGTAAATCCATCTTTTTTTCCACTACCAAGAAGACACTCTGGACGTAATTTTGGGAAGGCCAGTGCCAAGGAAGCATAAATAATCAGTGGCTTAACTATCCATTAAAGCCAAGTCCACCTCGTAATTATCTCCCGACCGAAGAATACACGATTAAAACCATCGAAATTTGGATTGCTTGACATGCAACTATACCAGATTTAACAGTCAAAATGACTAATAATATTTTGAGTATGTTACTTACTGTCATAAAGGTGTTTCAGCATGCCCAATACACATTTTGGAACTTCATCAGCATTAATCAGGGATTAGACGCCCTCATTTTTTATCTGTCAACTATACCTAGACAATTAACGCTCATGGCCATATGCTCAAGACTTATGTTTTAGCCAAGTACTTACATGCAGACTTTTGAAGAAGCATTTTTCATAGGATTTTTTGAAATGGAAAAGTTTCTTTGCAGATCATAGACAGCCACCGGATGACGGGATCAAGTCGCATCAATGGAAAGAGTTCATGCTATGTCATGCCAATCTGCTTGATCAACAAGAGCAGAGAGTCATCCAAACATAATCACGTCGTCAAAAAAAGCCTGTCGGGGACGACAGAGTTCAGGAGGAGGGACGTGTGGAAGGGGAATCAAGCAAAAAGAGAAGAAGAAGAAGATCAAAGAATAAAATTGCTCAGTAAGGAATGAAGTTTATAAAGGAAAAACAAATCTTTGCCCAACACTCCGTAGGGGCACGCACCAGGGGACAACACCAAAAAACTAGATCATGAGGATTGGAACTAAGGAAAGATAACAACTAGGACATTTCATGGGAGGTTGCACACAACTTCCTCATCCACCACGAGCAAGCAGTGAAGCAAAACAATTAAGAAAGAGAGACAGCACACGAAGGACTCTTCATCGGATAAGATAACCAATTGTTTGAAGGTCCTAACTGCCTCCTCGTCCACTAGATGCGTGCAGTGGAAAGAAATGAGTAATGTCCTAGAGGATGACAAAGAAGATTCAAGAATAGGGCCTTTGAAATGTAATGGTGACTTAAAAGAGAGTAAAGCTCACCAGAGTAAGGTGTGCGACAGGAAAGAAGTAGAGAGGCTCCAAGCAATACAAAAGGGTAAGATGTTTGAAGACAAAGACATATCAGATGACCAAAAGTTAGAAAGAGGCACAGGTTGAGAAGTTGAAGAGAGTGACAAAGAATATCACATTCTTAGCCACTGATTGCGTGCATGACAGCCAACTTAATTCAGCAACCCAAATTTGTGATATAAGGAATACCAAGGGGCTTGAAGAAGCAAAGGATCAACATCGGATAAAGTAACAAATTGCCTTAAGATCCTTACTGTTTCTTCGACCACTGGGTGCGTGTATTCAAGAGCCATAAATGAGATGCAGACAAAGGAACAAAGCCTGTTAAGGGACGATAGAGACAAAAAGGCGGAGAGTGTTGTAGAGAAAAGAGGAGACCCAAAATTTTCAAATTAGTGGGCATAATTTTCTTCTTCAAATCCTAGCAAAATTCCCTCAAAAGCTATGTAAATGCACTAGAGGAGTCCTCTAGATGGATAAGCCCAACTCAGTGTAGTATATTTCTTGTAAAATAGTAGGAAATTAGAGATTAGCCAATAAAGTCCCGGTCACTTGTGTGAAAGGACCATTTTTTAGGGCACATGTATATAAGTCACTTGGTGACTCTTTGTAAAGTCTTTTCGCCATTGTGAAGAAGGAGAGCTCAAAATTTCAAATTTGTTTCTTTCTTGCAGATTTTCATCTTCTTAGCTCGTAAAAGAAAAATTAGTAATGGTTGATTCAAAACATGTTATTTAATAATAGCTAATTAATAATAAATGCATAAGGTCAAGCTAATTAGTAGTAGCTACTTAGTACAAATAGCTAACTAGTAAGAAGCTACTTACTATCAACAAACTAAGAAGAAGATAAATATTAATAGCTACTTAGTAGATATAGCTATTTAGTAACAAGCTACTTAGTATCAACAAACTAAGAATAGCCAAAATAATAACAACTATTTTGTAGAAATAGCTAACTAGTAACAAGCTAATTTCTAGTAGATAATTACGAACAAATAACTAAGAAATAGCTACCTAGTAATAGCTAACTAATAAAAAGCTAATCACTTATAACTAACTAAGAACTAGCTACTTAGTAATAGCTAACTAGTAACAAGTTGATTAGTAATATCTAATTACTAATAAGTAATCTTGAATTAGCTACTTAGTAATATCTAAGTGGTAACAAGCTAACTAGTATTAGATTATTACTATCAAGTAACCAAGAACATACTACTCAATAATAGATAACTATTAACAAGCTATTTAGAAATATTTAATTACAAACCACTAACCAAGAACTAGATTCTTTGTAATAGCTAACTAGTAAAAAGCTAATTAGTAATAGCTTACTAGTAACAAGCTAATTACTGATAGCTAATTAGTAACAAATAACCAAGAACTCGCTACTAAGTAATAGCTCATTCGTAACAAGATAATTAGTAATAAATAATAAGTAATTGCTTATTAAACAAGTAACCAAGGACAACCTACTTAGAAATAGCTAACTAGTAACAAGCTAATTACTATTAACTAGCTAAGACCCATCTAGCTAGAAACAACTTACTATTAACAAGCTAATTAGTAATAGCCAATTACTAATAACTAGCTAAGAATTAGCTACCTAGAAACAACTAACTAGTAATAAGCTAAATATAATGCCTACTTACTAGCAACTAGCCTAGATCTAGGTACTTAGTAATAGCTAACTAGTAACAAGCTAATTAGTAATAGCTAATTACAAACAAGTATTCTAGAACTAGCTACTTGGTAATAGCTAGCTTGTAACAAGCTAATAATTGGTAATTGATAATTACTAATAAGTAACCAAGGACTAGCTACTTAGAAATAGCTTACTAGTAACAAGCTAATTCGTAATAACTAATTACAAATAGCTAAACAAGAATGAGCTACTAATTAACAAGCTAATTAGCAATAGCTACTTCTAAAGAACTAAGTAAGAACCAAATACTTTGTAATAGGTAACTTGTAAGCTAAATAGTATTATCTAATTAATAAAGATAATTACAAACAACTAACCAAGGGCTAGCTTTCTATTAATATCTAATTGCTAACAAGTTAAAGGTATTAACTAATTACCAATAGCTAGCTAAGAACTACCTACTTAGTAATAACCAACTAGTAACAAGATAACATCTTGTAACAACTAACCAAGAACTAGGTACTTAGTAATACCAAACTGGTAACAATCTAATTAATGACTAGTAATAGCCTCTTGTTTCCGTAACGTTGATGGAGTTATTTATATGCTTCAAACAATGCCATCCAATGATAAGTATCTAGCTTCAAAAGTTTGAATCATTGAAGCCATATTTTGTTAAGAGATTGAAAGGTGGATTCACATGGTGCATTTATCACGTTCAAATGTCATACCTTAAGTATGTAATCAGTACGTTAGTTAAATCAAGCTCTTTCATGCATAGCTATCTTTTGTAGTTGTGGCGGTTCTATTTGTCAAGTAGGGAAGACATCAAGATGCAATGCTTCAACAACTACATTTAGATTAATTAGTAGCATTATAGAAAGTATTATATGTCCATGTCAAAATGATACCATATTCCACTAGATCGATGATGGTTAAGTGTTCTAATTGTTGAGTAGAATGTTCTTAGTGCTCTACAAGAGAGACTAGAATTGGGGAATATCATATTCTTGTAAAGATCCTTGAAGATGTCAAGTTAGTGTTTGAAGGACAACCTCATAAAAGGAAATAATTACTAAAGAGGGTCATGAGTCCTAAAGTTGTTACCGGATTATGTTATACTTTATGGCATAATGGAATGTTGAGTGGATTTTAATGTCTTGAGGTTTTATAATGTGATTGTGTTTTGATCTAGCAAGTCAAGAATCATGTGGACATGAATGCACATGGATTTATTCAGATTTGTTAGTTGATCTTGTACAGGCATGTACATAGAGATAATAAAATAACAAAATATCACAAGAACACACATTGAATAGAGAGAGATGCCTGAACACAAGATTGGCTACAACCTTCACCCACATACTCTGATGGATGAGTCTCTTAGAGTATGTGGTTTTATAGGTATTTTCACTATGTCTTGAATAGAAGATACATAAGGTCAATGCTTCAAAAAGTATGTGGCTATGAAAAGTGTTCTTTATTTACAGAAATTTACTTTCTAAGCAATCTACTACTTTCACTAAAATATAAAATACTATCTTTTAATTATTTTCAAAAATATCTAAGTAAATCCACACGTGTTCATGCCCTCATGATTCTTGACCTACTAAATCAAAACACAATCACATTAAAAACCTCAAAACATTAAAATCCATTTGACATTCCATTATTCCATAAAGTATAACATGCCTTCCAATGGACGAGCAACTGAACTCAATTGATAAGAATCAAATATCAACTAATCCTACCGACCATAAATCACCACTAGCTTCTAGAAATTTCAGTCCTTCATCCTCTTCTAACCGAGCTATCATGTGTGGTGGATGGCAAGTCAAATGTCCCATCACTTAACAATCTCAAGCATATTCCATGTTAAAACACATGCATGGAAATGGAAAACTAGAAGTTAATGTGACTGTTAATAATAATGCAAAAACCAATTGGTCATAATGTGAAGTTAATGATGTCTTATGAATCCATTGAGATTCTTCAAGTTAGTGAGTTTCATATTTAGCTATATATTGATGATATTGCTTACAAGTGTGCGTAGTTGTAACATCATAATTAGGCATGTTCTCTAAAACTAAAATTTCAACATCCCCTTCTAGTAGAGGAGGATTATCTAAAATAGGAAAGAATGGTAAAGTTCCTTTAAAGGATTTCAATAAACTAAAATGAAAAGAAGTATGTATATTCCAATGCACAGGTATTTCTAATCTAAAAGAACTAGGATTTATTTTTTGAATAGTACAAAAAGATCCAAAATAATGTAGTGCAACTTTAATCTTACGATGTTGTAAAATGGTTTTCAAATGTATTTTAACTATTTCTAACCATACCAAGTCGTTTTCATTATATTGTTTACCCTCTCATTTTTTGTAAACATTATGCATATAATGTTCTTGTCTCTTCATAATGTGCTCATGAACCTCATGAAGTGTAGAAATATGATCTTGTGCAAAAGAATCAGCCATAGGGATATCTATTTGAGTGATACTCATGGGAGTGGGAAACTTTTTACCATAAACAATCTCATAAGGTGCACTTTGGGTAGTGGTATTTGTTGTATTACTACTTGGATTATCGAAACAATAACAACGTAATAAGTCTAAAATATTACTATTTGTAGCTTCACGTTGCTCAATACTTTCAAGCAAAAATGTAGATCTAAAGTGTGTTTTGAAACCTAAATTTTGAAATAATGCAACTCAAAAGTGATTACAAAAAGGAACATCTCGATTTGATAGAATATTACAAGTTAATGTTTCATTGTGTCTAGCTGGCTAAAATTATGAACTAAAAACGAAAAATAGGATTACCTCAGATACTGTGAAGGGAGATGGGTAATACACTCAAAACATGTGCTTGGTGCTGCAAAACCTACTCTACACTTTCCTACATAACCTTAGACATGATAAGTAGCCACCTTGTGCTTGCTAAGGATGCATATAAACCATCCTAGTGATTTTAGAGTATCAATCTCAAATTGATTCATCAAAGCAGGCTACTGGATACAAAACAGATGAAGCAAAAAACTTGCTATTTTAGGATGGACTGCACTATGGAAATTAACTCAGAGTTCATAGGCTACTAAAAATTGAACAAACATCTTTTGTAGACTTTTAGTTAGATAGATAATGAATCTAAAGCACCAAATTGGCTGATTTTGATGAACCATATTAACAGAAATCCATTCAGCAACATACAAGTATCATCCCCATATTTTAGGAGTTAACTACTAGTATACCTAGTTAGTTTCAAATGAATGTAGTTCACAAATTAATAAACAAATGATGATGAAAATTGGTATGTTGAAACTAGACTGTTCAAATTACCTATACCACTTTATCGCTCAATCTAAGATCAAGTATACGTAGAGAACTCAGTCACTGGAGTTGATTGAAAATGAGAATATGAACTTGTAGCAGTAGATAAGAACAACTTCAAAGTATAGCTTGAAAATCAATCTATATTGAACATATTGGACATGATATCAATGGACATGAACCTTGAGAAGGAGGAGCACAATGTGTGTTTCATGTGTGGCTTGGTGCTTAATCAAAATCTTTCCTGAATGTAGCTTTAAGTACTGTTCTAATCAGCAACTACACATAGGTGTTTATATAGTGATATTTGAATTCAAATCTTGGAGGGATTGTACCTAAACGTTCCGTGAAAGTTGAGGAATCATGTAGCTAATCAATCACTCATAACACAGCTCATAATTTGTGCCTAACATGGCCACATGTTTCTTCAAAGACTTTTACTTTTTAAGGTGATAACTTTTCAAGAGTTACAAGAGCATCTTTCAATGTCTCTCTCATTGAGAGTGTGCATAAGTAATGCTTTACATTTATGAATGATCAATATTCGGCTTGGATAAAATACACCAATAGCTCCTCTTGAAGCCTAGTATGCTTGAGTCTTCAGTCCTCCTTGATTTCTAACAATCCAATCATGCCTTTGAACCTCTTTATCTTGATATCATCTAATAACTTAGTCAACATGTTGCACTTGGAATATTAGTGGAAACATAGGACAATTGAATATGCTTTCTCATCAACTTCTCTCATAAATAATGATAATGTACTTCAATATGCTTGGTTCTAGCATGGTAAATTGGTATGGCTGCTAAGTGAAGTGAACTTGTATTATCACAAAAAATATGAGGAGTTAAGGTATGTAGCCCCAAATCAGAGTATGAACATGTTAACCACATATCTTATTATGGTGCATTTGCCAATCCCCATTATTTAGCTTCAGTAGATGATAGAGCAATAGTTGCTTGCTTCTTTGAAGGCCAAGAAATCAGTTTTGATACTGCAAATGACAAATATCATGGAGTACTCTTCTAGTCATCCTTTGAACCCACCCAAGCTACATCTGAGTAAAACTCGATATCTTCATTACATCGACAAAGCTGGACCCCAAAGCCTAATAGGAATAAGCATACAAACTAGAGGAATATGACATGTAATACTGAAACTACACACAAGGGAAAGGAAAAACCAAGAACACGACAAAACAAAGAGAAGATGAAGCCTCACATTCCAACTATAACATGGATATGGAGACCCAAGAGGCAGCAGGAACCGAAACATGAGAACCAAAAGGATTCCAGTTGCACATATGAGGCAGCAAATGCACCTAAAGTATGCATGACAGGTCAACCTTACGAGGCCATGCATTCGGCACATGATGAGTGTAACAAAACCATTGGTGCACATTTCCCACTTAAGAATAGGTCATACATTCTACTTCCATAGGAATGACCTACTATGTAAATAAATAAATGCTTCCGCTACACTAATTCTTGTTTTCTTTCAGGATTGAAAATAATATATATATATATGTGGTAAGAGATCTTCCTATTGTAAACAAGGGGAACGGAGTGACGCAACAAATGAATTGTCACTACAACACACCTCACCACAGACATGTCTTTTAATGGAAGCTAATGCTCTTTTCATTACGAGTGCATATGGTTTTTGAGGATTCTGAAGCTACCATTATGGAGGAAGTGCTGGAATTCCCTCTACAAAGCGTGACTAAAGCAAAAGGTCACTGGTTTAGAGAAGATCAACTAGCACGGGATTATTTATTCCTAGTGATGATCAAAATTATGGACACTGACCATCGATTCCCCATAATGTCCCAAGACTTTAAAGTAGTGCATGAACTCCCATCGACAATGGAAATTATGAAGAAAGCCAGCATTCACAAGTACTTTGAATTACCAATATAAAAACCTGACTTTCAACGATGTACGCATGTCATGAACACCTTGTAGCCAGCATTGCATGATCCATTGGTGCTAGAAGCTAGAGTCCTTGATGTAGTAGGTGAGTGGGTTATTATCCAATTTACACATGAACTAATTAAGGAAGCTTTTGGATGGGAAAAGGATGGGAGAACCATTTTTAAAGAGGAAAGTCAAGGAGCAAAGACCCGAACATTCACTCACATTAATTGCATTGATATGGAAGAGGAAGTGCGACTCATCCATCAGCACTTTTGCTTTCCCAACATGCACAAATATACTGCTCTGCAAAAGATCATAGTGCAAATGTTGTCACATGCAATCAAACAAATTTGGAATCAATTCAACGTGACTCCATACATTCAAGAACGGCTTTTTGAGGCTAAGAAGCAGTGGAATCACAAGAAGTTCCTAAACGGAAGCATTGTCTTAACCATATTGATATATCACCATTTGGGCATTAGAGAAAATCTAAGTGAAATGCCTTTATCTGAAGCAGAAACAGGGAGAAACAAGTATGTAAAGATTGCTATTGTTCCTAGAAAAAAAGAAAGGAGTAAGGATCGTAGAAGAAGCGAAAACAAGTTCCCAACCTAGAATGAGAGGTACCAAGAGGCTAAGGGAAATGATGCAAGCAGAAGAAGAAGTTCCAGCTACAAAGAGGGAACATGTACTTCCAAGGATGAGACTTGAGGACAATGGACCGATTACGGAAGAAGAATTGACAAAAGCAATGGAAGCTACCCACCAATACGTGGAAGGACATGGAAACCTCTTAGTGCAAGGGCACCACTACCAACAAGCACAACAAGACTCAGAACAAAGAAAGAGGTTGAACAAAGTTCACAGATACAGGGAATTGGGATTAATAAACTCAAGCTCATCATCAGATGCACAAGAAGAACGGGAAACCTCCATGTTGAATGTGGCCATTCGAAGTGATTCCAAGGATGATGGGCAATGGGAGGAGTTAAATCAAGTAAACAAGGACTTGGACACGGAAGGAAGGAAGGCATATCAGACGCCAATAAACTCCAGCAAGGACACGACTAGGAAGGAAGTGTCTCAAGAAGAAGTACATATTATTAAATTTAATGAAGCATCTAATATTCAAATCAAAGAGACTCTGCTAGCGGGAGAGGTCCTGTTCAAGAACCCCAAGGAAGAAAGGGTTGAAAATACCATTGAAGAATCAGAACACTTCACATCAATAAGGGTAGTGGCAGAACCCTCTCCAATGGATGTAACATTTCAAGGGAGTACCACCAAGTCTATGAATAAGGAAGAAGAGAAAAGAGAGCAGGAGGTACAGCTTCAAATAAGGCAACGAAATAACGAGACCATACATGTGGAGCAAGGGAACGACGTATGCATAGGAGGAGCTCCAAGCATCCCAAAAACATGGTTAAATGTGGACATCGGTCAGCTCAAGACACTAGTACAATAGATGATACAAATTGCAATGGACACTCGACAACTAATGCTTGAGGCTGATGCTGACTATGACAAGGAAATGAGAGAAAAGAATCAATTTCAAGAGATAGGTGAGAATCTATCTACCCAATTATGTCAAGCACAAAACATAATAGTAGAAAAAGAGGTAGAAGTCCACAAAACTAAGCATCAATGCACCTCACTAGAAACAGAAAATCAGATGCTAAAAGAGCAATTAAAAGAATTACAAAGAAGATATGAAGCTAGCGAAGTAGAGAAGGCACAAATGAATGCTAGAAGCAAAAGTCTGGAATCCCAAATCAAGGTGTACATGGATGAGGGTGACAATTTAGGGACCAGGAACAAAGAATTAATGACAACCCTTCTATGCAATCAACCAATAGAAGCTCCTGAAGTGATAGAAAAAGACACACGAACATTGGAAGAAAGGATAGCAAGGTATGAAGATCAGCAAAAGCAAGAGCAAGCCATCATAGCAAATTGGGAGAAAAGGTATATGGAGGATACTCTGGAACTAAGAAAGAAGTGGAAGGCAGCAGAAAATCAATATATAGTACAATGCAACAGAGATGTTGACCAACTCGTTGTCATATGAGAAGAGCTCCTCAAAAACAAAGAAACAATTGTGAAAGCCACCGAAGAGATTAAAGAAAAGGATGACTTAATAAGGTGATTGAAAAGTCAATTAACACAATAGGTCAATGAGGGGACACCAATAGTTCCACACTCCAGAGTGGATACTAAGGAGACTGAGGTACATCCTCTCTCTCCCAACTTACATCATTCACCGCTAAGGGAGGACATGGAGACCCACACTAAAAGACATACTTGGGATATTGCAGAACTAAGCTGATATGAGAGGGCACTACTGGTGTCTCAGCTTACTGAAGATTTTGAAGATCAAGTAATCAAAGTCATGAAGGAAGCAAGGATTGAAAGCAAAAATCTACATATGGCTTACTTAAACAACAAACACGACAGTACATAAAGTCCACAAAAAATAAAGAGCTAGATAGCAACCTCCCGTTTAGCATGGAAACATTCACCTACACACAAGAGGAATTTGACAAAGTGGATCCTATATGGAGGAGAAAATTTTTGGAGAAGAACCCTACGCTACAGGTACAATGGGAATCATCACCTTATATACTTCAAGTAAATCCATCTTTTTGTCCAGTACCAAGAAGACACTCCTGGACGTAATTTTGGGAAGGCCAGCACCAAGGAAGCATAAATAATCAGTGGTTCAACTATCCATTACTGCCAAGTCCACCTCGTAATTATCTCCCGATCGAAGAATACATGATTAAAACCATTGAAATTTGGATTTCTTGATATGCAATTGTACCAGATTTAACAGTCAAAATGACTAATAAGATTTTGAGTATGTTACTTACTGTCATAAAGGTGTTTCAGCATGCCCAATACACATTTTGGAGCTTCATCGACATTAATTAGGGATTAGACGCCCTCATTTTTTATCTTTCAACTATACCTAGCCAATTAACGCTCATGGCCATATACTCAAGACTTATGTTTTTTCCAAGTACTTACATGCAGACTTTTGAAGAGGCATTTTTCACAGTTTTTTTTTAAATGGACAAGTTTCTTTGCAGACCATAGACAGGCACCAGATGACGGGGTCAAGTCGCATCAATGGATACAGTTCATGCTATGTCATGCCAATTTGCTTAATCAACGAGAGCAGAGAGTCATCCAAACATAATCATGTCGCCAAAAAAAGCCTCTCGGGGATGACAGAGTTCAGGAGGAGGGACGTGTGGAAGGGGAATCAAGCAAAAAGAGAATAAGAAGAAGATCAAGGAATAAAATTGCTTAGTAAGGAACGAAGTTTATAAAGGAAAAACCAAATCTCTACCCAAAGTCATGCAGGGGCACGCACCAAGCGACAACACCAAAGAACGAGATCCTAAGGATTGGAACTAAAGAAAGATAACAACCTGGACATTTCATGGGAGGTTGCACACAACTTCCTCATCCACCAGGAGCATGCGGTGAAGCGAAACAAGTAAGAAAGAGAGACAGCACACGAAGGACTCTTCATCGGGTAAGATAACTAATTGTTTGAAGATCCTAACTCCCTCCTCGTCCAGTGGATGCGTGCGGTGGAAAGAAATGAGTCAGGTCCTAGAGGATGACAAAGAAGATTTACAAATACGGCCTTTGAAATGTAATGCTGACTTAAAAGAGAGTAAAGGTTAGCAGAGTAAGGTGTGCGAAAGGAAAGAAGTAGAGAGGCTCCAAGCAATACAACATGGTCAGATGTTTGAAGACAAAGACATATCAGAAGACCAAAAGTTAGAAAGAGGTAGAGGCTCATAAGTTGAAGAGAGTGACCAAGAACATCACATTCTTAGCCACTGCTTGCGTGCATGCCAACCAACTTAATTCCGCAACCCAAATTTGTGATATAAGGAATACCAAGGGGCTTGAAGAAGCAAAGGATCAACTTCGGATAAAGTAACAAATTTCCTTAAGATCCTTACTACTTCTTCGACCACTGGGTGCATGTATTCAGGAGCCATAAATGAGATGTAGACAAAGGAACAAAGTGTGTCAAGGGACAACAGAGACAAAGAGGGGGAGAGTGTTGCAGAGAAAAGAGGAGCCCCAAAATTTTCAAATCAATCGGCATAGTTTTCTTCTTTAAATCCTAGGAAATTCCCTCAAAAGCTATGTGAATGCACTAGAGGAGTCCTCTAGATGCATAAGCCCAACTCATTGTAATATATTTCTTGTAAAATAGTAGGAAATTAGAGATTAGCCGATAAAGTGCCGGTCACTTGTGTGAAAGGACCATTTTTTAGGGCACACGTATATAAGTCACTTGGTGACTCTTTGTAAAGAGTTTTTGCCATTGTGAAGAAGGAGAGCTCAAAATTTCAAATTTGCTTCTTTCTTGCAGATTTTCAACTTCTTAGCTCGTAAAAGACAAACTAGTAATGGTTGATTCAAATCAGGTTATTTAGTAATAGCTTATTAATAATAAATGCATAAGGTCAAGCTAATTAGTAATAACTACTTAGTACAAATAGGTAACAAGTAAGAAGCTAATTACTATAAACAAACTAAGAACAAGATAAATATTAATAGCTACTTAGTAGAAATAGATATTCACTTACAAGCTACTTAGTATCAACAAACTAAGAATAGCCTAAATAATAACAACTATTTTGTAGAAATAGCTAACTAGTAACAAGCTAATTACTAATAGATAATTACGAACGAATAACTAAGAACTAGCTACCTAGTAATAGCTAACTAATAAAAAGCTAATCACTAACAAGTAACTAAGAACTAGCTACTTAGTAATAGCTAACTGGTAACAAGTTGACTAGTAATAGCTTATTACTAATAAGTAATCTTGAATTAGCTACTTAGTAATATCTAATTGGTAACAAGCTAACTAGGATTAGATAATTACTAACTAGTAACAAGTAACCAAGAACATGCTACTCAATAATAGATAACTATTAACAAGCTATTTAGAAATACTTAATTACAAACAACTAACCAAGAACTAGATTCTTTGTAATAGCTAACTAGCTGTAATAAGCTAATTAGTAATAGCTAACTAGAAACAAGCTAATTACTTATAGCTAATTAGTAACAAATAACCAAGAACTAGTTTCTAAGTGATAGCTCATTCGTAACAAGATAATTATTAATAAATAATAAGTTTTTGCTAATGAAACAAGTAACCAAGTACCACCTATTTAGAAATAGCTAACTAGTAACAAGCTAATTACTATTAACTAGCTAAGATCCATCTAGCTAGAAACAACTTATTAGTAACAAGCTAATTAATAATAGCCAATTACTAATAACTAGCTAAGAATTAGCTACCTAGAAACAACTTATAGTAATAGCTAATTATTAGCAACTAGCCTAGATCTAGCTACTTAGTAATAGCTAACTAGTAACAAGCTAATTAGTAATAGCTAATTACGAACAAGTATTCTAGAACTAGCTACTTGGTAATAGCAATCTTGTAACAAGCTAATAATTGGTAATTGATAATTAGGAATAAGTAACCAAGAACTAGCTACTTAGAAATAGCTTACTAGTAACAAGCTAATTAGTAATAACTAATTATAGATAGCTAAACAAGAATGAGCTACTAATTAACAAGCTAATTAGCAGTAGCTACTTACTAACAACTAAGTAAGAAGCAAATACTTTGTAATAGGTAACTTGTAAGCTAATTAGTAATATCTAATTAATAAAGATAATTACAAACAACTAATCAAGGTCTAGCTACCTATTAATAACTGATTGGTAACAAGCTAAAGGTATTAACTAATTACCAATAGCAAGCTAAGAACTACCTACTTAGTAATAACCAGCTAGTAACAAGATAACATCTTGTAACAACTAACCAAGAACTAGGTACTTAGTAATACCAAATTAGTAACAAGCTAATTAATGACTACTAATAGCCTCTTGTTTCCGTAATGTTGATGGAGTTATTTATATGCTTCAAGCAATGCCATCCAATGATAAGTATTTAGCTTCAAAAGTTTGAATCATTGAAGCCATATTTTGTTAAGAGATTGAAAGGTGGATTCACATGGTGCATTTATCACGTTCAAATGTCATACCTTAAGCATGTAATCAATATCCTAGCTAAATCAAGCTCTTTCATGCATAGCTATCTTTTGTAGTTGTGATGGTTCTATTTGTCAAGTAGATGCAATGCTTCAACAACTACATTTTGATCAATTAGTAGCATTATAGAAAGTATTATATGTCCATGTCAAAATGATAACATATTCCACTAGATGGCTGATGGGTGAGTGTTCTAATTCTTGAGTAGGACGTTCTTAGTGCTCTACAACAGAGATTGGAATTGGGGAATATTATATTCTTGTAAAGATCCTTGAAGATGTCAAGTTAGTGTTTGAAGGACAACCTCGTAAAAGGAAATAATTACTAAAGAGGGTCATGAGTCCTAAAGTTGTTACCGGATTATGTTATAATTTATGGCATAATGGAATGTTAAGTGGATTTTAATGTCTTGAGGTTTTATAATGTGATTGTGTTTTGATCTAGCAACTCAAGAATCATGTGGACATGAATGCACATGGATTTATTCAGATTTGTTAGTTGATCTTGTACAGGCATGTACATAGAGATAATAAAATAACAAAATATCACAAGAACACACATTGAATAGAGAGAGATGTCTAAACACAAAGACACAAGATTGGCTACAGTCTTCACCCACATACTCTGATGGATGTGTCTCTTAGAGTATGTGGTTTTATAGGTATTTTCACTATGTCTTGAATAGAAGATACATAAGGGCAATGCTTCAAAAAATATGTGGCTATGAAAAGTGTTCTTTATTTACAAAAATTTACTTTGTAAGCAATCTACTACTTTCACTAAAATATAAAATACTATCTTTTAAATATCTTCAAAAATATCTAAGTAAATCCACACGTGTTCATGCCCTCATGATTCTTGACCTACTAAATCAAAACACAATCACATTAAAAACCTCAAAACATTAAAATCCATTTGACATTCCATTATTCCATAAAGTATAACATGCCTCCAAATGGAAAAGCAACTGAACTCAGTTGATAAGAAATAAAAATAGACATGGATGGCTAGTCACATGTCCCATCACTAAACAATCTTAAGCATATTCCATGTTAAAACACATGCATGGAAATGGAAAACTAGAAGTTAATGTGACTGTTAATAATAATGCAAAAACCAAGTGGTCATAATGTGAAGTTAATGATGTCTTATGAATCCTATGAGATTCTTCAAGTGAGTTTCATATTTAACTATATATTGATGATATTTCTTACAAGTGTGTGTAGTAGTAACATCATAATCAGGCATGTTGTCTAAAACTAAAATTTCAACATCCTCTTCTAGTAGAGGAAGATTATCTAAAATAGGAAAGAGTGGTAAAGTTACTTTCAAGGATTTAAATAAACTAAAATGAAAAGAAGTATGTATATTCCAATGCAAAGGTATTTCTAATCTAAAAGCATTATGATTTATTTTTTGAATAGTACAAAAAAATCCACAATAATGTAGTGCAACTTTAACCTTACGATGTTGTAAAATCGTTTTCAAATGTATTTTAACTATTTCTAACCATCCAAAGTCATTTTTATTATATTGTTTAGGTACTCATTTCTTATAAACATTATGCATGTAATGTTCTTGTCTCTTCATAATATGCTCATGAACCTCATGAAGTGTAGAAATATGATCTTGGGCGAAAGAATCAGCCATAGAGATATCAATTTGAGTGATAGCCATGGAAGTGGGAAACTTTTTACCATAAACAATCTCATAAAGTGCACTTTGGGTAGTGGTATTTGTTGTGTTACTATATGCAAATTGTAGTAAAGTAATTTTCCTAGCCCAACTACTTGGATTATTGAAACAAAAACAATGTAATAAATCTAAAATATTAATATTTTTAGCTTCACGTTGCTCATTACTTTCAAGAAAACATGTAGATCTAAAGTTTATTTTGCAACCTAAATTTTGATATAATGCAACTCAAAAGTGATTACAAAAAGGAACATCTCGATTTGATAGAATATTACAAGTTAATGTTTCATTGTGTCTAGCTAGCTAAAATTATGAACTGAAAATGCAAAATAGGATTACCTCAGATACTGTGAAGGGAGATGGGTAATACACTCGAATCATGTGCCTAGTGCTGCAAAACCTACTCTACACTTTCCTACATAACCTTAGAGATGATAAGTAGCCACCTTGTGCTTGCTAAGGATGCATATAAAGCATCCTAGTGATTTTAGAGTATCAATCTCAAATTGATTCATCAAAGCAGACTACTTGATACAAAACAGATGAAGCAAAAAACTTGCTATTTTAGGATGGATTGCACTATGGAAATTAACTGAGAGCTCATAGGCTGCTAAAAATTGAACAAAGATATTTTGTAGACTTTTTATTAGATAGATAATGAATCTAAAGCACGAAATTGGCTGATTTTTTATGAACCATATTAAGAGAAATCCATTTAGCAACATATAGGTATCATCTCCATATTTTAGGAGTTCACTACTAGTATACCTAGTTAGTTTCAAATGAATGTAGTTCACAAATTAATAAACAAATGATGATGAAAATTGTTATGTTGAAACAAGACTTTTCAGATTACCTATACCACTTTAAAGCTCAACCAAAGATCAATTATACATAGAGAATTCAGTGACTGAAGCTCATTGAAAATGAGAATATGAACTTGTAGTAGTAGATAAGAACAACTTCAAAGTATAGCTTGAAAATCAATCTATATTGAACATATTGTACATGATATCAATGGACATGAAGCTTGAGAAGGAGGACCACAATGTGTGCTTCACGTGTGGCTTGGTGCTTAATCAAAATCTTTCCTGAATGTAGCTTTAAGTGATGTTCTAATCAGCGACTACACATAGGTGTTTATATAGTGATATTTGAATTCAAATCTTGGAGGGATTGTACCTAAATGTTCTGTGAAAGTTGAGGAATCATGTAGCTAATGCATCACTCATAACACAGCTCATAATGTGTGCCTAACATGGCCACATGTTTCTTCAAAGACTTTTACTTTTTAAGGTAATAACTTTTCAAGAGTTATAAGAGCATGTTTCAATGTCTCTCTCATTGAGAGTGTGCATAAGTAATGCTTTACATTTATGAATGATCAATTTTCAGCTTGGATAAAATACACCAATAGCTCCTCTTGAAGCCTAGTATGCTTGAGTCTTCAGTCCTCCTTGATTCCTAACAATCCAATCATGCCTTTGAACCTGTTTAGCTTGATATCATCTAATAACTTAGTCAACATGTTGCACTTGGAATATTAGTGGAAACATAGGACAATTGAATATCCTTTTTCATCAACTTCTCTCATAAATAATGATAATGTACTTCAATATGCTTGGTTCTAGCATGGTAAATTGGTATAGCTGCTAAGTGAAGCGAACTTGTATTATCACCAAAAATATGAGGAGTTAAGGTATGTAGCCCCAAATCAAAGTATGAACATTTTAACCACATATCCTATTGTGGTGCATTTGCCAATTCCCATTATTTAGCTTCAGTAGATGATAGAGCAATAACTGCTTGCTTCTTTGAAGGCCAAGAAATCAGTTTTGATACTGCAAATGACAAATATCATGAAGTACTCTTCTAGTCATCCTTTGAACCCACCCAAGCTACATCTGAGTAAATCTCGATATCAACTTCAAAGGTGAAGGGGTAGAAAAGCACTTCATTTATAGTGCCCTTCAAGTATTTTAGCACACCCTTGGTGGCTTCCATGTGTGGCTTCCTTGGCTTGTGCATAAACTGACTAAGTATGCAAACACTATAGCATATGTCCACCCTTGTGAGAGTTTCATAGTTCAAGCTTCCTACCAAGCTTTGATAACTTGTGATATATTGAATAGGTTCTTCCTCATAAGCACTTAGCTTATGATTCAACTCCATGGGTGTACCTTTACACTTATTCTTCTCCGTTTTAAATTTAGAAAGCATGTCATGTACATACTTCCTTTGAGTGATGTAGATACCAGAATCTGTATAGACAAGTTCAAGTCCAAGAAAATAAGTGAGAGGTCCAAGATCACTGATCTTGAATTTATCCTTTTTTTCAGCCTTAACCTGTTTAATACCATTGACATTATTCTCTGTAATTAAAATGTCATCTACATATACACAGAGATATATAACCTCTGATCCATTCCCCTTGATGAATAAGGATGTGTCTACTTTGCTAGATTTGAGTCCGTGGTCCTACAAGTAGGTAACTAATTTGTGATTCCAAGCTCTTGGATCTTGCTTCAAACCATAAAGAGCCTTCTTCAATTTGCACACATAATTTCGATGATGTGTATCTTCAAAACTAGGTGTTCTTAAATCCAACCATTGAGAATTGCATTCTTTACATCTAGTTGATATCGTTTCCACTTCCTAGATGTTGTAATGCTAACTAGTACTCTACTAGTAGGCATTTTAGCAACAGGTGAGAAGGTCTCTTCATAGTCTATGCCATGGGTTTGGGCAAACCCCTTCACTACTAACCTTGCTTTGTATCTATTAAGACTACCATCTGAATTCCTTTTTACTTTATAGATCCACCTTGATCCAATTACATTTATTGATGGCTTGCTAGGAAGAAGTTCCCATCTATCATTGTCCATGAGGGGTTCAGTTTCTTCATCCATTGCTTCTCTCCATTCCTTCTTGCTTTGAGCTTCTTCATATGATGTTGGTTCTTCATTGTTGGAGTCCTTAGCCATATAAATTGAATGCTTTGTGACCAAAGAGGTATTAAACCCATATCTCTCTAGTTTCTTTTTCTCTCTCATTGATCTTCTCAGTGATTGATGAGAGCTTTCTGATTTGACCTAAGTCTTACACCTTAGCCTTCCCTTTGTTCTTCCATAGCTTCGATTTCTCTAACTCTATCAAGTCATCTTTAGAGTCACTATCTTCATGATGCTTTGGTTCCTTTGTTGGAAGAGACGGAAAGTCTTCTTCCAAGTCATAGGGTAGCTTCACTTTCCTATCATCATGAAACCAAGGTTTAATTTCATCGAAAACTACATCCCTACTAACTAAAAAGCCTTTGTTAGAGGGATTATATAATCTATATCCTTTTTGGTTTCGATCACATCCAATAAAGGTACACTTCTCTGAGTTGGGATCCAATTTCCCTCTTATTTGAGAAGGTATGTGAGAATAAGCTAGAAATCCAAATATTTTGCAATAATCTAGACTTGGACTTCTTCCATTACATACATCATAGGGATTCATACCATACAAAGACTTTGATGGAAGTCTATTTACAAGGTATGTGGTTGTTGATATAGCCTCTTCCCAAAGATAATTTGGTAAACCCTTTTCATTGAGCATAAATTTGGCTACCTCAACTATTGTTCTGTTCCTTCTTTTAGCTATTCTATTGAGTTTAGGTGTGTATCTGGTTGTTACCTCTCTTTTGATGCCTCTTTCTTGTAGGAAAGTATCAAATTTAGTTGAGAAGTATTCTCCACACCATCTGATCTGATCTTCTTGAGACATCTACCTATTTGATTCTCTACAAGAGCAAGATACCTTTTGAAACAATTGAAGACTTGATCTTTGTGCTTCATAAAATATAGAAAATGTCCATCTACTAAAATCATCAATAAAAGATACATAATATCTTGAACTTGAAATAGAGGGTTCTTTGCTTGGATCCCACACATATGTGTGGACAAGATCTAATAACTCATGATGGATATCGCTTTTCCTATTGAAGGGTTGTCTATGAGCTTTGCCAAATTGACAAGCTTTGCACTTGTATATCATATGGTGTTTTGTGATGTTGGGCAATCCAAGTACACTTTGATCCTTGCACGTTTTTTTCAAGTTTCTCTCATTAATATGAGCAAGCCTTTTGTACCATACCTCCAATTCAGAGCGTGTTTGAGATCCATATCTAAATAGTTCTATGTTCCTAGTGTCCTCCACTTCAAAGGTGAAGAGTCTTCCTATCTTCTCTCCCTTAGCAATTATTCTAAATCCTTGCTTGGGGTCTCCCACATATGCTCCATGCCTTGTAAACCTAACGCGGAATCTTTTCTCCACAATTTGACCAACACTTATCAAACTTTTTGTTATGGTAGGTACATACAAAACCTTGCTTAGAACATTCATGTTTCCATATGATTTCATGACATTACCTACTTTCTCCACTAAATGTCTTGTATAATCACCTGCCTGCACTTCATGTTTATTTTTGGGATCTTCTAAATTAGAGAGCAATGCTACATTTTCTGATACATGATTTGAGCACCCAAAGTCAATATAGAAAACATGATCATCATCCTTAACCTGCTTTCGATGATAGGTTTATGAGGAGTAGTGAGTCTTCTTAAGTTTGATCTTTAGTGTAGTTGTTGTAATCTTTTCTTCCTCTATATCCATTCTGATTATTATTATTGTTGAAGTAGTTGTTGTTGTATCCTCCATTGTACCTACCTCTATTTGATCCATAGCCACCTCTATTGAATCATCTTCCTCTATAATTTCTTTGGTTCATGTAATATTCCTTAGTGGTATGATTAGAGTAACCAAAAATGTTACAAGATTGAGATGCTTGGGGTCTCCCCCTACCCTGCTTTCCTCCTCTGCCTCTTCCTCTAGATCTTCCTCTACCTATGAAGTTGGCTTGGAGACAGCTACCTTGATCTTCATTCTTCTTAGACTTTGACTTATCATTAGCTTTAGCTTTATCAGAGTATAAGGCAAAAGATTGATTACCTCTTGAGGATTCACATATCTTTCTTATCTTTGCTTCATGTGTGAAGCATTGGCCCATAAGAGTGTTAAGGCGAGGCACTTGCATGTCCATGTATAGGTCCATGGTATGTTTGAAAGCTTCCCACTTGTCATCAACCTTGATTCCATTGATGATTAGCCTTATGATTTTCTCTTCTTCAATGACCTCTCTAATGCTTCCTAACTGATGAGAGGTCTCCTTCATTTTGGTGATATAATCAGTGACACTTTGCTTGGGACCTTTCTTCAACGTAGTAAACTTCATCCATAGTTGGTTCTTTCTTGTTCTTGTGTTTGCAGAAAGTGCTTTTCAAGTTTCTCTTGAGGTCTTGCATCCTTTCACCTGTGGTAAGAGAAAATCAGAGATTGAGTTTAAGATGTAGGACCTAGCTAGTGCATCCTTTGAGCATCGAGTTGTAAGCCTTTCTTGCTCTTCATGTCATCGTTCTCCTTTGCTTCTCATTGTTGGCATGACTTCATCTTCAGATACTGACACACTCCAAAGATGTGCATGGTGCTATGAAACCTGCTCTACACCTGCCAAGATAATTTCAGAGATGATAAGTAGACACCTTGTGCCTGTTAAGGATGCATATAAACCATCGTAGTGCTTTTGGAGTATCAATCTCAAATTGATTCATCAAAATATACTAGTTGATAAGAAATGGATGAAGCAAAAAATTGTTATTTTGGGATGGATTGCACTATAGAAATTAACCCACAACTCGCACTTGTTGAACATTGAATAGAAGTCTTTTTCACACTTTTAATTACATATATAATGGATCTAAAGCAACAAATGTAAAGATATTTAATGAACCATACTGAGAGAAATCAACATAGCAACATATAGGTATCATCTTGACCTTTTAGGAGTTAACTTGCCAGTATACCTAGTCAACTTTAAATGAAGGTAGTTCACAGAGTAATAAACAGATGATGATGAAAACTGGTACAATGAAAATAGACTTATAAAATTACCTATAACACTTTAAAGCTCAACAAAGGATAAAATATACATGGAGAAGGTTAACCATTGCCTCATAAGGAAGCTTGGAAGCATCAACTATTCAAGAGAGCTATGAAGGAAAGATGGAAACTCTTCATGATAACAAATATTTCAATTTTACAATGATAGTAAAGATTTTGAATAGATTCATTGATCCATGCAAAACAACAATTTTTCGACATTATGGCTGTAAAAGTTCATAGGATAATTAAGAAATAGAATCAGCAGTTATCACATACATTTTCCTCAAATAAATGCATTACTAGAACTCCTCCAGAAATCATTATCTTAGTAATAAGATATTTCAATGCATTTTTCCTTTGATATGAAGTTTTGTGATTGTGCATATTTGATTCTTGAAGACTTTTATGTATTCCCTTGTCCTTTTAGCTCATGGGTGGATTAATATATGTGCAAGTTTATAACGTTGGCCACATCCTTTAACTACAAAAATTTGAAGTTATTGTTTGGATAAAGCGTTATAAACATATTCTCAATATAACTATCCTAATAAATCAACATTAATGAGTGCAACATGTGATATGTGGAAACTCCTCTAGAATCAAGACAATAGAAATTTGATCAGGTTTCAAGACATTGAACCTATTCACAGAGTTAATTTTAAGGATTGGTGCATGTTAAGGCACATAATAAATTCTTTGGACAATTCAAAGAGTTGCATCATGGCTAGTCAAGATACCCCTCATTTGAAGGGCCAAAAATGGTGCACTAACAATAGAATGGCGACATTTCAAGAGCTAAAATATAATAAACCTCCATCTCTCTTTTAAAAAGAGAGAGTGTTTCAATTCGACCTAGATTAGATGGGACTTCAAGTTTGGGAACCTCTCACACCCTCTCATGTAGTTAGTACTTAAGGATACTATTCAGATCTTAATTCACTTTAGTTCATCAACAATAGAGAGAGTTATTCCACCCAATTGTCTTCTTCATGTGTCTTATGTTTACGCACCTTGAATGTGCTTCTATTGTGTCTCTTGCACTTCTACACACACCCAATAGTGCTAATCAGAGCAAGTTCAACTCCTTCACATGTTTTGGTCTTTGGCATCATGGAACATGAACTTTGAATATTGAAAATCAACTTTAGAGCATAGAACATTGATTTATAATAGCCAAAAAGCATTTCCACTAGTTGGAATGATGTTAAACACAATCTTATTCTTTAGTGAAATGACGAGCAACAATGACTTTTCTGGCATGCTTCAAGCTAAAGATAAGCTTTATGGGAACAACCATACTATGTGGTCTTACATGATGAAATATGTTCTTGTTGCAAAAACAACTATGGAACATGGTGGCACACATAGATCCAAGACCCCCAAGCTCTTCTACTTCACAATCTATTGTCATAGATGGAGCTATTTCTCCAAGTACATTGGTTACTTGTTCTCCACCTATGGAGGAGCAACTTAGATGAGATGGCAAAGATGCGATATTTCATGCATTCATTGCACTTTTTGTGAAGCATCATATAGTTCCACATTATCGGTCATGTTCTACATCAAGATTCGCATGGCACACTCTTGCTTCTTTGTATGACATGCATAATGAAGCGCATGTTTCATACTTGAGGAGGCCACTTGAGGATGTATGTATGGTTGAAAATGCATTTGTCGATGTGTATCTTACAAGCATCAAGGACTTGAAAGAGCAATTGACAAACATAGATGAGATTATTTGGGATGCATCACTCATCCCTACATTTTTGAAAGGATTACCAATATGTTTTCAAATCTTTGCCACTACACTTCATTTGGTTGTAAAAGTAAATAAAAATATGTATGCACATGATGAGGTCATGTCTCTTGTTTTGCAAGAAGAGCAATTTAGAGTGAATAGAAGTGGTTTCATTGAGGGAATGCAAACACGTGCTATCTCAGAAAAAGGGAAAACTAGTATGGTTCAACTTTGGGTTCATCAAAACCAAAGCCTAAAACTTCCTCTTCCAATCATTCTTCTTATGATGTTGATTTGAAAAAGAAGAGTAGAAGCAAATCCTCTTAGACATTTGGTCATGCTATTGATGAGTGTAGAAATCTTTCTAACCACAATGAAAAGAAGAAGGAATATGGCATGTGTATTGCTGAGAATTTTTCACATGAAAGAATAATGAGTCTAATATGGCTCACTGATTTGTGCATGTGTTGTTACATGTCATTATGATGCATCATTGCATTCTAAATGTATGGTTGTCAGTAAGGCTAATTCGGATTCGTTCTTTGATAGTGTTGCTTCAAGGCACATAATTTCATGCAAAAGGTTTTTTCGCATATTGAAAGATGCACGCAAAGGAGGACATGTGGTGCTTACAAAAATTACCCATTATCCTATCATTGGAGTAGGGTAAATTGAGCTTACGGCTGTAGATGGAGGTTTGGTTCTCTTGAAAAATGCATTTTTATGTACCTAGTATCAAAAAGAACTTAGTTTTAGTTCCTTTCATTTCCAAAGTTGGATTTCATGTACAATTTGTTGATGATAAGTCTATGGTTCATGATTTCAGAAAGGATGATATTATCATGATTTTTGGTACATTATCCAATGGTTTGCATCATTTGGACACATACAAGATGGCTACCTCAAATGCCTTGCTTTCTAATACTTTCTCTATGTCTGGTTGTGGCATGCTCATTTTTATAACTTGAACTTCAATTGTTTCCTTTACTTGAAAAAGAAGGACATGTTTATTGATTTGCCAACACTTGATTCCATTGAAAAGCATGCAACTGAAGGTTGTATTCTTGGAAAAATGCATCATGATTCTTTTCCAAAAGATAGTCATACATAGACTACAAGAAAATTGCAGTTTGTTCATAATGATGTTTCTGGTCCTGCTAAGACTCCCTCTTTTGGGAAACATGTGTATTTTGTTACCTACATTGATGATGCTACTCTCCATACATGGGTGTATCTTACAAAAGTAAATAATGAGGTACTTCTTTCTTCAAATCATTTCTACAGGCAACAAAGTTGGAACAACTTCGACATGAGCTAGAGGAACTCCGAAGAGGTGGCATAAAAACCGGATTGTATTGCACCATGTGCAACAAAGAGAGTCACATGGTAAGTGAGTGCTCCTTTTAAGTGTGAGTTGCCAACTATGTAGGAAAGCTGGTCATGAGGCCTAGGAATGTGAGTAAAGAGGATGCCTACACAAACATACTGGGCACAAGGAGGAGCCCAACCACCAACTAATGTGATGGCAATTGCACCTACTCAAGGTAACTCTTATAACCCTTGACATAGGAATAACTTTGGAAATGGACCAAGGAGGCCAATTATTTGTTTTGGATGTGGAGAATGTGGGCATTACAAAAGCAAGTGCACTCTACCAAAAAATGCCCCTCCTTGTAGAACTTTCCTAGAGTCTAGGGACCATTATACACATTATGTCAATGTGTCATCACCATCTACCAGAGTAGTGCAGTTCGAAGAAATTGACTCTTTTCTAATTCCAACAAGAAGCAAGAGGAAGGCTAAATTAGACTTACATCAAGATTCAAAGACTAATGTATTGAACAAAGGCAAAGAGATATCCGAAGACAAGGCCAATACATGTGAAGATACAAGCCAAAGAGAAGATCTCATAGGTACTAGTGATGCCATTGAGCATGCATTCAGCAGGGCTAGTGAGGAGTTGGAGTAGTCAAATAGAGCGCATGATCTGAAAGAATCAGAAGCTTCAAGACTACTCAAATCAATTAAAAAGGATGTTAGTATTTTTTATTTAATAAATATGGATGCAAAATTTAGGGCAAAAGTCTTGTAGATCATTGATGAGGCCTCCAGAACAACATAAGTGGTAACGACTACTACTTTGAGTTAAGGATAAAAATGTAGGGGAAGCCCTCCTCATAGATTATAAGAGCCCACATCTAACAGTCACTACTAGAGGGCATGAGTTACAAGGAGTTATTGCGGATGGAGGTTCTGGCATTAACGTGATGCCTGAACATACCATGAAAAAGCTTGGACTACAACCTTCAAGACCTACCTACTTCACTGTAACATTGGTAGATCAAAGCATAGTGGTCCTTGGAGTCCTAGTTGAGATACAAAGTAAGATCTTTAACTTGGATTTCTTCATCTTAAGGCTGCCATAGGTAGATGGAAGTTTCCCACTATTGATTAGGAGACCTTGGTAAGGCAAGCCAATGTGCTACATGATTTCTTTAAGGACACAGTGTGGGCAAAGCAAGAGGGAAAAGAGTTGGAGCATATATTTTTAGAAGAAGGGCCGGACAACCAAAGACATACTAGCATGATGTAGACAATTGGTATTTGTAAGGAAGAAGATCAGTTGGACAATCAAGAGGTGGATTTATATGAAGAGGAGAACATGTTGGCTTGGCTACATGGAGAAGACTCATCTTCCTGCTATGGAATTTTTGCAAATGACTCAATTAGGGAGGAAGTCTATGAAGGAAAACAAGAGATCATTTAGGTTGTTGATTCGAGTGAAATAGTCTCAACCATAGGCCATAGAATAGAGAAGAAATGAAAAACACTTAAGTGCAACATTGGGGAAGGTGCTTCAAATCCTGTATCAATAGTCCCTTGGTTATGGATACTAGTATGGCAGTAAGTGCAAGGATTTACAAGTATGTGGAAGAAGTACCTAGAGGTCCTTGGAAACAGAGGATTCCTTTGACTTAAGAAGCTGGAATAGTAAGATGGAAACGTTATAATTTAAATATTAATCCTCTAAAAGAGAGATACAAAGGATGGAGTGTGCTAGAAATATAATTTCAAGGAAGGATTCATGGTGGTCCTATGAGATGGTCATTGTGCCCAAAAGGAAGACAATTTAAATGAACTTCAATACAATAGATATTGTGGAGGGCAAAGAGCTTCCATTAGATCATATCAAGGCTCAAGGCCTATCACCTGCAAAAGTAAAGCTTTTTGGATCACCTAGAACTTGCAAAGTCTGTCAAGGTTGTAAATAACCTTCTTGTACTATTTTTTTTCTTATGTTTCATTAGTTTTCATCAATTTTCATGATTTTCCTTTGCGTTTTTATTCACTTTAGAAGTCATTTCATAGCCCTTTTCATGAACACTTTATTTTGGAAATTTTCTAGATTTTCTTAAGAATTTTCCATTTCTTTTGGATTTCTTGTTATCTTTTTTCATATTTTCTCTTGATAAAATAGAAGAAAAAAGGAATACATTTGTGGTTTTGAGTGGGAAACATGGTCTAAAACTTTAGAGAATTTTTTGAGATTTTTTCTTAATTTTTTTTTATTTTTTTGGATTCTATTTGGGGTTTTTTGTCCATTTGTATATATTTAAAAAGAAACTCCTCTCTCTGCATCTCTCGATCTTCTCTCTATACCTCTCTATATCTTCTCTCTCTACCTCTTTCTACCTCCCTTTATCCTCTCTATAATCTCTCTTTACCCTATCTGTAGCCTCTTCTCCTCTCTCTCCACTCTCTTCCTCCCTCTCTGTATCTCTCTCTCTTTCCCCCACCCCCACCCACCATAGGATAAATTTATCCTATGGTGTGGTGTTTTTTTCTTGGAAAAATGTTTTTGCCTCTAGCTTGTGCCTCGGATAACCAATTTTTTCAAACTTAGAGTCAATTTCATGTTTCTTGACACTAATGGACTCAAGTTTTTCATTAATTTTGCCAAAAACCAGAATTTTCTCCTCCTTTTGGTCCAAACCCACATATTTTGTGCACATTTAACATGTATTTATTATTTTGCGCTTGGTCCACATGTTCTTTTCCATCTTTATTTTCCCACATGATTCACATTTTTCCATATGAACCCTCTATAGCTTTCATTATTAGCATTTTGGCCCTCCCCAAAGCCCCTAATCCTACTCCCTGTCCCTCACTTTATCCTTCTACCCAGCCCCACCCTTACCCCTCGTTACCCAATCCTTCTTAACCCTTCAATGCTCCGTAAACTTTCCTTCCTACCCTCCATTATTTAGCCTATGCTTCTTCAATGAGCTAATATCCAATTTTTCTTAGTCCCTTTTCATTTTTCTTTCTTGCTCCTGGTGGACTCGATAGCTACTCATATGCCATTTTGAAGGTTGTGCACAACACGGATCAAGATGAACCTCTCCGCTCATGCTTTGGTTGTTAGCTCTCCGAGATGGAGAGCCCATTAGGTGGTGGGCAAGTGTTGAGCTAATCAAGGTCATAGTGGTCCAAATAAAGCTAGTAAAGGTCAAAGTAATCAAACTCAAGCTAGTCAAAGTCAAAGCAGTCAAAGTCAAGATGGTCAAAGTCGAGTGGTCAAGGTGCATAGATAGTGCAATCAATTTGTTCACAATGGTTATGGTTTGGAGAAAGTGGAATGCAGGTTGCGGATTATCTTTCTGTAAGCTTTCAAGGGTTTTAACGTGTTTTGAAGCTTCAGGTGAACCCTTCCTTAAGTACAACATATTGAAGAAATAAAGGAAAAAGTGAAATCATATGAAGAGGAAGCAATATGAAAAAGTGTATGTAGGGCCCTCTATGTAAAATTTTGTTTTCCTGCAAAATTTACTACATGACAAAATAGCAAGTCGTTGGTTGTACACATTTTTAGGCATTCTTGGGACATCAAAATGAGCACCAAGATACTCTATGAGTTAGGAGCATACATAAGTGAATCAACACAGAAGGCATGGACATTATTCTTGGAGTGAGACTAGCAAGAGAGGATAGTCTACACTAGGTGAGAAGAGCAAGAGACATTCAATCAGATTGTGATGCCGAGAAGCAAGCGTGAGACAAAGTGTGCAAGAAGGGTGATCTAATGTGTGTAGAGAAGGAGTGCAAAGGACTAGTAAGCAAGGCAACCAAGATAACACAAGGTACCATTCAAAGGGGAGTGTGTAGTGACAGAAGGTGTTCCTCTCCTCCTACCCTATTGGGAGCTTGATTGCAAGGTGTGCACAAGAGCAAGCTCCTAGAGAAGGTCGAGGTCTAATGCAAAGAAGGTTGGCAAGATAAGGAACTTTGGGTATCTTGTAACCTTGTGTGTGTGTGTGTGTATTCTTTGGGACTAAGCACTCTGCATAGAGATCACTTGATCTTGTTTGGACATCATTATTGTATTTTTCCTATTGGTAATCAATATACAAAAGATTCTGGTGTCTACTTCCACTTCTTCTTCTTCTTCCTTCTCCTACAAATACTCCAGTCCTTTTCAACAAAAGAATCTCCCAACACATGGAGATTGATGATGCTCCACATATTCTCACTCATAGTCAAGGTACATTTGTTGTTGTACAAAATCCACCTTTTCATGCATGGAACCAAATTATTGAGGTGCATTATCACTATGTGATAGAGCACCTTCACGCAAGAGATATTGAGTCTTGTGAGTGGGTAAGTTACCCATATCCAAGTAGATAGGGAGTCTCTTCATGTGTAGAAGAGCCCAAAAAAGTCAACTCAACCTTCTTCTCATCTGCCAAACACTCATGAACCTTTAAATTTCTCCATTGATTTAGCCTCTACATCTCTTTCTAAAGAGAATCCTAGAAGGACCCTTGATTTCTTCTCAAACAACTTCAAAGAAACATAGATACTTATGGAGGACCTTTAAAATTTGTTATCCATGTTGAATATCAAGTTTCCTACTTTTAAAGATTTAGTGCATAAAGATGCAGGCGATCACATAAGGAGGCTCATCATTGCAACACTGGGAAGATGCCATGCTAGTAGTGTTACTATCCGCCCTTATGGACTTATAGAGAAGTGGTGTTGTCCACATCGAAATGGGAACTTTGCCACTTGGGAGGCCTTGAAGACCTCTTTCTATCATTAGTTCATCCAAGCAACTCTTGAGAATGAGCTTTGGAACAATTGTAGAACTTGAAGCTATAACTAGGTGAATCTCTTGAAAAATTTTATACATGTTCTAAAGATCTTGTTTCTTGATTGTGAATTCTCTAGTGGTATTCTAGTGAAAAAATGGATTGAGAAGGTCCTCCCAACGACAAGCCTGTCTTTTATTTAACTGCTTGCAATGTTGGATCATCACATACATGATGTCCTCTAAAGGCATAAGCGACGCACACGAGAGAGAGAGAGAGAGAGAGAGAGAGAGAGAGAGAGAGAACGAGAGTGAAAGAGAGAGAGAGAGAGAAAGAGAGAGAGATAGAGAGAGAGAGAGAAAGAGAGAGAGAGAGATTTACACGCACATCCCATGAAGCAAGCTATGCACACACACACATACACACAAATTCACACACACACATACACACACAAATTCACACACACATACATACACACACGTTCACACACATACATATGCATACACACACACATATACACACATAAACACATACACATAGACACACACACATACACACATATACACACACACATACATATTAGACACATACACACTTACACACACAAACACACATACTCACACATTTCCACACACACATACACATGCATACACACATATATATGCACAAACACACGTATATGCACACACACACATACACACATAGATACACACACATAAACACATACACATATACACACAGATTTATACACACACACATATACACACTAATTTACATACACGCATATAGAGGCATAGACACACACATATATACACACATGGACACATGCATACACACATAGACACACACACATACACACATAGACACACACACACATACACATACATGCACATACCCACACACACATAGACACTTACACACACACACATCCACACACATTTACACACTCACATACACATGCATATAGACACATATATATAGATAAACATGTATATACATACATAGACACACACATATACACACACATATACACATAGAGACACACACACATACACACATAGACACACACACACATACACAGACACACACATATAGACACATACACACACATATATTTATACACACGCACATACTTAGAGAGAGACACACACACACACACATACACATACATGCATACACATGCATACAAAATGCATATGCATATGCATACATACATACTTACATGCATACACAAACATACACACACAAGCATACATATGCATACATAATGCACATGCATATGCATACTCACATGCTTAAATGCATATACACACATACACATACACACATATATATGCATACACACACATAAAGAGGCATACACACACATACACATACATCCATACATATGCATACATAATGCATATGCATATGCATACATACATACTTACATGCATACACACACATACACACACATGCATACATATGCATACATAATGCACCAGCATATGCATACATACATGTCTTACATGCATAGACACACATACACATACACACATATATATGCATACACACATACATGTAGAGAGACATATACACACACATACTCATACATACATACATATGCATACATAATGCATATGCATATGCATACATACATACTTACATGCATACACACACATACACACACATGCATACATATTCATACATAATGCACATGCATATGCATACATATATGCTTACATGCATACACACACATACACATGCATACACACATACACACATACACATACACACATAGACACACACACATACACATGCACATACACATATACACACACATATATATGCATACACTCACACACACGTAAAGAGACATACACACACATACACATACATGCATACATATGCATATATAATGCATATGCATATGCATACATACATACTTACATGCATACACAACATACAAACACATACCCACACACACATGCATACATAATGCACATGCATATGCATAGATACATGCTTACATACATACACATACACACATAGAAACATACACACACATAGACACATATACACATATACACACATAAACACACATACACACATAGACACATACAGACTTACACACACACACACATACACCCATCCACACACATTTACACACACACATACACATGCATTTAGACATATATATATATAGATACACACATATATACACACATAGAGACACACATATACACATAGATACACACATATAAATAGACACACTTACACATAGACTGTTGGTGTAAATCACAAGCCTACACATTTGGCTTGTTAGATGCATTGAAGTCCATACACATATGGAGAAGCATAGGAACCATTGCTAGTGGTTAATTACCATTTTATTTTCTTGTAAAAGTCAAATTGACTCAGAATCTTTTGTAATCACCTACCAAAAGGATTCGTGGAAAAAGTTAGCTCTTTGATTGAAGGAATATCTCCTAGGATATAGGAGCTTGATCATAGGGAGCCAAAAGTTTGAATTTGAATTCAAATTTTTAATCATTCCTTATAAAAATGGTCATGGAAAATCGCATAAAAAACGCATCACTCCCAAGCTTCTCATTACTGATTCTGAGTGTATGTGAGTCCTACACTCTAGCCCACACCTAGCTACACCATAAGGCAATGACATTCATGCCAATGGTTTTGTATACATGTGTTCATTAATACATACATTCACATTGTTCATTTCTGAGTTCTCTATTATACTCCTTGAAAGTCTGTCAACTTGTGAAGTGCATATCTCAGTCAAATCTTCACCAAATTCAATGATCTAAAGCTTTTTGGACTCAGCTTGACGTTATCAACATGCTATCAAAATTGGAGGAGATTCTATTCAGCCATTTTAGATAAATTCGAGTCGAGGTGATCACTGGTCAATGTCTGCTACAGTCCTAAAAAATTGGGGGTATAGCTTCATTTACTAAATTGATTTCTCTTAGCATAGTTTATCTTTTTACATCATTCCACTTGGAGTAATTAGCTTGCTAAGCTAATTAAATACCCCTAAAAGGAATTTTTCCAATTCCTACTGTGTTGGTCATACTCAGTAAAAGATCTAGCAGATGTTAAGACATAAATAGAAGGTTTTCTTCAGATTTTGAGTTTCAAAGTTATCTGTTTTGTCTCAATCATTACACACATCACTTCCAAAGTACATAGGCCATTTTATGGTGTCTTTGGAAAGCTAAGAAAATCTAATTATCAAGTTTGAAGCATAAGGGGACTGGTACAAAGCAGTTTTAGCAGTACCTACTCAATCTCTTGGAGCATCCATCCATCTTTCCCAACAGTGGTGTCAGAGCAAACTAAGGTAAAATGGGAGATGGTTTTCCTTCATTCATTGATAAATTGGACAGGAACAACTATCAGGCATGATCTCTAAGTATGAAGACCTACCTACAAGGAAGGAGTCTTTATGGATACATCTCAGGAGATGAGGAATTGCCCTCATTCAAAACAAAAGGATTACCAACAAAGGAAGAACATGAAAAGCTCAACACATGGTGTGCAAAGGATGCATTAGCAAGGTCTTATTTACTCAACTCCATCTCTGATTTTCTTTTGCCACATATTAGAAATTGTAATAGATCCCAAGAAACTTGGGAAACCTTGTCATCATATTTTTCTTCGAACACAAGGGCTAGAAAAAATTAGTTGTGGATTGAACTTACCACATTAAGGAAGCAACCTAAGCAAGTTTTTTCAGAGTTTGTGACCAAGATTAAAGATGTAGCAGATCAGTTAGCAAGCATAGGAGAAGAGATTGAAGAAGTGCAGATTGTAAGACAAGTGATGAATGGGATCAGGGCTGATGACAAATGGGAAAGCTTCACCACTGCCATGGACCTTTACATGGACATGCAAGCAACTACAATGGAAGTTACCAAGGAGGATTCAAATCCAGAAAGGACTACAACAACTACACAGAGGAGCATGATGACTCTCTTTTGATCATGAACATGACTTCAAAATCAGGTACAAATGATAACCACCTATTCTACATCGACTCAGAATGCTCAAATCATGTGGCTGGAAATGTAGCACTACTCTCTGATCTTGAGGAACCAAAAGGTAAGCATCAAGTCCAAACAGGTGATGACACCAAGCACTCAGTAGTTAAGGTTGGAAATGTTAAGACTTGTGATGGAAATCAGAACTTGTTGGGTAGGGTACTTTATGTACCAACCATTACCAAAAATCTGATGAGTGTTGGACAGATTGTGGAAAAAGGTTTGCAAGTTAGATTAAACCAATATGGAGCATTTGTGGAGGATCCAAGGCATGGGTTCAAGAGGATTGCTAAAGGAGAAAAATTAGGTAGACTTTTCACTTTTGAGTTAGAAGACACAAAGAATATTGCACTATACAATTATAAAGATCAAACACTTTCAGAGCTTGAGATTTGGCACAAAGATTAGGACATATAGGAGAAAGAACCTTGAAGCAAATATGCAGGGATCAATGTGTGCTTGGAATACCTAATGTATCCAAGCAACATATGATTTATGTTGGGAAAGATGGATGGATGCTCCAAGAGACTGAGTAGGTACTGCTAAACCTGCTTTGTACCAGTCCTCTTTTCCTTCAGACTTGATAACTAGACCTCCTTAGCTTTCCAAGGACACCATAAAATGTCCTATGTACTTTGGAAATGATGTGTACAATGATTGGATCAAAACAGATACCTTTGCAACTCACAAACTCAAGAAAACCTTCTATTTATGTCTTGATACCTGTTGGGTATTTGCTCAGTATGACCAACACAGTAGGAATTGGAAAAACTCCTTTTAGGGGTATCTAATTAGCTTAGTAAGCTACCTATTCTAAGTAGAATGATGTAAAAAGATAAACTATGCTAAGAGAAATCAATTTAGCAAGTTAAGCTATACCCCCGACTTTTTAGGACTGTAGCAGAAAATGACCAGAGATCACCTCGACACAGATTTCTCCAAAATGGCTAAATAGAATCTCTTCAAACTTTGATAGCATGTAGATAACTTGAATATGAATCCAACAAGCTTTGCATCACTGAATTTGGTGAAGAAGTGACCGAGATATGCCCTTCACAAGTTGACAGACTTTTGAGTAGACTAATAGAGAACTCAGAGATGGACAATGTGAATGTATGTATTAATAAACACTTCTATACAACTCCATTGGCATGAACTTCATTGCCAAATGGTGTAGAGAGGTGTGGGCTAGAGTGTAGTCCTCACACACACTCAAAAAATCAGTAATGAGAGGCTCGGGAGTGATCTTCTCTACCCGCGACTTTTCATGTCCATTTTTATAAGGAATGAGTAAAGACTTGAATTTAAATTCAAACTTTTGGCTCCCTATGATCAAGCTCCTATATACTAGGAGATATTCCTTCAATCAAACAACTAACTTTTCGAGGAATCCTTTTGGTAGGTGATTACAAGAGATTCCAAGTCAATTTGACTTTTACAATGAGATAAAGTGGTAATTAACCACTAGCAATGGGTGATATGCTTCTTCACATATGTAAGATCTTCAAGATATCTTTCAAGCCAAATGTATAGGCTTGTGATTTACACCAACAGCTGCCCCTCAAGCCAAACATTTTGGCTTGGTCTTCATCTTCAATCTTCAAGTATATCCTGCAATCCAATCATGGATTTGAACCTGCAAAGTTTGGTTCCATCCAATGCTTTAGTTAACAAATCTGCACATTGCATGTTGGTTGATACATAGGTAAGTTGAATGTCTTTTCTTATCAATTTTTCTTTCACATAATGGTAATGGACCTCTATGTGTTTGGTCCTAGCATGATAAATAGGATTAGCTGCAAGGTGAAGAGAACTTGTATTATCTCTATACTATGCCTCTGTGGAAGACAAAGCAACAGTAGGTTGCTTCTTTGAAGACCATGAAATTGGTTTGTCACCTGCAAAAGAAATATATCCAGAAGTGCTCCTCCTATCATCCTTGCATCCTGCCCAATCTGCATCTAAATAAATTTTGATATCAATATCTGAAGTGTAAGGGAAATACAAACCATGGTTCTGTGTACCCTTGAGATACTTCAAGATTCTCTTGGTAGCCTTTAAGTGAGGTATCCTTGGCTTGTGCATAAATTGACTTAGCACACTAACTCCATATGCAATATATATCCTTGTTAAGGTAGCATAGTTCAAGCTACCTACCATACTTTGATAGCCTATAATGTCATTGACTTCATCACCTTCATGGGCACTTAGTTTTAGGTTTACTTCCATTGGAGTGCTTGCTACTTTGGCATCCTGCAAGTAAAACTTCTTCAACATATCCTGTATGTATTTTTTCTGAGTGATGTATATCCCTGAATTAGTGTAGACTAATTCAAGTCCCAGAAAATACTTCAATAGACCAAGATCATTGATCTTGAACTCCTTCATCATTTGACTTTTGATATATCTGATTCCATTGACATCATTACCTGTAATGATGATGTCATCAACATACACACAAAGGTATATTACCTCTGAATTACTTCTCTTGATGAATAGAGAAGTATCTGCCTTGCTCATGACAAAACCTTGGTCTTGGAGGTATGTAGTTAACCTCTAATTCCATGCCCTAGGTGCCTGCTTCAACCCATATAAAGCCTTTTTTAATTTGCAAACATATGTTACCTTCTTAGGGTCCTCATAGCCAGGAGGTTGTGACATATATACCTCCTCTGAAATCCATCCATTCAAGAAAGCATTCTTGACATCCAATTGGTACATATTCCAATTTTTTGATGCAGCCACACTTACCAACACTCTGATGGTTGGCATCTTGGCCACAAGTGAGAATGTCTCCTCATAGTCAATGCATTGGGTTTGTGCAAAACCCTTAGCTACCAATCTGGCTTTGTACCTATTAATTGTGCCATCAGAATTTCTTTTAAGCTTATAGATCCATCTGGATCCTATTACCTTCATGGAGTGCTTCTTAGGTACTAACTCCCATGTGTCACTCTCTTTGAGTGCATCAATCTCCTCATCCATAGCTTCTTTCCATTCTGATTTGGTTATTGCTTCTTCATATGATCCTCGTTCTTCATTTGACAAATCTTTGGCAAGATAAACAGAATGTTTAGTAACAAGAGATGTATCATATCCATATCTGATAGGTTTTTTGCTTTCTCTTTGTGATCTTCTAAATGGTTGAGTTGAAGATTCAGGTATGTCTTCAAGCTTCTTCATCTTCATTTTGCCTTTGTACTTCCATGCTTTGAATTCTTCAAGATTGATAGTATTCTCATCATCTGAACTTGAGTCTTCATTCTGAGTAGGTTCCTCCTTTGTAAGACTTGGAAATTCCTCTTCCAAATCATAGGGTAACTTAACCTTCCTGCATTCATTCTCATACCAAGAATCATTTTCATTAAAGACAACATCTCTGCTTACCATGAATCCCTTATTGATAGGATTATAAAACCTGTAACCTTTTTGATTTAGATCATACCCAATAAAGATGCATTTTTCAGCCTTTGGGTCTCCCGTACCTCTTATCTGAGAAGGAATGTGTACATATGCTACACATCCAAATAATCTGCAATTGTCAAGTGAGGGGTCTCTTACCATGCCATGCTTCATAGGGTTTCATACCATCAAGAGACTTAGATGGTAACCTGTTTATGAGGTAAGTGGCAGTAGAAACACTTTCTGCCCATAGATAGTTAGGTAACTTTTTCTCATTCAACATAGACCTAGCTGTCTCAACAATTAATCTATTTCTTCTCTCAGCTACCCCATTCTGTTCAAGAGAATACCTTGTGGTTATTTCTCTTTTGATGCCTCTGTCCTGTAAGAAGTCTTCAAATTCATTGGAAAAGTACTCACCTCCACCATCTGACCTTAGCCTTTTCAAATTCCTTCCTGTCTGATTTTCAACTAGTGCAAGATATTTTTTAAAGCAATTAAATACCTCAACCTTGTGCTTCATGAAGTACAATACAATCCATCTGCTATAATCATCAATGAAAGACACATAGTACCTTGATCCTGAGACAGAGGGGTCTTTGCTTGGTCCCCATACATCTGTGTGAACAAGCTCTAGCTAGTCTTCATGCATGTATCCTTTCTTTGAGCAGGGTAACCTATGAAACTTCCCAAATTGACAAGCACCACACTTATAAATCATATGTTGCTTGGATACATTGGGTATGCCAAGCACACATTGTTCCCTGCACATTTGTTTCAAGGTTCTTTCTCCTATGTGTCCTAACCTTTTGTGCCAAATCTCAAGCTCTGAAAGTGTTTGATCTTTATAATTGTATAGTGCAATATTCTTTGTATCTTCTAACTCAAAGGTGAAAAGTCAACCTGATTTTTCTCCTTTAGCAATCCTCTTGAACCCATGCCTTGGATCCTCCACAAATGCTCCATATTGATTGAATCTAACCTGCAAACCTTTCTCCACAATCTGGCCAACACTAATCAAATTTTTGGTAATGGTTGGTACATAGAGTACCCTGCTCAACAAATTCTGATTTCCATCACAAGTCTTAACATTTCCAACTTTAACTATTGAATGCTTTGTGTCATCACCTGTTTGGACTTGATGCTTACCTTTTGGTTCCTCAAGATCAGAGAGTAGTGCTACATTGCCAGCCACATGATTTGAGCATCCTGAGTCAATGTAGAATAGGTGGTCATCATTTGTACCTGACTTTGAAGTCATGTTCATAATCAGAAGAGAGTCATCCTGCTCCTCTGTGTAGTTGTTGTAATCCTTCCTAGATTTGAATCCTCCTTGGTAGTTTCCAATGTAATTATTGTTGTAGTTGTTGTTGTAGTTATTGTTGTAGCCTTGGTGATGGTTGAATCTACCTCTTGACTGTGAGTATCCACCTCTTTGATATCCTCTTCCTCTCTGATTCTTGTAATTCTTGAAACACTCATCTCTAGTATGATTTGATAAACCACAAATGTTGCATGGTGAGGAGTTATAAGATCTCCCCCTACCTTGCTTACCTCCTCTACCCCTTCCTCTTGATGATCTACCTCTCCCTGCATAGTTGGCTTGGGAGGTTGAACCTTCATCTTCCACCTTCTTGCTCTTGCCTTTATCTTTAGACTTCTTATGAGTGTATAGGGCAGAAGAGTTATTACCTTTGGATGTATCTCCATTCTTGTTGAGCTTTGCTTCATGAGTAAACAATTGTCCCATGAGAGTTGTAAGATCTGGAGTGTGCATGTCCATGTAAAGATCCATAGCAGTGGTGAAGCTTTCCCATTTGTCATCAACCTTGATCCCATTGATCACTTGCCTTACAATCTGTTCTTCTTCACTCTCTTCTCCTATGCTTGCTAACTAATCTACTACATCTTTGATATTGGTCACAAATTCTGAAACAACTTGCTTAGGTTGCTTCCTTAATGTTCTGAATTCAATCCACAACTGATTTTTCCTAGCCCTTGTGTTCGAGGAAAAATAAGATGACAAGGTTTCCCAAGTCTCTTGGGATGTCTTTCAATTTCTAATATGTGGCAAAAGAAAATCAGATATAGAGTTGAGTAAATAAGACCTTGCCAATGCATCCTTAGCACACCATGTGTTGAGCTTTTCATGTTCTTCCTTAGTTGCTAATCCTCTTGTTTTGAATGAGGGCAATTCCTCATCTCTTGAGATGTATCCATAGAGACTCCTTCCTTGTAAGTAGTTCTTCATCCTTAGAGACCATGCTTGATAATTGTTCCTATCCAATTTATCAATAAATGAAGGAAAACCATCTCCCATTTTACCTTGACTTGCTCTGATACCACTGTTGGGAAAGATGGATGGATGCTCCAAGAGACTGAGTAGGTACTGCTAAACCTGCTTTGTACCAGCCCTCTTTTGCTTCAGACTTGATAACTAGACCTCCTTAGCTTTCCAAGGACACCATAAAATGTCCTATGTACTTTGGAATGATGTGTGCAATGATTGGATCAAAACAGATACCTTTGCAACTCACAAACTCAAGAAAACCTTCTATTTATGTCTTGATACCTGCTGGGTATTTTGCTCAGTATGACCAGCAAAGTAGGAATTGGACAAATTCTTTTTAGGGGTATCTAATTAGCTTAGTAAGCTACCTATTCCAAGTGGAATGATGTAAAAAGATAAACTATGCTAAGAGAAGTGAATTTAGCAAGTTAAGCTATACCCCCGACTTTTTAGGATTGTAGCAAAAAATGACCTGAGATCACCTCGACACAGATTTCTCCAAATGGCTGAATAGAATCTCTTCAAACTTTTATAGCATGTAGATAACTTTAATCTGAATCCAACAAGCTTTGAATCACTAAATTTCGTGAAGAATTGACCGAGATATGCCCTTCACAAGTTGAGAGACTTTTGAGTAGACTAACAGAGAACTCAGTGATGGACAATGTGAATGTATGTATTAATAAACACTTGTATACAACTCCATTGGCATGAACTTCATTGCCAAATGGTGTAGAGAGGTGTGGGCCAGAGTGTAGTCCTCACACACACTCAAAAAATCAGTAATGAGAGGCTCGGGAGTGATCTTCTCTACCCGCGACTTTTCATGTCCATTTTTATAAGGAATGAGTAAAGATTTGAATTCAAATTCAAACTTTTGGCTCCCTATGATCAAGCTCCTATATACTAGGAGATATTCCTCAATCAAACAACTAACTTTTCCACAAATCCTTTTGGTAGGTGATTACAAGAGATTCCAAGTCAATTTGACTTTTACAATGAGATAAAGTGGTAATTAACCACTAGCAATGGTTCCTATGCTTCTTCACATATGTAAGATCTTCAAGATATCTTTCAAGCCAAATGTGTAGGCTTGTGATTTACACCAACAATTTATAAGTGCGGTGCTTGTCAATTTGGGAAGTCTCACAGGTTACCCTTCTCAAGGAAAGATGTATGGGGACCAAGCAAAGACCCCTCAGTCTCAGGTTCAAGGTACTATGTATCTTTTATTGATGATTATAGCAGGTGGACTGTATTGTATTTCATGAAGCACAAGGATGAGGTATTTAATTGTTTTAAAAAAATATCTTGCACTAGTTGAAAGTCAGATAGGGAGGAATTTGAAAAGGCTAAGGTCAGATGGAGGAGGTGGGTACTTCTCCAATGAGTTTGAAAACTTCTTGCAGGATAGAGGCATTAAAAGAGAAATCACAAGTTATTCTCCTGAACAGAATGGAGATAGCTGAGAGAAGAAATATGTTGATTGTTGAGACAGCTAGATCTATGTTGAATGAGAAAAAGTTACCTAATTATCTATGGGCAGAAAGTGTTTCAACTGCCACTTATCTCATAAATAGGTTACCATCTAAATCCCTTGATGGGATGACACCCTATGAAGCATGGCATGGTAAGAGACCCTCACTTGACCATTGCAGGATATTTGGATGTGTAGCATATGTACACATTCCTTCTTAGATAAGAGGTAAGCTAGACCCTAAAGCTGAGAAGTGCATCTTTATTGGATATGATTTAAATAAAAAAGGATACAGGTTTTATAACCCTTCCAATAAGGGCTTCATGGTGAGTAGAGATGTTGTCTTTGATGAAAATGATTCTTGGTATGAGAATGAATGCAGGAAAGTTAAACTACTCTATGATGTGGAAGAGGAGTTTCCAAGTCTTGCAAAGGAGGAACTTACTCAAAATGAAGACTCAAGTTCAGATGATGAAGACACTATCAACCTTGAAGAGTTCAAGGCATGGAAGTCCAAGGGCAAAATGAAGATGAAGAAGCTTGAAGACATACCTGAATCTTCAAATCAACCAATTAGAAGATCATAGAGAGAAAGCAAAAAACCTATCAATTATGGGTATGATACATCTCTTGTTACTAAACACTCACTTTATCTTGCCAAAGATTTGTCAAATGAAGAACCAGGATCATATGAAGAAGCCATAACCAGGAGAGAATGGAAAGAAGCTAGGGATGAGGAGATTGAAGCACTCAAGGAGAGTGATACATGGGAGTTAGTACCAAAGAAGGACTCCATGAAGGTAATAGGATCCAGATGGATCTATAAACTTAAAAAAAATTCTGATGGCACAATTAATAGGTACAAAGACAGATTGGTAGCCAAGGGTTTTGCACAAACCCAAGGCACAGTTATGAAGAGACATTTTCTCCTGTGGCCAAGATGCCAACCATCAGAGTGTTGGTAAGTGTGGCTGCATCAAAAAATTGGAATATGTACCAATTGGATGTCAAGAATGCTTTCTTGAATGGATGGATTTCAGAGGAGGTATATATGTCATAACCTCCTGGCTATGAGGACCCTTAGAAGGTAACACATGTTTGCAAATTGAAAAAGGCTTTATATGGATTAAAGCAAGCATCGAAGGCATGGAATTACAGGTTAACTACATACCTCCAAGACCAAGGATTTATCATGAGCAAGGCAGATACTTCTCTATTCATCAAGAGAAGTAATTCAGAGGTAATATACCTTTGTGTTTATGTTGATGACATCATCATTATAGGTAATGATGTCAATGGAATTAGATATATCAAGAGTTAGATGATGAAGGAGTTCAAGATCAATGTTCTTGGTCTATTGAAGTATTTTCTTGGGCTTGAGTTAGTCTATACTAACTCTGGGATATACATTACTTAGAAAAAATATATACAGGATATGTTGAAGAAATTTCACTTACAGGATGCCAAAGTAGCAAGCACTCCAATGGAGGTACACTTAAAATTAAGTGCCCATGAAGGTGATGAAGTAAATGACATTACATGTTATCAAAGTATGGTGGGTAGCTTGAACTATGCTACCTTAACAAGGATAGATATTGCATATGGAGTTAGTGTGCTAAGTCAGTTTATGCAGAAGCCAAGAGGCTGCCAAGAGAATCTTGAAGTATCTAAAGGGTACACAAAGTCATGGTTTGTATTTCCCTTACACTTTAGATATTGATATCAAGATCTATTTAGATGCAGATTGGGCAGGATGCAAGGATGATAGGAGGAGCACTTCTGGATACATTTCTTTTGTAGGTGACAAACCGATTTCATATTCTTCAAAGAAGCAACCTACTATTGCTTTATCTTCTACAGAGGCAGAGTATAGAGGACTGGCTAATGACACACAAGAGAAAATTTGGATTAAGCTTTTGTATACAGAATTGGGTTTACATACTAGGTCACCAATTATCTTTGGAGATAATACAAGTTCACTTCACCTTGCAGCCAATCCTATCTATCATGCTAAACCAAACATATAGAGGTCCATTACCATTATGTGAGAGAGAAGTTGTTAAGAAAAGACATTCAACTAACCTATGTATCAACCAACATGCAATGTGCAGATTCGTTGACCAAAGCTTTGGATGGAACCAAACTTTACAGGTTCAAAGCAATGATTGAATTGCATGATATACATGAAGACGGAAGATGAAGATCCAACCAAAATGTTTGGCTTGAGGGGGAGCTAATGGTATAAATCATAAGCCTAAACATTTGGCTTGTTAGATGCATTGAAGTCCATACACATATGGAGAAGCATAGGAACCATTGCTAGTGGTTAACTACCATTTTATTTTCTTGTAAAAGTCAAATTGACTTGGAATCTTTTGTAATCACCTACCAAAAGGATTCGTGGAAAACGTTAGCTCTTTGATTGAAGGAATATGTCCTAGGATATAGGAGCTTGATCATAGGGAGCCAAAACTTTGAATTTGAATTCAAAGTTTTAATCATTCCTTATAAAAATTGTCATGGAAAAGTTGCATAAAAAACTCATCACTCCCGAGCTTCTCATTACTGATTCTGAGTGTGTGTGAGGCCTACACTCTAGCCCACACCTATCTACACCATAAGGAAATGACATTCATGCCAATGGTTTTGTATACAAGTGTCCATTAATACATACATTCACATTGTTCATTTCTGAGTTCGCTCTTAAACTCTTTGAAAGTCAAATCTTCACCAAATTCAATGCTCTAAAGCTTGTTAGATTCAGCTTGAAGTTATCTACACGCTATCAAAATTTGAAGAGATTCTACTTAGTCATATCAGAGAAATTCGAGTCGAGATGATCACTGGTCAATGTCCGCTACAGTCCTAAAAAATCGAGGGTATAGCTTCATTTACTAAATTGATTTCTCTTAGCATAGTTTATATTTTTACATCATTCCACTTGGAATAGGTAGCTTGATAAGCTAATTAAATACCCCTAAAAGGATTTTTCCAATTCCTATTTTGATGGCTATACTCAATAAAAGATCGAGCAGGTATCAAGACATAAATAGAAGGTTTTCTTCAAATTTTGAGTTTCAAAGTTATCTGTTTTGTCTCAATCATTACACACATCACTTCCAAAGTACATAAGCCATTTTGTGCTGTCTTTGGAAAGCTAAGAATGTCTACTTATCAAGTTTGAAGCATTAGGGGGCTGGTACAAAGCAAGTTTAGTAGTACCTACTCAATCTCTTGGAGCATCCATCCATCTTTCGCAACATACACATATACACACACATACACACATCCACACACATTTACACACATACATACACATGCATATTGAAACATATATACAGATACGCATGTATATACACACATAGACACACACATAGACACACACACACACACATAGGCACACACACACATACACGCATACACACACGCATGGACACATACACACACATATATGCATAGGCAAATACATAGAGACATACACACATATATATGCATACACACACATAGAGACAAATACACACACATACACATACATGCATACATATGCATACATAATGCATATGCATATGCATACATACATACTTACATGCATACACAAACATACACACACATGCATACATTTGCATACATAATGCACATGCATATGCATACATACATGCTTACATGCATACACACACTCACATATACAATTTCATACACATATACACACATACATATGTACACGTATATATATATATATATATATATATATATATATATATATATATATATATATATATATATATATATATATATATATATATATATATATATATATATAGAGAGAGAGAGAGAGAGAGAGAGAGAGATTTCTAACCCATTTTGTTTTATATGTACAGGTATTATAGATCCTAGTAGAGAGAGAAAGATGAAACTGACTCTCATAAAAAGTATTATGAGAGCAAGAGTTATGCCTGATACACTAGGGATCATCATGCATGAGTACTCAAAGATGGCTGATGATGAGCTAGATTATACGATCCAAATGCTTACCTAGCGATCAGAGGAGGGCTCTTCTGTAGCTTCACATGCAGAAAGAGAGATATTTGTCATACGTATGTTTTCTTTTTGCAAATTCTTTTGATGATATTATAACACATATTTTTATTTATTTTTATCTATCTATTTAAGGACACCTATGCCACCTCTAGATCATGATAGCAGAGCACGGGTGCCTATGAAGACATGCATAGGCACCTTAGGGCTAGAGTGCAAAATAGAGATAGAGGAGAACATTATGTACATAGGGAATGGATTTGAGTTCAAGAGAAGAATGCGAGCATTATGCGACTCTTACCTGCGCCTTGTTCACATGATTTTTTCTATTTTTGTAGTAAGCATGATGAGAGGGATAAAAAATACTTACTTAGTTCACTTCAGACAGAGTTTG
>CM035430.1:78495424-78645424 GCA_020310875.1 Ceratopteris richardii | reverse complement strand
ATAAACTCTATCATAAAAAATATAAAATTTTTTCTACATGTTTGAATGTACGAAATTATATTTCCTGGATACCAATAACAGTTCCCATGTAAACAAGTTCGCAATCTAGAAGGTTTGTGTCTCTCTAGCTAGCATGTGATAGTTGCTTGAAAGAAGCAACAATACTAGAATCCCCTATTTTACGTAAAGAATCAATGGCTTTGATTCAAATATGCTGTCCAAAAGCCCACATATTAGTGAACATTCGAGACTGCAAAAGAAATTAAATTAGTAAATAGAAGCTAATATACATATATGAAAAAAACAAAATATTATTAAAATAAAATTACCATTCCTTCAGAACCGATCATTAACTCTCTCTACTCATCTGATATTTCTTCATTATTTGCATTGGCGTGTTGCAAATATCTGTATAGCCAATCCATGAAAGAAGATATATTTGTAGTCTCATTATTATCGAGATTACGTCTAAATCTTTTGTTTCTTCACCTTTTACTTTAGAGATTTTGAAGTTCCTATTTGTACTCGCTTAGGAATGGTTGCATGCATTTGCTATTATATGCTACAAAAGTAGAAAAATCATTTTTTTCTTTAAATGTAAATAAAAAAAGAACTCCCTTACCTGATAATACCTCATCTATTATTTTTGAAGAAGACTCATTGGTCCATGCACATGGAGCTTCTTCATGAACTCTTTCAAGGTACTCACCAACATAATACATGCACTCTTCAAGCATCCAACCCTTTGCCATTGATCCTTTTGGTTTCGCTATCTGTCGCACATAACCTTTTAAGATTCCCATAAATCACCTGACCCAAAACATCCATCGAGTGTTGACAACACCTGCAATCTCAATTTCATCTCCAAGATTGACTAATAGATGAACCTGAATATCAAAAAATGAAGTAGGAAGCTCTTTCTCCATCAAACATAGTAGCTCTTTGCATTCACTTTTTTTTTTGTGGGATGGAGTTTTTGTCAATCTTTTTTAATGTGATCCACCTATACATATTAAAAAAACTATAAAGAAGTTAATTCAAAAATAAAAGATACCAAATATTCATATATATTAAATATAAAAGTATCATAATTACCTTATAAGCATTCGAAGATGATACATCACATCTCATACTCCTTTTGTTGTACATCCATCGATAACCAAAGGTAAAATATGTTTCAAAAAGTTATGCCAGACATGGGTCTTTAACCCAGATAAGCTCTTATCATCCATAGTAAACATGTTTTGGAAAGATGTTCCTAGGAGTCCGAATCAATTGAAAGCTATTTTTGATAGTCTGTATCTCTTTTGTTGTAAGTACCTAACGAGTAGGTGCATAAGTCATTTCCTATCGATGTCTATCAAAAAAAACTGGCCATAACTTTGCTTTTGAGTCTTGATCTTTCAAATCATTCCTTGATGTTGTGATATCTTTTAGTCCAAGAAGATGTTGCCATAGTGAATAACCAATATTCTTGAATATATGCATAGGATCAAGAAGATGACATACTTTTAACTCTTTCCAATATTCCAAAGAATACCATATTGATATCTTCTCTACGAGTCCCAATTTTCCTTTACCTCTCCTCACATACTCGTTATCTTCATCATCGGGGAAGATTTCTGATTCTAGATCTATCAGAGGTCCATCTCTCCATTTTTTTACCATGATGCACATGAAAATTAACTAAACGATGGTTTGGTCCTTACGTTGTTGTTTTTATTTTTCTATAGGTACATATGGTTTACGTGAACTAGTCAACACTCCCATGAGAAATATGATTGCATGAAAAAGAATTAGGCTAATCAAACAAATGACAAGTAGTGACTACGAGTAGATGATGATTTATTGGATGAGGATGTTGTAGATGAAGAATGATGAAAAGAATAATCAGGTGAACTAATTCCAACGTAAATTCCCTTTTTTATATAAATGAATGAACATATGCATTGCATTTTTGTATGTATTAAATGTATTAAAATTTTTACAAATTTAAGAAAATCAAGTAGAAGCAAGATAGAAAACATCTATTATGGTTTTGTGTGAAGTATCAAAGACTAGAAATAATATGGATGGAATTAGTTAGCAAACTAGAAACTTTTGGGAATGGAAACCTTGGAATGTGATAGCAAATTTAAACTATGTGCATTTATATACTAATAGATTTGAACACTTAGAAAGTGGGATTCTTTGGATCCCACTATTTATTTCCTATGTGTTGAGCCCATAAAAGTCATATTGGTCAAGTCAACCACAGTCAAAGTCAAAAGGTCAAAGTCAAACTATTCAAAGTCAACAATGTCAAGGTCAAAGTCAATAGGTGCAAAGTCCAAGTGCTAAAGTGCAGGTGTCAAAGCGCACAGGTAGTGCACAATTAATTGTCCACAAAGGGGGAATCGGAGAAAGTGGGTTGCAGGTTGCAGAGGTATTTCTCTAATTTCCCTAAGGTTCAAAGTGTTTTGGAAGTGTTTTGGAAGGTTCAGGTGAACCCTCTCTTATGTGCAAAAGTAAAGACTTGAAAGGAAAATGTGAAGGTATGTGAAGGGGCAACGTACGCAGAAGTGAAAGTATGCCCCCCCCAATTAAACATTTTGTTTTAGTCTAAAGTCACTACACGACAAAACAATGATTCGTTGGCTACCACTTGGAGAGACAATCTTGGGACATCAAGTGAGCACCAAGATACTCTTACAGTTAGGACCGTATGTGAATCGACACTCAACTCAAGGCAAGGACTATTCTTGGACCGTTTTAGTGTAAGCAAGAGAAGCATAGTCTAAGGGAGCAAGAGAGAGTTGCAAGGGTTAGCAGATAAATGGTTCAGCCAGTTTGCTGAGAACCATTTTACAACTTGGAACCTAACGAAAGATGCATTCAAAAATCAATTTCAGCATGGAGATACTGTAGGGATCATCATAGAGGAATTAGAGAATTTGAGATTGGGTCCACGTGAAAAGTTCCCAGAGTTTGTGACTAGGGCCAAGGCACTAATGGCTAAATTACTAGACCCACCACATTCTTTTTTTGTTAAGAAATGGTTAGCTAAGCCACTTCTAGTGGCCACCCAATGCAAAATCAAGGAATTAGTGTTGCCTACAGCCTCCATAGAGGAAATCATCAATACAACTACAAGATTGGAACAGATAAGGCAACAGTATGGAGCAATTTCATCTCAACTACCATATTCAACAAAAATGGAGGATCCAGTAATCCAGCTAAGGAAGGAATTAGAGGGCTTAAAAAGGAATAAGCCCCACAAAGAGGAGGAGAATGTTGTTACTCGCTTGCGAAGAGGGATGCAAGTTTCATTCATGATTGGGGCAAGGACATTATGTGGGTAAAAAAGAAAGGACAAGAGATGACACAGATTCATTTAGAAGAGGGCCCAGATAATCAAGGTAACACCAGCATGATGCAGACAGTTGGCATTTGCATGGAACCAGAATCAAAGGAACAACCCCAAATAGATTTCGAGGAAGAAGAGGATATTCTAAATTGGCTCAAGGCAGGCAACTCTTCCTTTTGTTTTGGAATTTTTCTTAATAATTCTTGCACTAGTGAAGGTTATGATGAAGATGAGGAAAAACTCCAGGTTGATGGATTGGGAGAGCCCATCACAGACCACAGAAGGGGCAGGAAGACACCCCTCAAATACAACTTGGAGGAGGATATGATAACCACAGATAAGGAAGTTACTAAAGCCAAAGGCAAGGTAAAAGATTCTAGTGAAGAGTGTTCTTTCCCAATTCAAGAAATACCTGCAGGATGGATGCAGGACAAGGAGGAACACATTGAAATCCAAAATATTCCCACTTATGAAGCAATGCACGAAAAGCTAGTGGAAGACGACAAGGATGGAGATGAGCACAAAGATAATATGGTAGAGAGAAATCCTCTCAAAGAAATACAATTAGGCACTCAAGGCAGTAATCGGCCAGTTTTGGTGGCCACTTGGTTGTGGAGCCACCCAGGGCTCCTTGAAAAGGTAAGATCATTCTTGACCCATTATACAAATGTTTTTTCCTGGCATTATAAAGACTTAGAAGTAGTGCCTACCAATTATGGAGAGCATAGAATCCCTCTCGTTGAGGGAGCCAAACCAATACGAGGGAAGAGTTATAGACTCAACCCAAAATATGCCGAAGCTGTTTATGTAGAAATACAGAAGATGGAGGATGCAGGAATCATTATTCCTATGGAACACTCAGAGTGGCTCGCACCTATGGTTATAGTGCCAGAGAAGAATACCAATAAAATCAGAATTTGCATTGACTTTAGAGCACTCAACAAGGTGACAATCCCAGATGGATTCCCAATGTCATTTGTAGAGCAGGTCATTGAAGAAGTGGCTGGACATGCATTATATAGCTTTATGGATGGCTTCAGTGGCAATAATCAAATATCAATACACCCAAAGGATCGTGAACATACTACTTTTATCACACCTTGGGAAACATGTGTATGTAAAAATGCCATTTGGGCTCAGAAATGCTCCAGCCACCTTTAACAGAACGGTCAATCTCATTTTTGGCCTCTTATTGCTGGAATCGCTTAGAATCTTCATGGATACTTCTCTTCGTTTCCAGGTTCTTACAAGGAGACTCCTTTAGATTGTTTGGACCATTACTTGTGAGAATTGCATAATGTTTTAAGAGATGCAGGGAGACTAAGCTAAAGCTCAACCCAAACAAATGTCATTTCCTTGTGACAGAAGGAACTCTCTTAGGACATGTGGTGTCGGCTAAAGGTATGGCCCTAGATCCTGACAAGATCATTTCTATATTAAAGTTGCCTAAACCTAAATCTCCTAAAGAGATTCAGAGTTTCTTGGGGCATACTAGATACCACAGAAGGTTTATAAAAATGTATGCAAAGATAGCCAGACCGCTGGCTAGACTTACAGGTAAAGAAATACCTTTCAAATGGGAAGAAGAGGAGGAAAAAGCATATCAAACATAACGGTCAAGGTTAGTGTCTGCTCCCATTTTGATCACACCTGAGTGGTCAAAAATATTTCATATACATGTAGATGCCAGTGCCTATGCAGTGGGGGCAGTTTTGACCCAGCCTAGTGAAGAATTTAAGTTGGATAGACCAATTCAATATGCCAGTAGAATTTTGACCAAGGGTGAAATGAATTACAACACTACAGAAAGGGAAGCCCTAGCCATGGTTTTTGTTGTCCAAAAATTTGGTCATTACTTACTGGGAGTAAAATTTTTTATTATAACAAATCACCAACCACTAAAATACTTGCTCAAAAAACCACATGCCACTGGTAGAATATGGGCGTGGTTATTGTTGTTCCAAGAGTTTGATTTTTCTATAGTCCATAAACCAGGTAAAGAAAATGTTATGGCAGATCACCTATCCAAAATTGATATGATGGATCAAGCTAGTGGAGTCAATGACGATTTCCCAGATGCAAATCTGCTCGTTGTACAAGCTCAAGGTTGGTATTATGATAGCAAAAATTTCATTAAAACTGGAGTGTATCCAGAGAATGCTAATGCTGTGCAAAGAAAGGGACTGCTAATCAAGAGCAGACCTTATACTTTCATTGAAGATATATTATATAGACAGGGACAGGACAACAGGTTTAGGAAGTTCTTGGAAGAAGAAGAGGTGAGGGAAGTCCTTCAATTGGCACATGAAGGAATAGGTGGTGGGCACGTTCCAGGGCATATCATGAGTCTGAGGATCCTTGATGCTGGTTTATGGTGGCCTACATTATTCAAAGATGTGGATGACTAGGGAAAATCATATGATGTTTGCTAGAGGTGTGGACCTAAACCCACCAAGTAGACGAATAATCCATTGATTATTTCCACTTCTTGGCAACCATTCAAAAAGTGGGGGTTAGATTTTGTAGGGCCTATCTACCCTCCATCGATTCCAAAAAGAGAGAAATATCTATTGATCGCCACAGATTATATGACAAAGTGGGCTGAAGCTATTGCCTCCCCTGACTGCACTGCCCAAACTGTTGCTGATTTCATTTACAGTAGCATCATTTGCAGGTTTGGATGTCCTCTTGAAATTTGTACAGACCAAGGTACTCATTTTGTGAATAAGGTCCTACAGGAAATTTTCAACATGTATAGAATCCTACATAGGACCTCTTGTGCCTACTATCCAAGAGCTAATGGACAGGCTGAATCAACAAATAAAGTATTAATTTCCATGTTAAGGAAGGAATGTATGTTACAGCCCACCTCCTCGGGCATTGCATATCAAGGTACCCTATGGGCATACAAGTTAGCTTACAAAGAGGCCACGGGATATTCTCCATTCCAACTGGTTTACGGCCTATTGCCAATTGAGCCATTTGAATTTTTACATGGATCACCTAAAGTAGCATTCGTGCAAGGAAAGAAAGATTGTGATGTCTCTCAGCAGCTTGGAGCACTACATAAAGTGAAGGAGATTCATCTACTAAGAACAAAACAATTGATAGAGACTCAGAGGAAGAGGAAGGAGGCACATGATCGAAATCTGTGGAACAGCCACATAGAACCAGGCATGTTAGTTCTTCTCCATAGACCTCATATTCAAACACAAGTGAGAGGAAAATGGCTCCCACACTGGGAAGGACCTTATCGAGTTAAAACAATGCTGAATTCGGGTGCTGTGGAGTTAGAGACATTGAAAGGAGAGGCCTTGCCACTCGTCAACATTTCAAGGCTCAAGGACTACCATCAATAAACTTGAAGAAGTATGAATCACCTGGAACTGCAAACTCTGTCTAGGTTGTACATAGGCCTCTTATTTTCTTTTTGTCAAGTTTTAGTCATTTCTACATGTTTTCATGTTTGTTCTTCAAGTTCTTAGCAATTTTAGCAACCCTTTCATAGTCCTTGACAAACGTACAATGTTTGGAAATTTTCTAAAAATTTTTCATGCAATTTTAGTATTTTTCCACTATTTTTCATCATCTCAAAAAGAATATTTCTTGTCAAAATGAAGGATTGGGAGAAGCTCTATGTGCTTTTGAGGGAGGAAATTGGCAGACACTTGTAGGATATTTTTGGAGAATTTTTTCAGAATTTGTCTTGGATTTTTTGGAGATTTTTTGGCAGATTTTCTCTATTTTTCTTTCATTTTTGATATTTTTTTGAAAAAAAAACCTTAGGGACTTTTTTTTCCAAAGAAAAAAATAAAAAATCGAGCTACCCTCCCCCCACCCTTCCCCCCCCCCCCTTTCCCGCCCCCCCCCCCCCCCACCTTCCCCCCCCCTTACCCCTCGTTCCCACCCCCCCCGAAGCCCTCCGCCCGCAGACCTCCGCACCCGCCCAGCCGTGCCCGCCCCCACCCACAGCCCCCCCTACCCCCCCCTCCCCCCTCCTCCCCCCCAGCCCCCACCCACGCCTGCAGCTCTTCGCCGCCCCTCCCCCCACCCCCCCCCTGCCCGCCCATGCCTGCACACTCTGCAGCCCCCCCTGCATCACTATAAATATAACCTCCCTATTCCCCCTTCCCCCTCTCGCGTGGAGCATCGTCATCAGGTAATTTCTAAATTTTTCCTTTTTTTTGAAATTTTTTTTAAATTTTTATTTTAAATTTTTTTATTTTTATTTTATTTTTATTTTATTTTATTTATTTTCTTCCTTTTATTAATATTTTCTTTTTATTTTTATTTTATTTTATTTTCCTTTATTATATTTTCTTTTTTCTTTATTTTCTTTTATTTTATTTTATTCTTTCTTTATTTTTATTTTAATTTTTAATTTATTTTTAATTTTTTTAATTTTTTTTTCTTTTAGTTTCATTTTAATTAATTTTTCTCTATTTCCTTTCTTTAACCCTTTCTTTCTTTCTTTCTTTTTCTTTTTGTAAATTGCCATTCTTTCATTCTTTTCCTCATTTCCCCCTCTACCCTTCTCTGTTTTCTCTTTTTTTTAGGTGATTCTTAGGGTTTTCCCACATGTAGATTTTGATTTTTGACTCAATTTTGGTCAATTTCTACACTTAGAGGTTTAGCGTTGACTCTTTGCTTTCCTGACCCTTAGCCTTCATTACAAAGCGTTAGTTTGTCGTGCCGTTCGCATTCGTTAGCAGTATGGCTTCCTCAGTACCACAGCCAGCTTCATCCAGGGCTATCGAGGAGTATTCGGAGCTCCCCCCTTCTGCCCTAGGTTTGCCTCAGTCCGATTCCCAGGTATTTCATACCCCGTTTGCTCCACCCACCAGTCTTCCAGCCCCGATCATACCCCCCATTGCCCCCTCACATCTCATTGCCCCAACATTTTCCAGCCACTCACTCTCCGCCTCATCTTTGTATAGCCCTGCACGTCCCCCAACTGGTTTCCCCTTCCCCGAGCCATACACCATTCGTCCTACCATTCCACCATCCCTTTCGATGCTTGCTATGAGTGACTCGGGCTCGGCTTCATCCTAGTAGGCATGCACTTTCGACTTCGCCATTCCATCTTCTTCCCTTCGCCTCCGTCTTCACCTTGCCCTCCCTGATTCAACCCTGTTCGAACTCTTCACTGAGGATTACTTACTCATGGAGGGTATTCACCGTCTGGCTTCGATCATGTGGTCGGCGCCTCAAGGTCAAGATATTTATTCAGCCTTCACTTCGTTTCCCCATTTCCCTTCTGGTATTATATCCCCCCAGTCCATTGTGGCTGGTATTGGTTCTTCATTGACCATAACTCCCATAGGATGGTGCAACTCCTGCAGGCATTCATCTTCCATTTCCTTTTCTGCAGCCTGGCTTCCCACCAACCGATTTCTGATATCCGTATAGCTGATCCCCTCTATTGCTTTGTCCATGGGCGGCCATACCCCTATGTCTACCTCATGTTTGCTTCTTTCCATCTACGATGCCGTGGCTTCCAAGAGGCCCTATCCAAAGGTTCTAAGTCTTTTTTGTTCTATTTAGCCATCGTCCTGGGTTGGCTTTTTCATTTTCCTGGTCTCCTCACCCCCTCTGCCCCCCCTTCCGTCGCTCCCTCTCCTCGCCATGAGATCAATATCATCTCTCCCTCGCCTAGTAGCCTTCCCCCCCTACTTCCTCCACCGCGTCCACTCATCAGGTACGCCCTCAGATTGCCACCTACTCCTCGAATACAGCCCATGCTAGCCCACCTATCGACCAGATAGCCCCACCACCACTTCTTCCCCCATCCTTACCCCCTTTCCCTCCTCTTTCCGTCGACTCTGCATCCGCCCCGCCCTCCCATTCCGAGCATCATCAGTCTCCACCTCGTGCCGTCAACCCCCCTTCCTCACCGCACGCGGCCCCGGGTCCGTCACGTGATGACGTTCCCCCACCTTCAGTGCACCCTCTCTTCCTAGACTTACTCTGAGATGCGATCACAGTAGCCCTGGATGGAGCAGATGCAGCACGCCTATCACTCGATTCAGTTACAGCGATCGCCGCACTACATCGCCAGTATGCCTCTCTAATCGAGCGCATACATGCTTCAGCTGCTGCATAGTGGCAAACTTCTCTAGCCACTACGAGGACACTTCAGCAGGAGTGGGATAGGTTCTAGGATGAGGCCGAATCTACGAATCGGGCTCTTTTGGAGATGTAGCAGCAGGCTTCTTTGGGCATCTGCGACAGCCCTGCTTGTCGACTTGTTCATCGCGAGCGCGACCGTTTGCGCTGTTATAGGAGCATGGTTTCTGCTTAGTGGTTGTTTCTACTACCTATGTAGCCGCCTCTCATCCCTTTTTAGTCACTCTGCCTCATTTTGGCTCTTCGAGGCTTACCTCTTCGCATTCATCTAGTTTGACACCCTTCTTTTTCCTTTACCCTTCTTTCGATTAGCGGCTCTCTCCGGTACTTCAGGCCATTTCCATGGCACTTTCATGTATTTCAGGCCCTTTCGAGGCTATCGTTGTATCTCATTTTGCTATATATATATATATATATATATATATATATATATATATATATATATATATATATATATATATATATATATATATATATATATATATATATATATATATATATATATATATATATATATATATATATATATATGGGATTTTGCTTCTCGATTATCACTGCGATCTCTTGTCTGGTTATGGATTGTGTATTTATGCTGTTGTAAGTATTTCTATTTCACTGCCATTGTTTAATTTATTCTGTACAGTTTATGCCATTTCTTTTCCATTTACATTTCCTCTTCCCTTTTCCTCTACCCTTATCCCGGTCCCCCTTCCCCTCCCACTTGCCATCCACTACCATTTTCATGCCCCTCCCCAACCCCACAACTACAACCCTACAACCTCCATATTTTTTTCCCCTGCCCTTTTTCAACTTCATTCCCTCTACTCTAAAACATCCCCTTCCCTGTCACTCATTTTCACTACCATTTTCTCCACGTTGCGGTTTTTCAAGAATGTTGTTCTGAAGGTGCTGATATTCTCACAAGAATCAAATGTCCTCTTTGCCCTGCCGGACTTTTGGCTGTAACTCTCCACGACGGAGAGTACATTCGGTGGTGGGCAACTGTTGAGGCCATAAAAGTCATATTGGTCAAGTCAACTGCAGTCAAAGTCAAAAGGTCAAAGTCAAACTATTCAAAGTCAACAATGCCAAGGTCAAAGTCAATAGGTGCAAATTCAAATGCTAAAGTGCAGGTGTCAAAGTGCACAGGTAGTGCACAATTAATTATCCACAAAGGGTGAATCGAAGAAAGTGGGTTGCAGGTTGCAGAGGTATTTCTCTAATTTCCCTAAGGTTCAAAGTGTTTTGGAAGTGTTTTGGAAGGTTCAGATGAAACCTCTCTTATGTGCAAAAGTGAAGAATTGAAAGGAAAATGTGAAGGTATGTGAAGGGGCAGTGTACGCAGAAGTGAAAGTATGCCCCCCCAATTAAAAATTTTGTTTTAGTCTAAAGTCACTACAGGACAAAACAGGGATTCGTTGGCTGCCACTTGGAGAGACAATCTTGGGACATCAAGTAAGCACGAAGATACTCTTGCAGTTAGGAGCGTACGTGAATTGACATTCAACTCAAGGCAAGGACTATTCTTAGATCATTCTAGTGTAAGCAAGAGAAGCATAGTCTAAGGGAGCAAGAGAGAGAAGTGTAAGGGACACCCGGTGTGCAACATCGAGAAGTGAAGTGCAAGGTGTGCATGAAGAGTGACCAAGGAAGTGTGCAGAGGAGTGCTAAGCTAGTCTCCCAAAGATCCCAAGGTCTCCTTGAAGTGTGCACGTGCCGACAGAAGGTACCCATCCCTCCCTCTTAGTGGAAGCTTGGTGCAAGGTGTGCACAAGTGCAGGCTTGGAGAAGGTGGAGGTTTGGTGTAGAGGAGGCCTGCAGCAACAAGTCCCTTGGGTATTTGGTATTTTGTAATCGAGCCCTCTGTGGGATTTTGCACAGAAGCATTGGTTTGTATTGTGCTTCAATAGTGTATTTTTCTTATTGTAATCAATTGACAGAGGCTTCCATTGTGTATTTTCTCTTCTTGTCTTACCCATTTCTCCTATAAACACTCAAATCCCTTCTTGTCCAAGAATCCCCCAATACTATGTGATTCTACCTCAAAATAATTCATGTTTAAAGCAAGCCTCCAGACTCAAGCCAACAATATATGTATGTGCATGTGTTGTCAGTGCGCTACAATGGGCTAGTAGGCGGGTGGAACAACCTTGATCGCGTTGAGCTGATGCTAGTTTCATCATATGCATGACTTATATGTTGTTATTCACCTATATGGACACCTATATGTTCTTATGCGGGTCGGTAGGTGGGTGAAGTCACTTTGGTCGCATGTTTAGAGCCACAAGGTGATGATGATTTTGTATAGGGTTGATGTTGTGTGTTGTGTGCTATGTTGGGTTAGTAGATAGGTGGAGTAAACTTCGTCCGTTGGACAAGTCATTGAGTTTCATCCAATTTTGGACTACGTCACTTGTGAAAATAAAAATAAAAAGAAAAAGAGCTGAGCTAGGATAAAGGGCAAAGGATGTAAAGAAATAAATAGAGAAAACAAAATAAATAATTCCACAAAATGAGTTCATAGAGCTTAATATATGCTACTGGTTAGGATAAGCTACTGGATCCGAATAGGTTGAATGATTTATTCATATGATTGCTTGTCTAGCTGTAGAAACTACAACATTATAGGATGTGTGTGAAACTTGCGTCTACTTTGTTCTCCAAATTTGTACTATTTTTCATAAATATCCATAAAATAAGTTTATATTTATTTCTAAATTTTAAAAAGTGATTAGCATCTAACCATGTCTATTTGATACTTGTGTATATTTCCTTACTTGATCTGCACTTTTGCCCATCAAGATGATGTGTAGGTTTAGTGGGGGTGGATGTCGAAAGCATTTCATCACTTCGATTAGCATTTAGAAAAATAAACAATTTTTCTTCCAAAGTGGTCATCTTTAAACTCTTAAAAATCTTTTTGATATGAATTGTTGAATTGAATAACCTCTTTCTTTAGTACTTACAAGCTCAGGAAGGTGGAAACGTGCTCTTATTGGCAAAAGAAGAGATCGTTGACTTTTCATTTGAACCATCTCTATCAATCCCAAAATAAGAATATAAATGCAAGGACTACCATATGTATAAGAGTATTGAACCTTATGCCTATGAGATTATGTATGTGTGTACTTGGTATGATTGAGCATGTTCCATGAGTAAATATGCATTGATGTTGGATGAATGGGAAAGAGTGAACTACACTTATGCATATGTGGTTGTAGGTATATATGAGGGTGTGTGACTATGTGTATACATTAGCAAAGTGCAATATGTCTATGTTACTGTTTCATACCATCTAAGTAACCCAAGTGAAAGTATGCAACCTTACCTATGCATGTGGATCTATGGGTATGTATTTAGGTATAAGTAACCCTAAATGTGTTTTGAAACTCTACATGTGCTTGAATATTTGTGAGCAGGGTGTCCTATGCGATTGTGTGGGTAAAAGACCCTCAAGAACAAGTGTATTAAACCTTGCTTATATGTGCATGGCTATGATTATGCATGTGCCCATATGCATGCAAATGTAAACACGTAAAGTGCACATCTATAGGTATGTGTGGCTACCTTTAAGTGCCCTAAGTCCATGAGCTTATGTATACATGTATGCATGTAACTTCAATTTCAATGGACTTGAACAGAATGAGATCTCTTGGATTGATGCTCGATACATTTTCACATGATGCAATTTTATGTTCCATGATCGAATACATTCGAGTCTTGGTGTTTGGTAAAAAACTATGCTTCAAAGATTGAATATTTGATATCTTCATTGAAGTGTGTGTGTATATTCATGTTATTTTAACCCTAGTGATTTAAAAACCTAGATGCATGATGTGTATGTGTAAGTAGTTGCTTTATTAATATACGTTGATCTACGTTGAAAGTTAAAAAAGTATATTAGTATAAGATTGGTTCAATAATTATAACTAATAAATAATATATTTACTATCTCTATGTTAATAACCTTATATTAAAATGTAAGATAATATATAAGTGGATAATATTTAAATAAAATAGTATTTAGTATAATAAAATAAATTACTAAATAAACATTTATATATAATTATACGTTTTTGAGTATGCGTGTGAGTCTACGTTTGTATGTATTTCTAGATATGTGTGTGAAAGTATAGTATGTAATCTAATAAGTTGACATGTGTATAAATACTAAACGGAGAGTCTGTGCAGATATATGAGTACTATATGAGTATATGTATGTAAGTTGTTGTTTGTTGTTCTAAAGTTTTTTTTTATCAAGCACGATGCTAGTAGAAAGCATGAAAGTATGGTATGTAATCTAATAAGTTGACATGTGTATAAATACTAAAAGGAGAGTCTGTGCATATATATGAGTACTATATGCATGTATATGTATGTAAGTTGTTGTTTGTTTTTCTTCTTAATGTTTTTTTATCAAGCACGATGCTATAGAGAGAGAAAGCACGAGAGAGAGAAAAGAGAGAGTGAGAGAGAAAGACAGAGAAAGGCAGAGAATGTGTGTGTTCTTTTGTTATCCCACCTTCGGGTAACACAGGCGGCTACTGTTGGAGAGGCAAACAGATGGAGAGAGAGAGAGAAGGATTTCTACATTCGGTGGCTACGTAGAGGGCACAGATAGATAAATCTACTGAGAGTGTTCACGCATGATAGAACAAGAGAGAGGCAAAAGAGAGAGATAGAGAGAAAGAGAAAGAGATAGAGTGTGGTTATCGTTCTCCATCTGGGTGGCTGCAACGCATCGATGCACATGTGCTAAAGGAAATAAAGAGTTATATATATATATATATATATATATATATATATATATATATATATATATATATATATATATATATATATATATATATATATATGTGTGTGTGTAAACTTCTCCCCCTCCATCTTCTAGCCTGGAGCTGATAGACGCACGAACTTCTGTCGAGAGAGAGAGAGAGAGAGAGAGAGAGAGAAGGAGAGCTCCGAGGAATCTTCTTCCGGTGGCATACTTTTCAACGGTGGCACTAGCGGTAGAAGGCTGCTATTGCATTTGGATCTACGAAGGGGGTTCTGATGGACCCATTTGTGCTGATTTAGTTGTTGCACTCGGAGAGACGACTAGAAGCTTTTCCTTTTCGAGAATGCTCATGTTTATGAAGCAAAATGACGATTCACGAAGGTAGGGTAACTGCAAACGTGCAATGGATTCGAGCAAAGAAAGAGAGAAAGATCATCTAGGCGATTGTGCATGCGACACCGATATATATATATATATGTATATATATATATATGTATATATATATATATATATATATATATATATATATATATATATATATATATAGAGAGAGAGAGAGAGAGAGAGAGAGAGAGAGAGAGAGAGATTTGTTGCTATTGTAGGTAGAGGTGATTCTCCACAGGCTTGGTGCACACAGAAATTGGAGAGAGAGAGAGAGAGACACTCGATTACAATTTCCTTTTTTTCTGGATTGATATAGCTTCCTAGTAGACAAACAATGAGTACATGCTAGAGAGAGAATAATAGAGAGAGAGAGAGAAAGAGAGAGGAAGAGTGTGAGAGAGAGAGAGAAACAAAGAGAAAGATGTTGTAAGCTGAATGCACACAGAGAAGGAGATGGAGAGAGAGAGAGAGATAAGTGATAAGCATGTTCTTTTTCCTCCCTTATCGGTTACAAAGATGCATGACACAACATGATGTGATGATATGTGAAGATTATGGGAGGTTCATATGCTAAATTATACAATATTATTTTGTATATGTCATTTCAAGGACACATGCGTTTGAATCACCGATCATATGTTGCAATTTCAAATGAAACACATTGATCAAGAATTATGATGCATTGGTGTAATATATGCACCACATATTTAATAGTGTGACCATTTATTTGATGATGTAGTACTAAAGATGTGAACCATGTATTACCTTTTTCATTTGATTCAAGACTAAATCCTTGTTTGGCTGTACTATCATGTGAGTGGGTTGTAGCAAGTATATTCCTTTTGCTCAAGGCAGTATCCAATGAAGATACATTTTTGTGCTTTTGGATCAAGATCCTTCCTCAACTCATCTCGAACATTTACATATGCAATACAGCGAAATACTTTCATATGTGATAAGTTTGGCTTTTTACTTGTAAACTTTTCTTTGGGTGTAACTTTATGTACAACAGCATTCGGAGTTCTCTTCTTGATTTCATGCTGTATACAACAATGTGCAGAGTGAAAGAAAAAATGTCTAGCAAACGATGATTCACTCTAAAAGTTATGTGAAGGAGTTAAAACACATTTTTTTTCTCAATATCTTACTATGAAGCCCTTTTAATTATCTAACTTTGAAGACATTTTGGCGATACAAGTATCTGTGCACCAAGGACGACATGCTCTTTCTACACGATCCAAGGATGTGCGCCAAGGAAGATGTTACCGTTAGTGTCCATGTGAAAGGCCAAATGGCCACCGGACACTTCTTTGTATATGTTCTTTAATAAAACATATAGTGGCCTGGTCAGTCACAGACTGTAAGTTCGACCGCATTTGTAAGACCTAAGAAGTCTGTCTTCGTGCTCCCTGTGTACTGCGTTTTTGCGTATTGTACAGCACTGTGCGGAGTACTGTGCGTGGCGACCGGAGCTCGGTTTTTCTACTTTGAGCATATCGTCGTGGAGCTCTTGAGAAGGAGAGTCCAGTGTGGTGCACGCCATCGAAATACTTCACTGGTATCAGAGCAGTTCGAGGCAAAAAGCTTTGTTCCTTTGCTCCAAGGCTTACGACTAAGGCGGCGACTAAGGCGGCGACCAAGGCATAGACCTTGGCATACCTTGTCATCCGAGTCACCGAAGTCACCGTTGGCGCCGTTGGCTGCGCGCGAGGGAGGACCTCAACGATCAAGGAATATAGAGGTTCCCGGTACTTCCCGGGAGGTCACCCATCCCAGTACTGTTCCCCCCAGAGCTCGCTTAACCGCGGCAATCTCTTGCCACTAAGCTACACTCTTGTGGTGTTTGAAGAAGGGGAAAGACTAAGGTTGGCATTACCTTGAACAAGTTTTGGTCCCTCAAAGCTTCATTTTTGCTTTTAAAGCCTATTTCTGAAGCAATTTTGGGGTGTTTTTGGAGCCATTTTGGAGTACTTTCGCACGTAGTTCTCTTCACACAGGTCCAAGAACATCAAGAAGAGTGTTCCTTGTACTTCTCAGACAATAAATATCAACCTTTGGGACTGTATTTTCAGCCACACTCGTAAAACTACAGGTTTCTCGAGGGGTTTTCAGTTTTGGTGGGAGCAGTCGCTGCAAATTTATGCAGGTTTTTAAAGCCTAAAACATCAGGGTTGACAGACACTTGCAGGTGTTATTGGCTAGTTTTTTGGGCTGTGTATTCAGCCTTTCAGTGTCATTTTACTGCATATATTGAGCACATACACACCATGTACGCTTCTGTGGATACCGCTTATGTACGTCCATGTGGGCATTGATATAGCGGTTACGTTCTTTGCATAAAGCCTTTTACGTTTGATAAAGAGGGTCGTGGTGAGGTTTTCTTAACTGGGAGACACCCAGATGTCGGGGTCTCTTCGGTGATGCAGGTGGAAGACTTACCCAGCCTCGCCATAGGAGATGTATGATAGTTGTTCATAGGTGCTCGATAAGCCTAGTTGGCTTCTATTGGGTAACTGATTATATGCAGTGGAGTCAGTGATTCACTATGCAGGTAGACATGTTAGTACTTGCAGTTTTATGATACTTTGACACTGGTCATATGCTAATTTTGCAGAGGATACTCTGGCAAAATTTTTCCAGATTTCTGGTTTAGTCAACTATATAGTGGTCGATTTACTCCTTGATACACTTATTTGTTGGTGTTTGGACTCTTCTAGCTCCATTATCATTCTATTCAGTTCTCTACGATCATGGCATCAGAGGTCTCAGGCACATCCGGTGGATCAGGGTCTAGTGCTAGCGTTCCGAGGAGGAGCTATAACTTGCAGGGCAAAGACCATTTTGAGATCCGAAAATTTGATGGCACAAACTTTGCTCTATGGAAGAATCAGATTAAAGATGTGCTGATTCAAAGAAGGCAATGGAAGCCAGTAAATGGGATTTCAAAGAAGCCTGCTGACATGGATGAAGATGATTGGGATGAGTTAGATGAAATGGCCAGGTCTACCATTCGCTTGCACCTAGCAGATAATGTTTACTTTACAGTATTAGACTGTGAAAGTGCAGAGGAGCTTTGGAAGAAGTTATGCAATACATATGAAAAAGAGACGGCATCAAATAAAGTATATCTGATGAGAAAATTATACGACCTTCGTATGAAGGACACAGATAGTGTTGCTGCTCATCTAAATGAGTTTGATGCCATATTCTCCTAGTTACAGGCTCAGAAAATGGATATGGACAATGAAATGAAAGCAGTATTGCTGTTATGCACCCTGCCATCATCATGGGATACATTTTGCACAGCTATTAGCAATAGTGCACCAGGTGGTAAACTCGTCTATGATGACATATGTGGAGCACTCTTGAGTGAGGAGATTCGTAGAAAATCTATGGTTGGCACTCAGAGTGCAGATGCATATAATGTTCGTGATTCTTACCAAGGAAAGAATCAACAACGTGGCAGGAGCAAGAACAAGGAAAAGAATGGTCAACGGAATAAGAGCAGAAGTAAATCAAGGAAGAGGGATATTGAATGCCATTATTGTCATAAGAAAGGACACATGAAGAAAGACTGTTATGCATTAAAGAATGCTAAAGGTAAAGGACAGAATGTTGATGGGCATGTTAAACAGTTACCTGCACCATCTACTTCGACTGTGAAGATTGAAGAAATTAATGCTATTTCTGATGATGCTGATGTGTTGACACTTGATAGTACTGTGCCATCTGAGGCACTTATGGCTGATTCTCTTTCCCACACCTGGCTGCTAGATTCTGGTGCTTCTTTCCATGTGACACCACATAGAGAATGGTTCTCTAATTATGCAGCAAAGTCTCTTGGTACCGTGAGACTTGGTGACTCTTACCAGTGTGATGTTGTGGGGATTGGAGATGTGGTTGTGCAGTTCATTGACGGTTCAAAATTTACTATGCATAATGTACGCCATGTACCTCAGTTATCACGCAGTTTGATGTCAGTTGGTCAACTTGATGACCTTGGTTACAAGGTGGTCTTCTATGCTCAGTCCTTTCGTATATCAAAGGGCAATATGGTTATTGCAAAAGGAAGGAAAGTTGGCTCACTTTACCCTTTATTTGTATCACAGAAAGAACACTTGTTAGCTGTTACTGAACAGCCTATGGCTTGTATTTGGCATGGTCGTTTGGGCCATATATCTCGTAGTGGAATGGAAAATCTTTCTCATTCTGGCTACTTACCTGTGTTATCTTTCTCTGATTTTTCATTTTGTGAGCATTGTCAATATGGAAAGCAAACCAGAAATGTGCATAAAACGCACATTGACTCTTCAATTCAGCCTTTAGATCTTGTTCATACTGATGTGTGTGGTCCTATGCCCACTAGGTCCTTAGGTGGTTCTCTTTACTTTGTTACTTTCATAGATGATGCTACTAGAAAAGTCTGGGTATATCCTATCAAATCGAAGGATGATGTATTCCCTACTTTCAGAAAATGGCTTGCTTCAGTTGAGACTGAAAAAGGAACTAAGCTTAAGGCTTTACGTTCAGATAATGGGGGTGAGTATACCTCACATGAATTCAGCCTTTTCTGTCAGTGTAGAGGGATTCGTAGAGAGTTTACAGCTCCTTATACTCCAGTACAGAATGGTGTAGCTGAGAGGATGAATAGAACTATTCAAGATAGAGTAGTCTCTATGTTGCATCATGCAAACCTCTCACAAGGTTTTTGGGCAGAAGCAGTATTGACTGCAGTTCATGTGATTAACCTTTCACCTAGTACTGCCAAAGGTCTGAAAGTGGCACAAGAGTTATGGACAGGGAAACCACCATATTATGATCATCTTCGAGTTTTTGGGTGTGAAGCATATGTTCATATACCCAAGAATCTTAGACAAAAGTTGGACCATAAGTCAAAGAAATGCATTTTTCTTGGATATGGTCGAGAAGGACAATTTGGATATCGCTTATGGGATCCTGAAACACGGTCAGTGATCAGAAGTAGTGATGTCATTTTTAATGAGTCTAAGATGCATAAACAGCCGATTAAGGAGGTTGAAGTGAGAAGAGTGGTGTTTGAGGATACTAGTCCTCCGGTTAGCATGCATAAAAATGCTGCACATAGGTATGTTCAAGAGAATGTTCATTCAGATCAGTCTGCACATGTTCCTGTTCAGCAACCATTGAGACGTTCTGCACGTGTCTCATATCCACCTGATAGATATGTTCCAGGTTTAGATTTTGTTATGCTAACAGATGCCGGTGAGCCCTCTTGCTACAAAGAGGCTATGCAGACAGAGGATCATGTCAAGTGGGAGCGTGCCATGAAGAGTGAGTTGGATTCTATTCACAAGAATGGTACTTGGGACTTAGTACCTTTGCCAAAGGGAAGGAAAGCTTTACCATGTAAATGGGTATATAAGCTGAAATTCACATCAGATAGTGCTTCTCCAAAATATAAAGCATGACTTGTTGCAAAGGGTTTTAAGCAACAACATGGTGTTGATTTTGAGGAAATCTTCTCCCCAGTGGTCAAGATGACTACCTTGCGCATGTTGCTTGGATTCGTTGCAATGGAGGACTTAGAGCTAGTCCAAATGGATGTGAAAACAGCTTTCTTGCATGGAGATCTTACAGATGAGATCTATATGGAACAACCAGAGGGTTATGTAGTTCCTGGCAAGGAAAGTCTAGTTTGTAAGCTCAAGAAGAGCTTGTATGGACTTAAACAGTCTCCTAGACAATGGTACCAAAAGTTTGATGCTTTTATGAAGTCCCAAGGCTATTCTCGGAGCAATGAGGATCATTGTCTCTACACAAAGAGATGTTCTGATGGCAGCTTGATATGCTTGATACTTTACGTCGATGATATGTTGATTGCTGGGAAGTCCTCTTATGATTTGTCAATTCTCAAAAAGAAGTTGAGTCAGACATTTGATATGAAGGATTTGGGGGATGCCAAACATATTCTTGGCATGCGCATTACTCGTGATAGGAGTAAAAGATGCATATACTTGTCTCAAAGTGAGTACATATCCAAAGTACTTCATCGATTCAATATGCAGGGTGGAAAGGCATTGAGTACACCTTTACCCACATATGTGAAATTGAGCAAGGATGACTGCCCCAAATCAGATGAGGAAAAGGAATTCATGACCAAAATTCCCTATCAGTCTGCTGTTGGTAGTCTCATGTATGCTATGGTAGCTACGAGACCAGACATTGCATTTGCAGTGGGAGTTGTGAGCAGATATATGTCTAATCCTGGCAAGAAACATTGGGAAGCGGTCAAAATGATTTTGAGATATCTGAGTGGCACTAAGGACAAGTGTCTATGCTTAGGTAGAGGGAAAGCATCCATTATTGGTTACACAGATTCTGACTATGCTGGTTGTGTAGACAATCGTAAGTCTACATCAGGGTACATTTTTCATTTTGCTGGAGGTGCTATCTCTTGGAGATCTCGTCTTCAAGAATGTACAGCTGTTTCCACCACAGAAGCAGAGTATGTTGCAGCAAGTGAGGCATGTAAGGAAGCATTGTGGCTTTCTCGTCTTGCTTGTGATATGGGTTTGCCTCAGCATGTACCTCACTTGCTCAGTGATAGTCAGAGTGCCATTGCTTTGGCTAAGAATCCGGTCTATCATGCAAAGACCAAGCACATTGAGGTGAGGTATCACTTCATTAGAGATTGCTTAGCCACTGAGAGCATTATTCTTGAGAAGGTTCACACTCGAGATAATGCTGCAGATGCTTTGACTAAAGCTCTACCACAGGATAGCTTTCGACACTGTTGTCACTTGATGGGGGCTACTTGATTCTTGATCTTACACAGTCACTTGTATACTGTGTAACATGCCCATCAGGTGCGAGGTATAGTTTGTATACTTACACTCAGGTATTCTTTATCATTCTTTCTTTTTTCTCCCATAGTTACTCTGGCCATATTGGCCTTTAGTGGGAGATTGTTACCGTTAGTGTCCATGTGAAAGGCCAAATGGCCACCGGACACTTCTTTGTATATGTTCTTTAATAAAACATATAGTGGCCTGGTCAGTCACAGACTGTAAGTTCGACCGCATTTGTAAGACCTAAGAAGTCTGTCTTCGTGCTCCCTGTGTACTGCGTTTTTGCGTATTGTACAGCACTGTGCGGAGTACTGTGCGTGGCGACCGGAGCTCGGTTTTTCTACTTTGAGCATATCGTCGTGGAGCTCTTGAGAAGGAGAGTCCAGTGTGGTGCACGCCATCGAAATACTTCAGAAGACATGACCCATTTTCCTCCCTGTATTTCTGTGTATCGAGCCATGGCGTGAGTTGCGAGCAGTCCTTTCCCGTTAGAAGGAAAGGGCGTCAGAAATGATTCCTTGTTTGGGAAGATGTTTCTTATAACAATCTGTTTACATCATAGATGATGTGTATTTGCTGTTTCCTTTAATCTTCTCCTACTGTTTTCTTTAATCTTCTCGTGCAGTTCATCTTGCTACAAACGAACAAAGAGAAGAAACGAGCCTAAAGTCGGAGGAGGGGGCCGGGGCTTGCTGAGACGGCTAGTAGGACCCAGTAAGCACTTTTTCCTCTCTCTCTCTCTCTCTCGCTCTCTCTCTCTCTCTGTATATGTACATATACAGATAGAGAGAGAGAGAGAGAAAGAGAGAGAGAGAGAGAGAGGTAATGTGCACGATGGCTAAGATGATCCAGTCAGACATCATCGGCGACTCAAGCGCTTTATGCGCGCTCCCGTAAAAGCAAAGATATGTGATTCTTCCTCAAAATAAGTCATTTTTAAAGCAAGCCTTGAAACTCAAGCGAGCAATATATGTATGTGCATGTGTTGTCAGTGCGCTACAATGGGCTAGTAGGCGGGTGGAACAACCTTGATCGAGTGATCAAGGCGATGAGCTGATGCTAGTTTCATCATATGCATGACTTATATGTTGTTATGCACCTATATGGGTACCTATATGTTGTTATGCACCTATATGGGTCGGTAGGTGGGTGAAGTCACTTTGGTCGCGTGTTTAGAGCCACGGGGTGATGTTGATTTTGTATAGGGTTGATGTTGTGTTGTGTGCTATGTCGGGTTAGTAGATAGGTGGAGTAGACTTCGTCGGTTGGACAAGTCATTGAGTCGCATCCAATTTTGGACTACGTCACTTGTGAAAATAAAAGTAAAAAGAAAAAGAGATGAGCTAGGATGAAGGGCAAAGGATGTTAAGAAATAAATAGAGGAAACAAAATAAATAATTCCACAAACTGAGTTCATAGAGCTTAATATATGCTACTGGTTAGGATAAGCTATTGGATCCGAATAGCATATGCATACACATATTCATATGCATACACATATTCATATGCATACACATATTCATATGCATACACATGCATATGCATGCACACATGCATATGCATACACACATTCATATGCATACACACATACACAATGCATACACATGCATATGCATATGCATACACATGCATATGCATATGCATACACATGCATATGCATATGCATATGCATACATATGCATATGCATACATATGCATATGCATACACACATGCATATGCATACACAATGCATATGCATACACACAATGCATATGCATACACACATACACATACACACATGCATATGCATATAAACATGCATATGCATACACACATGCATATGCATACAAACATGCATATGCATACACACATGCATATGCATACACATGCATATGCACATGCATACACACATGCATATGCATACACAAGCATATGCATACACACATCCATATGCATACAAACATGCATATGCATACACGCATGCATATGCATACACACATTGGATCAGATGGGATCTTCACATTGGATGAGATGGGATCTCCACGTACACCTTGGGGAGCGCATGACCATGACGACTCCAAAATATATCACATACGTAATGGAGCTCCAGTCATGGATGCAGCCGGGAAGTCAATGCGTCAGCGCATTCGACAACTTTGCTCCATAGAGTTTGGATATTCTGTAATATTAAAATGGAGCGAACAAGATAGGGGTTCCAAAAACTATATCACACAATCGATATATGAAGAGTACGAGCCAGCACCTAGGAATCCTATTGTGAGTTCGGAATGTATTCTGCATATGGCACACGAGTCGATGTCTCATCGATAGGCGGAAGCTCGCGATGCTTTTAGAGCAGGCTTACCGAAGCCTGTGTGGATAGATGTTGAAGAGTGGGAATCGATTCAGGATGAGCAACAACATACTCCTGATCGATATGGTCAACAGAGAGATGCGGTAGCCACATGTTTAGATACGATTGGAACGTGGCATTTAGTTAGCCGCGGATATGACAGTATGTGCTACCAATTTGTAAGTATCATGTTAAATATTGATTTTGTTTGTGCTCAGCGCATCATGTATCTTCATCTAACATTTTGCATATTTATTATAGGAGTTGCAGTGGGTCATCCTCCCACGTGAACCGAAGAATCTTATGGATATCATCATGGATTGGTTGCACTCTTGCAAGACTTAGAGGGACGCAATGCAATCATTTCATGGGAGAATCTATGATTAGGTAAAATTATAGCCTGGTTTCGTATTTTTAGTTGTTGTTTATAAATGTCATGTCAATTTGTCTCATTTTACACATGCTTTGTTGTAGGATTGCAGATGTAAATGTTTTGATCCCCTTACGTATATGTATGTTAGTGCTTTGCCACAATCTTTTATTACACTCCTATGTGGCAATGATGTACCATAATTTTGTATTCGATTCCTATATGGAAGTGCTTTGTCACATTGCACAATTTTGTATTACACTCCTATGTGGCAATGATGTACCATAATTTTGTATTCGATTCCTATATGGAAGTGATTTTTCACACTCTTGTACATCTTTTGTTTATGGAATATACAACTTTTTGTACATGATACATGGTTCATTTTTGCTCATACTATGAAGCTTTCTTAATAATCTAGCTTAAAAGACATTTTCACGATGCAACTATTTGTGCGCCAAGGATGACATGCTCTTTCTACAGCTTTAAGTTGACCATCTGAATGATATTCTAACTGAAAATGGACCCAATTTCCTCCCTGTATTTCTGTGCATCCAGTCATGCATAAGTTGTGAACAACAGATTACTTCACGTTACCAGCTAAGGGCTACTTTTGTTCATAGGTCCTTCTACCATAAGATTTGTTCTGAGTGATTCCTTGTTTGGGAAAATGTTTTTTATAGCAATCCAAATAGATCATAGATGATGTGTATTTACTGCTTTCTTTTATCCTCTCGTGACCAAAGAAGGAGTTGGTCTAGCAAGCATCTTTTTTTTTTAAATAAAGGAGGTTTGGCCTTGGCCTATTCTCGAGACTTTAATTAAAATAAAGAAGAAAAGTTACAAGTGAATGGGACTAGTGCCCCTGGGATCCCCCAAATCCCACAATGCAGGGGACAAGTTCGATAAGCTAGAGGGCATTACAAATGAGGAAGACAAATCTATCATCTGCCTCATGCAGGACCCATTTGGGTTTCAACTTGTTATCTTCGAGGAGATAAATACAGTGATGCCTAAACGATGGAGATCTCTTATCTTAGGAGATTCTTTTACCTAGAAGAAACAAGGATTTCTTAATCGACCATTCCTTTGGGGTTTGACCAAAGTTGACAGCTCCAAATCTTCCAAAGAATCTTACCCCTGATTGCATTCCACAGCCTTGATGAGCAGCCAACCGCCTCACCCAGCAGCGCCTGTTTCCAATTGATTTGCTTCGTGAGTCTCAAAACCTGCATCACGTGATGCCAGATAACATGAGACTTGGGGCAATCGAAGAATAGGTGAACTAAATCTTCTGTGCATTGATGGCAATGCTTGCACCATGGAGGAACACCACAAATTTTATTAGCCCTTGCAGTGGACCAGATACCCTTATGCAAGATCTTCCACATGAGAACCGACTTTTTGATCTCATTTAGGGGGTGCCAAATAGACATGAACTTTAGTTTCCATCGAAGTTTGGTCCAAGAAAGGCACACCTTTTTAAGGGTATGATGACCATCTAAGTTCTCTTTGAGGTTGGGGATTCTGGATAGTTTCATACCATTTCTCCATTTTAGGCCCTCTAGGCAAGGAGGATCCTGTCCGCAGAGAAGGCGGGTAGTTGAGTGGTCTCACGCCTACACCTGCCTTGAAGAAGAGTCCATTCCTCGAGGGTAACTCTAAGCCTCGGGTCTAAGTCTTCGAACCTGATCCACTGGCCCGTCTCTTGTTTCTAGAGCTGTTTCCACTATTTGAACCCCTTGTTCCATAGTCGCTTAGCAGTTTGGAGGTTCCAAGACTCCACCCCCTAATGCCAATGATCGACAACGAGATAGAGCCATTTTGTCTTATCCTGGCCGCCCACTTCCGCTCATCAGTGATCTTGATGAATTGTTTGGCCTTTTTCCAACTCTTCCATAAGGAACACACGAGGCTATAGCCTTTAGGGGACACCAGGTGGGGGGAGAACATAAGTGAAAGGATCCCTATGTCCTTCCAACTAGGAAATCCGACCACGGTAAGGTCTTTCAAGTTTCTGATGATCAATTTAGCCCAAGAGGAATGACTATTGCTCCAAGCCTTGATAAACCACTTTGCTGCCAAATTGTCAGCCAACCTAGTGATATCCAAAATACCCAAGCCCTGCGAGTCTTTCGAGCTAATGCAAGTTTCCCAATTGATTTTGGGAATCCCCCTCCTATTGGGGTCCCCAATCCATAGGACTTTTTTGCAGATTCTTTGCACTTTTCCCAACTCTTTCTCCTTAGGTCTCCAACACGAGATAAAGTAGATAATCGTTGAAAGCATAAATGTGTAAACAACCATTGCATGCCCCGCCAAGTTAACTTGCATACCTTTCCAATGATTTAGTTTGCTATCCAGTTTGGATAGCACCCAGTTCCATCGTTGGTCCATTGAGATGTTGAAGCCCATCGGAATACTGAGGAGACAGAAGACTTGACCTCTAGGGATACCTTGACACCCCTAATCTAGCAATAGTTGGGGTGGAGGTCCACAAATTGCTGTGAAAGAAGTTTTAGCATGGTTGATTTTTGAACATGATGCCACACAAAAGGTGTCGAGGCACCTCTAGAACACCTCAATGTTGTTCATATCGTTAAGTACAAAGGCATTCATGTCATTGAAAAAGAGTCTCGCGATCAATTGGCCGTGATCTAGAGGTAGGGAAAGACCTTTGAGATTGCCAGCATCCATGTGATGCTTTAATAGGCAACTAAGGCCATCCGAGGTGATAGCAAAGAGTAGTGGAGCGAGTGGGCAGCCTTGCCTGATAGATCTTTTTAAATGTATGGGCTTAGATAGCTTACCATTGATATTTATTCTCGTTGAAGTGTTTCACAGAAGAGTGGAAACCATCTTCATGAACTTTAGGCTGCTTCCAAGGTCTTTCAGTGATTGAAGAATAAAGTCCCATTCCAATCTGTCATACGCTTTGTCGAAGTCTCGATCTTAATGAATACCAGATCTTGTGAAAACTCCTCAGCAAATGCAAGTCCTTCCCAAAGATCGACAATTGCTTCAAGTATAGATCTACCTTTGATAAAGCCTTTGTGGTCCTCACAAAGCCATGACTTTAGATGACAAGAGATTCTGTTGGCGATAACTTTGGCAATTATCTTGTGTCCATTTTGGAGCAAGGTAATCGGTCGCTAGTTTTCAATTTTGTTCTTATCTCCCCTTTGAATTAACTTAATGACACAATTATTAAGACACTCAAGGAGGGCACCAAAGGAGAGAGCCTCTTGCCACACCAAACGCAACGGGGTGGCCACCATGTGCTTGAAGGACTTAAAAAACTCATTGGTGAGGCCATCAAGACCTGGACTTTTTCCATTGGGAAGATCATCACTAACCTCAATAATTTCATTCTCGGAAATGTTAGCATCCAATAGAGAATTCATGTTCTCTAGGATTCTAGGTTGAGAAAACCTTGAGATGGTTGCCATGCAATCACCCATGTGTGGGGAAAGAGGAGTCGAGACCCCGAGAAGATGGGTAAAGTGCTCGACGAGGATAGATCTATTGTCAACTTCCATGCTACATTTGATCCCATTGTTGTCAACCAGGAAGGGGATGGCTTTCCTAGCTTGTTTCCTTTTGAGGATGTTACGCATCTCTTTCGATGGTTTGTCAGCCTTCCCCGCCCACCAATCTTTGAAGAATATTTGCAGACTTTTCCTTTGAACCTCTTCCTAAAGTTTTAGTCTTCCCTTGATTTTCAGAAGCCCTTGTTGGCATTGCAAGTTACCTTTGTTCACTTCTTCTTAAAGCCGTGAGAGCCTTTGGTATACCGTTTCTCTTATTTTTTCCAGATATCTCTTATAGCCTTATGAGTCCTCATCAGAGTTTAACGAGTCCTATCCACCGCGCTTCTTCAGCACTTAGCCAGTTCATTACAGAAGGCAAAGGCCTTCGCCCACACTGTGGAAATTTCTTGGTGGACAGAGGGGAGTGAAAATGACCTGTGACAGGCATGAAACCAAGGAGCTTTCCGGAGCATGGGAATTGGTTTGAAAGAAAGAGTAATCAGGTAGTGGTTCGAGATAGTCAGGTCCATATGTTGGGAAACCGAAGGAATACCCCACTAAAGGATGGTGTTTTGGTCGATGTAACATCTATCAAGTCTTTCTTTCCTTAGAGGGTCCCCCAATTGGAGATTAGACCAAGAGAACCCCTTCATGTCTTTCACCTCGACCAGGTCGAGATGGAGCTTGGTTTTATCCCATATCTCTTTCTCTTGAGCATCAATAATTTTCCCCTTGTTATTCCATTGGTCCTCAGGAAACTCAACGATGTTGAAGTCCCCACAAATCAAAACATTATTCGAGAGGGAGTCGAGGGAAGTCCACGTATTGATTCTATCCACCTCTCCATTAGGGGCATAAATTGAGACCACAGTGAACTCATTAGGGAACCCGATAGAGGCAGCAATCCAACGATGATTCTGATCTTCACAAGTTGAGGTCAATCTGCTGGACCAGGAGAGACTAATACCAATTGTAGTGCCCCCCGCCCCCTAGGGTGCGAAGTGGAGAACCAAAGGTGATTTGGAGAAATGCATTTAAGGCGTTTTTGGAGATCCTCTGCATTTGATTTTGATCTCTTGTAAGTAGATCAAGTCAGGGATGAGGCACTTTTCTTTGAACCGCTGACGAAGAATTGCCGCTCTTGAGGGGTTAGTCAAACCCTTGATGTTAAGCGATGTGATTTTCATTATTGATGGTTGCCCTCTTTGAGGGGAGGGACCCGATCTTTTTTATTAGTGTGGTATCCAACATCTATGTGTCAATCCATAAAGCTTCAACTGATGGGATTTTACTTAAATAATGATTCACTGGAGAGTAAGTTCATGTTGATATTCAATCTTTATGGTAGCTTACTAGAATTTCAATTCTTGTGGAGAGTAAGTTCATGTTGATATTCAATCTTTATGTAGCTTACTAGAATTTCAATTCTTGTGAATTGCTTTGAGACAAAAGGATTTAATTTACTGAGTTACTCCATGAACCTTGTGCTTAAGTTAGTTAGTCTAATCCTTAGTTGAAAAGTTTCTATTCAATGTCAAAGTCCTACTTCAGTATATATTTTTAGTCAAGAAACATTTTATATTGAAGTGTACCATAGTTCAAATAAGAGCAAGTTTTTTCCCTATTTGAAGTGAAGATCTTAGAACTTACTTATTTCATATCCTCTTAGTTACTTGATCTTGAAGTATCTTAAAAGATCAGTCTTTTATCCTCTTTGAATTTGAACTTGCCCTTTGAAGTTTGAATTCCCTTGAGGATCAAATCTAACCTCTAGATTCATTCTAGGACTAAAATATAATTATCATCTCATGGAAATTGCCGAATACCATCTTTCCTACATTGATATGAGTATCAAATATAGTGTTCAATACCACCCTATTTTATATTCATATTGACATGTGAGTGATAAATCTTCCAAATTCTGAAAATATATTTATATATAACTTTCTCACTTCAATACTTTATAAGAATTTTGAAGTTCTAGACATTATAGAATTGATTATCTGCAAGTTCCATCAGTCTTTGTAAACAATATTTAATTGCTTTTAGGTTATGTACTCCACTCTCATTGAATCGAAAGCAACAAATTACTTCTTCAGTAGTATTCCTTCATCATTTCACATGTAAACAAGTTTGGTCTTCCTATACAGATCTATACCTTTTCTCTCTTTATGATTTTGTATCGCGCTTTACCATGTTATCATTTTTTTACTCATTTTGTACATTTCAACTATATTCTATAATATTATTCTCTGACTTGCAATTGAGTAACATATCTTAAATTCTACCATATTTGGGCACTTACTTAGAGTTGACTCAGAGGCTACTTGGTGCAATGAAGATGCATCATGGTGGATTACCTTTTAAGACACCTTCATGATAATGATTTCATAGTATAAAAATAATCTCTTGATGACACAAATGATACTCCACATAGACCTGTAGAGTATGCAAAAACTACACAATACATACAGCCCTTGAACACATATTTCCTAGGTTTTAAAAGTGTGTTCAAACTTTAGTATGTCGGTGGCTATCCCACTATATGTTTCATAAAAGAACTTATAAACAAGTGTATGGTGGCCATTTTTCTTGTCACATGAACATTAATGCTAACAATCTCCCACTAAAAGAAAATGTGGCTAAAGTGAAGTATGGGTGAAAAAATAAAGGATGATAAAGGACAATTGAGTATAAGTATACAAACTATACATCCCACTTGATTGGCATGGGTTTTTCACAATCCAAATAGATTTGATTGGATCTCAATTGATTGCTAGCACAATCACAATGAACTCTTTTTCATCTCTCAAATCTATGAACCAAAAGAAAGAACCTCAGTTTAATGCGATAAAGGGAGCCAATATAGCAAAGAAGATTTCAATTTCTTAGAATTTGCAATGATGGGATTGAAAGTCCGTACAATCCTAGGAAACTCATAGAAATACACTTTTAACTAAAGAAAAATAATGGTCTAAGAAATTTGTTGCTATTCTCTAACACTATTTAGATGTGAAACTTGAAAATTTACATTCCACAAGAGTCCACAAGTGGTGGTTTTACTCCCCACTAGAGTCAGGTATTATTGGACTCAAGTTAACTCACATTAACCTGAGTTAGATGGAGGTAGAGATCCTTGGGGAAAACTCTCTCCCCATCATGGCCATAGGGTTTGAGCCCAAGAACTCCTCCTTCAGAATTTGAGACTTGATCACTAGGCTAAGTGATTACTTGTTTAAGAGAGCATATGAACTTATGTTTAAGTCTATTATTGAGATCTTTTGCCATACATAGGAGTGACCAAATAGTTTCTAATTTCACATGTATCTAAACCATTCGGACCCTATATCATAGATTTACTTTACTAAATTCTTCCCTACATTGGGAAATATTTTTATCCTAAAAAAATAAAGCTATATATTTAACTATAGGCAACTCATGAGCCTCATGTTCCAAAATCAAAATGACATGTCTCATCTTTGTGGTGGGATCCTTGCCCAAATGATTCAAAACACCATCTATCTTTGCACTTTGGTAAACCGTTCAAAGTACAAAGTAGGGAATGAATAATAAGGGTTGACTTAAAAACATCTCTAGGCAATTAAGTGTTTTGCTAGCTGCAATTTGGGCAGAAACATGTGCAATGGGTAGATTCCAATTCCTATCCATTTCTTGAGATGACTGTTGCATGTACTTAGTAATTTAGGTGGGATTTCTATCCATATCAAAATTCTGAGAAGTGTTGATTCATTTGAATATCATCTGAAAACTAGCTATTTGGTTGTCCCTAACATCTCAGTTGGATGACTGTAGTATGGATCACTCCGACAAAAGCATTTACTTTCTTTTTTGGATCCACTGGAGGACTACTTTGTCCTAATGGTCTTAGAAATACTACGTAAAATGTAGGATAGAGTTTTCCATTTACGTGTCATCAACCATAATTTGACAGGACCAAATCAAATCCAAAATGAGAACTTGTCCAACTTGGGACACGTTTCTCAAAAGACTATAGCTAAAACCTCTTGTGAATGAGAAATCTAATGAGCAATTCTTACCTTCTTTGCTCTAGAGTGTGTGAAACCCTGGGGCATCATAAGAATTGTGCTAGATAACCTGAAGAAAACTCAAATAAGTCAACTTAGACTTATTATTTTTAGAAATTTTAAATGATTCTCGTAGAGAATCAATATCTCAGAGGTTTAATTTAGTTACCTACTTCCATGATGTTAACCCTATACTTTTGTGAAAAGAATTAGATATTGTATGTGATTCAAATTTAAAAAAAATAAAAGCGAAAAGAAAGAATAGAAAATCTACAATCAATTCAAACTTCGAAGATATGTAACCTTTCCATGAGTCACGTTGTAGATGACTCAATCTTAACAAGCTCTAGATGACATGCATGGTACTCTACACAAATCTATAGAGTTTGAAAAAACTACAGAGTACATAGAGTCCTACAACATATATTTCCTAGGTTTAAAAAATGTGATCAAACTTTAGTATGTGGATGACCATTCAATTATATGTTTCATTAAAAACATATACAAAAGTGTATGATTGGAATTTTTCCTTTCACGTGGACATTGATGCTAACAATCTCCCACTAAAGGACAATGTGGCAAAAGTGAACTATGAGAGAGAAAATAAAGAATGATGAAGGACACTCGAGTGTAAGTCTAAAAACTATATGCCCCATTTGATTGGCATGGGCTTTTTTAAATCCAAATAGATTTGATTGGATCTTGAATGATTGCTAGGACAATCACAATGGACTCTACTTCATATCTCAAATCTATGAGCCAACTGAGAGCATGGAACAAAGGGTTCCTCAAAAATCGCAATGCACTCTCACTATCAGTGAAGATGGTGGTGGCAGAAGACTAACCAACACCCAAATCAGCCATAAGGCATCTGAGCCACACATGCTCAATAATCGTTGTGAAAGCTATTCTATACTCAGCCTTACAACTAGAAGTGGCCACAATATGCTACTTTTTGCTCAACCAAGATATGCATGAGCTACCAAGCATGAAGCAAAAACCACTAGTGGATACACGAGTGTCATAGCAACTAGGCAAGCTAGAGTAGAAAAAGCATGTAAATCTAGTGCTAGATATCCTCCCTTGGGATAAAACGATCTAAGTTTCCAGGTACTACTCAAGTAGCGAAAGATGCGCTTAACCACTTGCCAATGCTTGACACCTGAGCAATGCATAAATCTACTCATCTTTGGGAGATCCAACTGAATATCTAGTAAAGTAATGCATAAGTAAATCAAGCATCCAACAATTTGTTGATACAAAATAGCATCAAATGCATCTCCAACATCATAAAGAATCAATTGTAAACCTCTCTCCATACGAGTGGCAATAGGTTTGTAGTCTTCGAGGCCAAAATGCTCGAATAATTTGTCAATATATTTTGTTTGACATAAAGCTATTCCATCATCGAATTGCTTTCATTCAACCTGCACACTTTGTTCTCATGCCCTTGTTGCTCAAAGCTACCGAGCTAAAAAAGATACACTTCTTCATGCAAATCACCATTCAAAAATGTAGTTTTAACGTCCAATTCATGTACCTTCCAACCATGATGAGCTGCAAGTGTAGAGATGCTATGAGCCATAGTCATTTGGCATGTAGGACCAAAGATCTCATCAAAATCAATTCTTGTTTCGTGAAAATAACCCTTTGCAAGAATCCTAGCCTTATACCTATCAGTTGTTCCATCATGCTTAGGCTTCAGCTTGAACACCCACTTAGTGCCAATGGCCTTCTTACTAGGAGGCAAGTTACATAGAGACCAGGTACCATTCTTCATTATATCATCATATTCAGATTGCATAGTAGCTCTCCAATTTTATGAACTTTATGCTTCATGAAAAAAAAATAGGCTCATTCTCATCACACAGACAAGAGGCAGCCATAGCACAGCAATGTGATGCAAAAGAAGTACTATGAGAGCCAAAACTAGTATGATATGGTGGAGGTGCATCTAATTTGTTGCCACACAAAATTTGCACTAGCGATTTTGGCATACTTTTTGCCTCCTCAATATCAGCTCTCTCATCAACAAGTGCATCATGTAAATTTACATCACAAATGGAATTATGTGCATCATCACATGAAACATGTAAAGGCTCAAAAGTTGCCTTATTAGGGCCAACATTAGATTCTCCACCTCTAAAAAGAGGCAACAAAGTATCATACATGTCTTTGGAGCTAACATATGTCTCCTTAGCACATGAAAGTAATGGTTGAATAGCATCTTCCACAAAAACAACATCACAACCAACTAGAATGCATTTAATCTATGGATGATACATATGATAGCCTTTGGTTTCAGAACTATGCCCAAGAAAAATACATTTCACTACTTTATTATCCAATTTCTTGGTTCATGCATTAACGCATATGCCAGACAACCAAAAACATGCAGATGAGCAATAGATGACTTATGACTATGCCAAGCCTCATATGGAGTGATAGATTACAATGCTTTGGTGGGACCCCTGTTAAGTACATATGCTGCACACATAACAACCTCAAGCTAGAAACTATGTGGTAAAGCTTGACTCTTGACCATACACCTCCTCGTCTCCATGAGTGACCTATATTTTTAGTTAGCAACTCCATTCTGTTGAGGTGTATATGACACTATACACTGATGTTTTATCCCATGTTCAGGTAGAAATGCATTAAAATTAGAAGACATATATTCCCCCCTCGATCAGAACAAAGGTGCCCATTTTACATGCTGATAGATTTTTAGCCAAAACCAAAAATTGGTTAAAGCACATAAACACTTCAGACTTTTCTTTCAATGGGTATACTCATGCATGCCTAGAAAAAATCATCAATGAAAGTCACAAAGTAAAGATAGTTTCCAAAAGGGGATCTTTGCATAGGACCACAGACATCACTATGAACACATTGAAATTTCAAAATAGCTTGAATTGAAGCATCTTTTGAAAACAAGGAAAGCTTCATTTTGCCCAAAATACAACCTTCATATCCATGTTTACCAGGTACATTAAGTTTGGGCAAAGAGGACACCGTTTCAGATTTCTGCAAGTGTAGTAAACTAGCAAAATTCATATGATCAAAGCATGCATGCCAAAGCTTTGCATCTGACATAACTTGAGACCATGTATTACACAAGCTCAATCATTAAGAGATTTTCATAGTCTATGAGCTTATACAACCCATGACATAAAATGCCAGAAGCAATAATGACATTGTGATTTGATAGATCATGAGCTATACATCTGTCATCATCAAATTTTGACAACCAAGAAAATCCTAGCTAATGCTGAAACTCATAAGAGATTCTTCTTGATCCCTAGCAAAAATAAAGCATCTGACAATGTAAAAGAAACTCACAATACTGAATGTATTACCACTAGAATGTGCAAAGATATATGACCCATTAGGGCTATAGGTGTAGATACAAGCCGATGGCAAAAACCTCCTTAAGAAGGAAAAAAGTGTGCTTGCGTTCCTAGTGTATTCACACACATAAGTACCTAACTATATCATCGAGAAAGAACCCGTTTTTAATGCGATGAAGGGAGCCAGTATAGCAAAGAAAATTTCAATTTTATAGAATTTGCAATGATGGGACTGAACGTCCACACAAGCCTAGGAAAATCATAGAAATGCACTTCTAAATGAAGAAATATAATGGTCTAAAAACTATTTTGCAATTCTCTAACACTAGTTAGATGTGAAACGTGAAAATTTACAGGATTCCTTCTCCTTTAGAAGACTCTTGGGAAGCTAATCTAAAAGTGAAGAAACCTTCTCTGAAGGGCGATAACCCATTCCCATGTGGCAATATCTTCTAAACTATCCTTCCACTTTACTAGAAACTCTTTATATAAGTGACTCCTTGTCGGTTTCTCCAAAATACATAGTATGCACTCGAGGTCACATGGAACAAATTAAAAAAAATAGGCCCTACTACCTCACTATCTAGAATGAGGTTGTGAGATTCACATAGTATCTTCCTAAGCCAGCTAACATGAAATATTGGATGGATCTAGCTATTCTCTGGAATTTGGATCTGGTAAACCATATTTCCTGTTCTCTTAAGTATTACGAATGGTCCACAATACATAGGAGATAATTTTGGACAAGGTCAAAGAGTAGGAGTATCTATGTACACAATTCCATGTGCTAGAGAGATGACTCTCCTCCCAATCATATGCCTCTATATATAGCTCTCTCAAAGGGACTTCCGACTAGGGCAGGTGGATACTAACCATCCAAGTGTGGGTCATGTAATTACATGTGTGCCAAGTATCCTACTTAACTAGAGTTAACTCAAGTGGATGCTTCTAAAAATTTCTAGAGATCTTTGGGCAAAGTCCTCTCCCCATGCTTTCCATGGGGGTTAGACACAAGACCTCCTCCTTCACAGCCTTGAAACTTAACAACTAGTCTAAGTGGATCAATTATTTACAAGAGCACATGAACTTCTACGTAAGTCTAGTCTCGAGATCCTTGTTAATACACACAAGTGACCTAGTGGTGTCAAATTTTAGATTTTTCTAAACCAGTTGGACCCTAAGATAATAAACTTACTTAATTACATTTTCCCCCTTGAAAAATACATTTTGCTCCTAAAATAGAGCTATATAAATACTGAAGGCAGCCCCCAAGCCTCATCTTCTAGAACTCGAAGAACATGTCTCATCTCTATAGTGGAAGCCCTATCCAAATGATTCAAAACACTATCTCACTTTGCATTTTGATAAAATCATCAGATTACAACATTTAATGAATAATAAGGGTGGATCTAAAAACATCCATGGTCGATTCATTGTTTTACTAGGTGTTATATGGGCATGAACATGTGAAATGGGTGGATTCAGACTACTAGTCCATTTCTAAGCATCTCTAGTGCATGAACATAGTAGCTAAGATGATCGCAAGTCTTTGAGAACTCTAAATTTGATTTGGAAAGCTATAGCTGTGGTTGGCCCAAACATCCAATTTGTATGTTAATACAATGGTGTACTCTCAACAAACATTTATTGGATCTGTTCATCAGTCTAGAGGACTATCTTGTACCGATGGGCTTGGAAAATCCTATGTAAATGTAGGAGAGAGTTTTCCATTTAGATTTGGTCAATTGTACTCTAATCAAATCCAAAATGGAATCTTCTTCAAATTAGGACACATTTCTCAAAAGACTAGCTGAATGTTGTTGGGGACTATCCATCTGATGAGCAATTTCTAACTTCTCTATTCTAGAGCGTAGCAAACCCTAGAGTTTTATTAGGATTATGTAAGATAGATGAAAGCAAAGTCAAATGAATAGGTCAAGTTAGACTAAGCATCTTTTGAAGATTGAAAGGTTTCTTGTATAAAACACGTATCTAGGATGTTTAATTTACTTACCTAGCTTCAATCAATCAACCCTAGACCTTTATGAGAAGAGTCAGATAATCTATCTGAGTTAAATCATTTTTTTCAAAAAGCAGAAAGAAAAAACTAAAACTTAGTACAACAAATTCAAACTTCCAAGATCATAAACTTGTTATGAGTCAAATTCTAGGTTAATCAAGACCAAATTTTTAGGGATCTGTTTCAAAATGTATGAAGACTTTTTTATTTGTAAGAGAAATAAACTAGATTCTCAAGAAAAAAATCATAGAGTAAATCTAAAACATTATCTAACCACAAGATAGTAGTGTGGTATCCAACATGAGTGTGTCGACCCACTGAGGCTCTATCGATGAGTTTCTAATCAAATAATTCTTTACTTTTGACTAATGCCTATATTCAATGTTTAGGACTCCTTACTAGGAATCCAGTTATTGTGCATTGTTTTGAGCGAAAGGATTGAATTTGCTAATTTACCCTAGGAACTTGCTGCTTGACTTATTCAGTCTAATCCTTAGTTGAAAGGATCTGCTCAAGGTCAAAGTCCCACTTCTACAAAATTTTATCTAATATACATGAATCAACAACACTTTATATTAAAGTGTTTCATAATTTTGATAAAAATAGGTTGTGTAATAGTCAAATTATAAAAGAAGGCCTTGGAAACTAGTTAGTTCCTAATCTTCTTACTTACTTGGACTTCAAATGTCTTATAAGATCATGCATTCATCCTCCTCAACTTTAAAGTTTTCCTATTAAATAATTTACTTGAAGTTCAAATCGTACTTCAAGATTCACTCTAGGATCAAAGGATAATTATCATCCTACAGTCTCATGTTCCATACCATCTTTCCTACATCAATCAAAGTATAGAATCTGGTGTCACATACCACCCTACTTTATATTCACATTGATATGTGAGTGATATGTATCATAAACTCTAAGTTTATCCTTATAGAGTATCTTCTAACTTGAATTGTTTAAAAGAATTTTGAAGTTTCAAGCATTACCTCTAACTTGATATTCTAGTTTTTTATTCTTTCAAACAATCATTTCATGATCTCATGCTTTTCTCTTGGAAACTTGGAAAACTCTCGATAGAACATCCATCCTTCTTTGCCGGGGTTTTCAAAAGAAAATGGGTTATAATTCTTAGTTCTTCAATTTCTGAAATTCAAATTTGGTTGGTTAGACTTAACCAATTTATAGTGACAAGAGCTTTTCACTTCTTGTCTTTAGAACAATCCTTCTTCTCTTACATAAGGAAAAATGTAGAAGAGTGAACGAATACAACAATACAACTAGTGAAATATATAAAGAATGGTAGGTAAGGGAAAATCCTAATGCCCAAGAATGAGTGAGCTGAAAAGAAACAAATGTGCCATCACTCTTGATAGTTAAATCTAGTAAATCTCACTAAAGTATCCATGATATAAACTAGTGTGACCACTATATATGTACGAGAGATAAAAGAGTGATACATGTCATCCTCGATCATCACATGTTGAGATTGATAACTCAACACTCCCCCCTCAAGCTCAATGTCATGTCATGTAATCCAAGCATCATCTAAAACTTATTCAACTTCTCTGTCCCAAGAGACTTAGTGAAAATATAGAAAACCTATTCATTTGACCTCAGGTAAACAAGATCAATTTATCTGCTGATACCTTTTCTCTGATGAAATGATAATGTACCTTGATATGGTTTGTTTTAGCATGAAAAACAAGATTCAGTGTTAACTAGATGCTTCTAAGATTATAACAATAAATAATGATAGGCTTTTGGACTTCCACACCTAAATATACATGTAGCATCTCTATCCATGATGCTTCACATGCTCCCATTGCAGCACTTCTATACTCAGCCTCTTTAGTCGAGAAAGAAATAGTGAGTTGCTTCTTATTGCTCCATGTCATAGCTACACAACAAAGTGAGAATGGAAAGGCACTAGTAGATCTTCTATTTGGAATACTACTGACCCAATCTATATTAGTGTATCCATAACCTACATTTTTGCACTAGCTTCATAAAACAGTGCATAATCCAAAGTAGAACTCACTTAATGTAGAGTGCATCATAGAGCATCTAAGCACGGATTCCTATAGAATCTGCATAAGTTGACTTTGAAGTCCTACAATGTAACTTAGATCAGCCTCGTAATTGTGAGGAATATAAAGCTTCCCACAATTTTCTTGTACATAGTAGCATTTCCCAATGCTTCAGCTGATGTTGTATCAAACTTCAAACTTTGATCTAATGGCATAGATATTTTCTACTAATCACCCATACCATAATTTTTGTTGGATTTTGATGTTTACACAAGCACACAAACAACACAAGGAAGAAGAAGAGGCTTGGAGCACAACACACAATATTGAATGTATTACCACTAGAATGTGCAAAGATAAGTAACCCATTAAGGAAATAGGCATATATAGAAGCCAAGTGGAAAACACCTCCTAAAGTGGGAAACAATTACCCCGGTGGTCGTAAAGTGTTCCCGCACATCACTACCTAAATATATCAACAAATCCCCCTAGGAATGATGAAGTGAAGAAGGAGCCGGGATTCATGTATAAGGAAGTGCCAAGCTATGTGGAATTAATCCACAAAAGGGAGTAATCTCAAACACTACAACATATCGAGGCTATATCGAGGCTGCTACCGAGGCAAATGAACGGGCTTGATTTCTTCGCGACGCCGGTGTTAGAGTCGGTATATGCATCGAAAAGAAAGCCTCGGTATGGGTACCGATTTAGGCATCGGTATAAGCGTCAGTATAGGCGTCGGTATAAACGTCGGTAATACCGATGCTTATACCGACGTCCATACCGATGCCCGCAGTGGGTGTACCGACGCGTATACCCACGACCATACTGGAGCTATCGGCGCGTATACCGACGACCGTATCTGCACAAATTTTTTTGGGCAGAGTGTGTTGTCTTTTGCTACAACATGATGTTGTTTAGCAAAAGACAATACACTCTGCCCAACTGAGTACATGTGTTATGTACTCTAATGGCAACCAAAACATAAACTTATATGAGCAAAAATGAGCAATGAATCATGTACAGAAAGTTGTATATTCCATAAATGAAAAATGTACAAAAGTGTGGCTAAGCACTTCTATATAGGAATCGAATACAAAATGTGACTAAGCATTTCCATATAGGAATCGAATACAAAATTATGGTACATCATTGCCACATAGGAGTGCAATAAAAAATTGTGGCAATGTGACAAAACACTTCCATATAGGAATCGAATACAAAATTATGTTACATCATTGCTATATGCCAGTGTGATACAAAATTGTGGCATTGATCAAAATATTTACACCTACAATTCTACAACAAAACGTATGTATAAAATAATACCAATTAACATGACATTTATAAACAACAACTAAAAACACGAAACCAAGATATAACTTTACCTAATCAAGAATATTCTCCCATGAGACGATTGCACCGTGTCCCTCTAAGTCTTGTAACAGTCCACTCAGTCCATGTCGATACCCATATGATTCTTCAGTTCGCATCGGAGAATGACCCACTGCCAACTCCTATAATAAATATGCAAAATGTTAGATGAACATACATAATTTACTTAACACAAACAACTTCAACAATTAACATGATACTTACAAATTGGTAGCGCATACTGTCGTATCCGCCACTACCTAACTGCGATGTTCCAACCGTATCTAAATGTGTGGCTGCCGCATCTCTCTGTTGATGATATCGATCAGGAGTATGTTGCTCCCATTCTTCGAGATCTAGCCATACAGGCTTCGGTAAGCGTGCTCTGAAAGCATCGCGAGCTTCCGATCATCGATGCGACATCACTTCGCGTGTTGTATGTTGAATCCACTCGAAACTCACAATAGGATTCCAAGGTGCTGGCCGGTACTCTTCATATATGCATTGTGTGATATGATTTTTAGAGTCCCTATCCTGTTCGGTCCATTTTAACATTACTGAATGACCAAATTCGATGGAGCAGAGTTGTCGTAAACACTGACGCATTGACTTTTCGGCCGAATCCATAACTGGAGCTCCATTACGGATATGATATATCTTGGAGTTCGTCATGATCATGCGCACCCCAAGGTGTATGTGGAGATCCCATCTGATTCAATGTGAAGATCTCATCTTATCCAATGTATATATATGCATGTTTGTATACATATGCATTCATGTATACATATGCATATGCATTCATGTATACATATGCATATGCATTCATGTATACATATGCATATGCATTCATGTATGCATATGCATGCTTGTATGCATATGCATGCATGTATGCATATGTATACATGCATTCATGTATGCATATGCTTGTATGCATATGCATGCATGTATGTTTATACATATATATGCATTCATGTATGCATATGTATACATGCATTCATGTATGCATATGTATACATGCATTCATGTATGAATATGCTTGTATGCATATGCATGCATGTGTATACATATATATGCATTCATGTATGTGTATACATATATATGCATTCATGTATACATATGCATTTGCATTCATGTATGCATATGCATGCTTGTATGCATATGCATGCTTGTATGCATATGCATGCATGTATGCATATGTATACATGCATTCATGTATGCATATGCTTGTATGCATATGCATGCATGCATGTGTATACATATATATGCATTCATGTATGCGTATATATATATATATATATATATATATATATATATATATATATATATATATATATATATATATATATATATATATATATATATATATATATATATATATATATATATATATATATATATATATATATATATATATATGCATTCATGTATACATATGCATATGCATGCTTGTATGCATATGCATGCATGTATGCATATGTATACATGCATTCATGTATGCATATGCTTGTATGCATATGCATGCATGTATGTGTATACATATATATGCATTCATGTATGCATATGCATTCATATATTCATATGCACTCATGTATGCATATGCATGCTTGTATGCATATGCATGCATGTATGCATATGTATACATGCATTCATGTATGCATATGCTTCTATGCATATGCTTGTATGCATATGCATGCATGTATGTGTATACATATATATGCATTCATGTATGCATATGTATACATGCATTCATGTATGCATATGTTTGTATGCATATCCATGCATTTATGTGTATACATATATATGCATTCATGTATACATATGCATATGCATTCATGTATGCATATGCATGCTTGTATGCATATCCATGCATGTATGCATATGTATACATGCATTCATGTATGCATATGTATACATGCTTGTATGCATATGCATGCTTGTATGCATATGCATGCTTGTATGCATATGTATGCTTGTGTGCATATGCATGCTTGTATGCATATGTATGCATATGTATACATGCATTCATGTATGCATATGCTTGAATGCATATGCTTGTATGCATATGGTTGTATGCATATGCATGCATGTATGTGTATACATATATATGCATTCATGTATGTTTATACATATATATGCATTCATGTATGCATATGCATGCTTGTATGCATATGCATGCATGTATGCATATGTATACATGCATTCATGTATGCATATGCTTGTACGCATATGCATGCATGTATGTGTATACATATATATGCATTCATGTATGCATATGCATTCATGTATGCATATGCATTCATGTATGCATATGCATGCTTGTATGTATATGCATTCATGTATGTGTATACATATATATGCATTCATGTATGCATATGTATACATGCATTCATGTATGCATATGCATGCATGTATGTGTATACATATATATGCATTTATGTATGCATTCATGAACACGAACACACACACAAAAAAGAAAAAATAAATAAATAATAAAAATAAAATAAAAAATAACAATTAAAACACTAGTTACATAATATAAAATAATAATAAATTAAAAAAGAAAAAAATTAATAATAAAAATATAAATATATAAAAATAGAAATTAACTTAAAAGAAAATAAATAAAAAATAATAAATAATAAATAATTAATATTAAATAATAAATATTAAATAATAAATAATAAATTGTAAATAATAAATAATAAATAATAAATAATATAAAATATAAAATATAAAATAAAAAAAATATATAAATACAAGCATATGTATACATGCATTCATGTATGCATATGCATGCATGTATGCATATGCATTCATGTATATGCATATGTATACATGAATTCATGTATGCATATGCTTGTATGCATATGCATGCTTGTATGCATATGCATGCTTGTATGCATATGTATACATGCATTCATGTATGCATATGCTTGATGCATATGCATGCTTGTATGCATATGCTTGATGCATATGCATGCTTGTATGCATATGCTTGATGCATATGCATGCTTGTATGCATATGCATGATTGTATGCATATGCATGGATGTATGCATATGTATGCATGCATTCATGTATGCATATATATGCAGTCATGTATGCATATATATGCAGTCATGTATGCATATGCATTCCTGTATGCATATGCATTCCTATATGCATATGCATTCATATATGCATATGGATACATGTATGCATATGCATGCATGTATGCATATGCATGCATGTATGCATATGCATGCATTCATGTGTATACATGCATTCATGTATACATATATATGCATTCATGTAGGCATATGATTGATGCATATGCATGCTTGTATGCATATGCATGATTGTATGCATATGCATGCATGTATGCATATGTATACATGCATTCATGTATGCATATATATGCATTCATGTATGCATATGCATGCATGTATGCATATGCATGCATGTATGCATATGCATGCATGTATGCATATGCATGCATGTATGCATATGCATGCATTCATGTGTATACATGCATTCATGTATACATAAATATGCATTCATGTATTCATATGCATGCATGTATGCATAGGCATGCTTGTATATATGCATTTGCATGTATGTGTATACATATATATGTATGCATGTAAGCATATGCATGTATGTGTATATGTATATATATGCATTCATGTATGCATATGCATTCATGTATGCATATGCATACATGTATCCATATGCATGCTTGTATATATGCATATGCATGTATGTGTATACATATATATGAATGCATGTATGCATATGTATTCATATATGCATATGCATGCATACATGAAGAAGAAGCTTGGAGCACAACACACAATATTGAATGTATTACCACTACAATGTGCAAAGATAAGTAACCCATTAAGGAAATAGGCATATATACAAGAGAAGTTGAAAAAACCTCCTAAAGTGGGAAAAAAGTGCCTCGGTAGTCGTAAAGTGTTCCCGCACATCACTACCTAAATATATCAACAAATCCCCCCTGGGAATGATGAAGTGAAGAAGGAGCCGGGATTCATGTATAAGGAAATGCCAAGCTATGTGGAATTAATCCACAAAAGGGAGTAATCCCAAATTAGCTTTGCAAAAAGATTCAAACTTCTCACTAGGCAAAACCTTCATGAGAAGGTGTGCAATGTTCTCCTGCATGGGAACACATGCCAAGATAATCTCTCCAGTAGAGAACCTTTCCCTAGCATAATGATAATGCACCTCAATGTGCTTAGTGCACGCATGGAACATAAGGTTCCTCGTAATTGCTAGTGGGCTCTGATTGTCAGTGAAGATGGTGGCGGTAGAAGATTGACCAACACTTAAATCACACATAAGGTATGTTGGCCACACACACTGAAGAGTTGCTGTGAAAGCTACCCTATACCGAGTGTCAATAGAAGTGGCCACAATACGCTACTTCTTGCTCAACCAAGATATACATGAGCTCCTAAGGATGAAGCAAAAATGGCTAGTGGACACACGACTATTAAAGGAATGAGCCCAGTCAAAGTCAAAAAAAGCATGTAAATTTATTGGTAGTGATCCCCCTTTGGATAAAACAATCCAAGTAGCTAGGTGTCACTCAAGTAGTGAAAGATGAGCTTAACCGCCTGTCAATGCTTGACACCTAGGCAATGCATAAACCTGCTTATCTGTGAGACATCAAACTAAATATCTGGCTGAGTAATGCATAAGTAAATCAAGCATGCAACAGCTTGCTGATAGAGAAACAAATGCATCTCTAGCATCACAGAGACTTAATCGTAAACCTGTCTCCATAGGAGTGGCAATAGGTTTGGAGTCTTCAAGTCCAAAACACTACAATAATGTGTCAATATATTTTGTTTGAAACAAAGCCATTGCACCATCAGCATGCATAAATTGAATGCACAAATAATGATGCAAATGCCCCAAATCTAAAATCTCAAATGAGGCATGCAAATCAGCCTTAGAATTTGCAATATACTTCTCATGAGGACTAGTGAGCAGCATGTCATCAACATAGACAACAATGATCAGAAGCACATCATTTTCACGCTTAACATATAAGGTGCTTTCAATTGGACTGATCTCAAAACCATGTGTGATCAGATTGGCATGTACCTTTTCATACCAAACATGTGGTGCTTTCTTTAAACCATATAATGCCTTCTTCAACCTGCACACTTTGTTTTCATGCCCTTTCTACACAAAGCCACAGGGTTGAAAAACATACACTTCCTCATGCAAGTAACCATTTAGAAATGAAATTTTGATGTCCAGCTGATGTACATTCCAATCATGATGGGCAGCAAGTGCACATATGTTAGGAACAATAGTCATTCGGCATGTAGGAGCAAAGGTGTCATCAAAATCAATGCCTCTTTCCTGAGCATAACCCCTTGCAACAAGCCTAACCTTATACATGCCAACGGTTCGATCAAGCTTATGCTTCAACTTGAATATGCACTTAGTGCCAACGGCCTTCTTTCCAAGAGGCAAGTCACATAAAGACCAGGTACCATTTTTCATGATAGCATCTTATTTTGATTTCATAACAACCATTGAATTTTCAGAATTTTATGCTGCATCAAAGGAAACACGCTCAATCTCATCATAATGAGTAGAGGTAGTCATAGCATAGCAATCTAATTTTAGACATTCATCCACAACATTTGATCCACAGGGAATAGTCCATATGATCCATAAGGATCAATCCATGTGTGTGAGGGACCAGGGCTAGCTAGCCAAGGTCCCAAGCTCAAGGGATGCCCTAAGGTACTTGGGTAGTAATGGGAATAAGTGTTGCATGATGGCCACATATTTAAACTAGACTATTCCAGATAGGAGATGGAATAACCTCAAAGATTTGTGCTAGAGCCCATTGCTACCCAAGTAATTCTCATTACTACCAAAGTACTTTAGGGTATCCCTCGAGCTTGGGAACTTGGCTAGCTGGCCCTTGTCCATCACACACATGGACTAGTCCTTGTGGATCAATGATCCCTGTGGATGAAATGCACTAATCCCTGTAGATCAATGTCTAACATTTGATGCAAATGAAGCACTATGAGAGGTAGAAGGAGTATGATATGATAAAGGTGCATCTAATATGCTATCGCCCAAAGTATGGAATAGACATTTCGGCATAGTTCTGGCCTCCTCAATATAAGATTGCTCCTCATCAAGTGCATCATGTAAATCTGCATGAGAAGTGGAATGATCTACATCATCACATGAAACCTAAAAAGGCTAAGAAGTTGCATTATTGGGACTAGCACTAGTTTGTGCACCTGTAAAAACAGGTAGCAAAGTGTCATGCATGTCCTTGGAGATAGCTAATGTCTCCTTAGTACATGAAATTAATGGTTGAATATCATCTTCCACAAAAACAACATCACCACTAACCAAAATGCATTTAGTCTCTGGATGATACAAAGCATAGCCTTTGCTTTCAGAACCGTACCCAACAAAAATACATTTCACCACTTTACCATACAATTTCTTGTGTTTTTGTTCAGGCACTAATGCATATGCCAAATAACCAAAAATAGATAGGTGAGCAAGAGATGGATTACGACCCTGCGAAGCCTCATATTGAGCGATAAAATCCAATGATTTGGTGGGACACCTATTAAGCACATATGTTGCACACATGATTGCCTCAAGCTAGAAACTATGTGGTAAATCTTGACTCTTGACCATACACCTCCCCTTCTGCATGAGTGACATGTTCTTTCGTTCAACAAATCCATTCTATTGAGGTGTATACGACATTGTAAACTGATGTTTTATCCCACATTCAACTAGAAATGCATTAAATTTAGAAGACATATATCCGCTCCTTCCCCTCCCCCCCCTACCCTCGATCAAAATAGAGGGTGCCCATTTTACATGCTCATAAATTTTCAGCCAAAACCAGAAACTGTTTGAAGCACATAAACACTTTGGATTTTTCTTTCAATGGATATACACATGCATGCCTAGAAAAATCATCAAAGAAAGTCACGAAGTAAATATAGTTCCCAAAAGAGGGTATCTACATAGGACCATGGACATCACGATGAACAAGCTGCATTTTCTGAGTACCTCAAACAAAACCATCTTTTGGGAATGAGGAATGTTACGTTTTGCCAAAAATACAGCCTTCATAGATAGGTTTACAAAGTGCCTCAATTTTGGGCAAAGAGGACACCATTTCAGATTTCTGCATGTGTAGTAAACTAGCAAAATTAAGGTGACCAAATTGTGCCCGCCAAAGATTTGCATCTCACATAGCCTTAGAATCATGTACTACACATGCTTAATCATTCAAAAACTTTTCATAGTCTATGAGCTTATATAGCCCATGACATAAAATCTCAAAAGCAATAACCACATTGTTATTTAACAGATCATGGATTGTACATCTATCATCAAACAATTTCACAACCAAGCCAATCTTGGCTTAAGCTGAAACTGATAAGAGATTCTTCTTGATCCATAGCACAAATAAAGCATCCAACAATGTAAAAGAACTACCATCAGGAGTAGTCAGAATGATCTTACCAACTCCCATGATAGGATAAGAGGAGTTGTTGGTGCATGTGATAGTATTTCCTATAGGGGTAGGCTAGAGTGAAGTGAACAAGCGGAACTGCGAGGTAATATGTTTGGTTGCCACAGTATCAAAGTACCAAACATCTCAGTCTACTACAGACATACACTGTTCATGAGAAGATTGGTCATAACTACAAATAGTGCTAAATGCCCATTCTTTATTCTACACAAGATTAGCAAACTCTAATTTGGGTGTAGAGGCCTTGGAAACAACCATTCCAACCTCCTTCTTCCTTGCCTCTTTACTAGCTAGTTTTGGGTAGCTCTTTATAACATGATCATTTCCTTTATAGAAATTGCAAAACAATTTCTGCTTTTCTTTTTTCTTTTCATCTTTCTCATCCTTCTTTGATTGTGTAGAATTAGTAAATTTTTGCTTCCTAATAGAAGAGCTCCATTTACCTTTGTGCTTCTGATTAGCCAGGAAAGGATGATCTGCAACATGCATCATGGACCTATTATGCCAAGAGTGACCTTACTCTGATATGAATTGGGAAGTCCATTCACAATAGTCGGCACATTTGATTTCTCAAGCAATACTTCATCAATAGAAATCAATTGTTCCTTCAAGTCTTTGATCTTTGTGAGAAAAGTGTCCATTGAATCTCCTTCATTCATGTGCTCACTCTCCAACTAATTTTTAGAGATAAGCAACACGAGCCTTATTTGTTGCCTAGTATAAAGTGGTAAGTGTACTCCAAGCATCCTTAGCTATTTTACAAGAGAAAATGTGAGGAATAATGGCGTGTTTGATAGAAAAGGCTATCAATGCATGTGCTTGAGCATCTCTACCATCCCAAAAAATTAGCTCTATAGTAAGTAAGAACAGCAACATGAAGGATATCATCATCTTTTATGTCATCTACATCACCCTTAACAACTCTGTTTGCAAGTGTAGGAGGACATTTTTCAACATGCTGCAAATACTCCACAGTCCTTTTACAACCAATACATGAAACATCATATAAGCCTATAATATGTAATTGGTACCATCCAACTTATTCCAACATATAGAATACATCACTGCTTTCAGGCATGGCCACTTAGTAAACTACCCTGATGCAACAAGAATTGACTATATTGTTGGTGCAGGGCAATCAACAATTGAAGTTTTGATGAAGGATTGAAGTTAAGAGCTGAAGAAAAGATCAAGTTATGAAGCATGAAGGAAGTGCATATCCAGAAGATGAAGATCTGTACACATATGTACATTAATTTAGGGTTAGCTCACTTATATTTTTGATTAGTTATAAGCCTGTAAATATTTGACTATATATACAAGGGAAAATGTCGGGGCAAATATGAGAGAGGGTAGAATACAAGAATTTATAAGAATTAGAAGTGATTAGACACTTGAGAAGTGTGAAGATTAGCTCTCTCATCCAGATGTAAAGTTTTCTAGTAATGAAGGAAAATTTGCGCCCAATGTTTCTGTGCTTTCTCCTTGTGTGCTTGATCATTTCAAGAATCCTTTTGTAGACATCTACTTCCATATTTAATGAGTCTATGGTTAAAGTTTGAGAGCCTAATTGTAAAAAAGCTCTGAGAACTATGAGTAGGAACATTCATATGTGAAGAAGTGTTAATTGTCTTCTGAAACAGGGGCAATCTCGATGGTCAAAGATCTGATCATTTCTCAGTGCATAGTTTAACGTTTTGCATAACTGAGGAGTCAAAATGTAAGTTGGAGGGTAAGCCATCTATGGCTACAAGAATTTTCATAAATGGGTTCTAGTTTGTGAGAACCAAGTGTTAGAAGTTACAGGTGTCTGAATCGACTTCTCAGAAGAACAGTTTTAGACATAGGTGACTTGATGAGATCATTTCTCAAGATATACTGAGTCTTTTGAAATGGTTTAACTTGCAGAAGGTGCGAAAACTATAGAAGACACTTTTGTGCAAAGTTTTATAAAAAAAATTACACATTTGATAAGTCAATGAGAGAGTTATGTGCAGCATACGTTTTGTGTAGTCATCTTCTTCACAGTTTGTTCAAAATTTTGATAATTGAGTATTGATCCTCCAAATTGGTGAAGGTTTTGAGTTACTCGTGATATAGAGGTGCTCTAACTTCAAGAGTACCTTTTTCTTTTGGAGATTAACACTCTCCATAACTGGTATCAGAGTAGGGAGTATCAAAATTGAAGAAAGGAGGACCGCGACTGCTGCACTCATAAAGAACTCAACATTTGAAGATTCAAAAGGTGAAAGCTTGAGAGCAAAGCTTGAGAAGGAGGCCAGAAGATATCAAGGAAGACAAAAGGAACTTCATTCCAAGTAAAGGTAACCTTATTCCTCATAGAGCTAGAAGGATTTAATACACAAGTGAAGAAAGGATGGGAGATTCTCTTCAGATAGAGAAACTGGATAGAGAGAACTATCCATCATGGTCAATGAGGATGGAAGCTCACCTTATTAGCAAAGACTTGATAGGTTATATTACATGTGAAGAAGAAAAACCTCAGTTCAGAGATCCTAGTGTTCCAACTAGGGAGGAATTATCAGATTTGAAGACTTGGATTAAGAGAGATGCTCAAGCCAGGAGCATTATCTATATGGTAGTCAATGACTACTTGCTACCTCACATTAGAGGTCTTGAAAGTGCATGTGATATATGGAATGCTTTGGAGGAGCATTTCCAAAACACCACAAAATCAAGGAGGGCATCCTTGTGGGCAGAATTTACCACATTCATGAAGAATGCCTCTCAATCCATCTCAGATTATGTAACAAGAATGAAGGACATTGCAGAAGAATTAGGACCAGTTGATGAAGACATTGAGGAGGATAAATTAGTAAGGCAAATCCTTACAGGTTTGAGCGGTGATGACAAATGGAAGCCATCCATTTTGTCTATTGAATTATCACTTGATCATTTCACTCCTGATTTAAATCAGTTACTAGGACATATGCTTACCTTTGAGCAGGATGTCAAAGGTGAAAGTGATAAGAGTGTAGGTCAAGCAATGTATTCAAAGGATAAGAAGAAGAATAGCAAAGGGAAGCAACAAGCAAATGAAGATGAAGGTACAACTAGCCCATCCAACTTCCTAAGAGGAAGAGGAGGTGGCAAAGGTAGAGGAAGAGGTAGAAGCAATAAAGATGGAGCCAGAGCTTCCTGGATTTGTGGTAAGACAGATCACTTAGCTAATGATTGTTGGCATAATACTTAGAACAATGGTGGATATAATCAGAATTTTAATTCAAGAGGAAGAGGTGGCAGAAATCAAAGAGGTAATTTTAGAGGTAGAAGTAGTAGAGGTTACTTTGGAAGAAATGCAGGTAGAGGATTCCAAAGTCAACAATACAACTACTACAATTATGCTTCAGATCAGAAGGAGGATTCAACATTGATAATGAATGCAACTTGTGAAAGGAAAAATGAATATCAAAGAGTCTTCTACATTGACTCAGGGTGTAGCAATCACTTGAGTGGTAACATAGCTTTGATGACTGATTTGGAGAATAAGGTAACTAATCATGTAGTTCAAACAGGTGAATATACAAAGCACAATGTAAAGTCAATTGGATCAGTGAAGGCCAAGGATGGAAGTATTCTCTTGAGTAAGGTTTTGTATGTTCCTACAATTCCTAAGAATCTGATAAGTGTAGGCCAAATTGTTGAAAAAGGTTATGAAGTTAGGTTTACTAATGAAGGAGTGTTTGTGGAAGACCCTAGCAATGGGTATAAACAAATTGTTTCAGGGAAGAAAGAAGGAAGACTCTTCACATTGAAGATTCCAGGTAACATTGGTCATGCCTTGTTCACTTATGGAGGACATAACATCTCTGAGTTAGATCTTTGGCACAAAAGGCTTGGACATTTCAATGAAAGAGGTATTAAAGATATGGTTAACAATGGTTCAGTGCTTGGATTGCCTAATGTTGCAAGTCAACATATGACATATAGATGTGAGGCATGTCAATTTGGTAAGGCTCATAAGCAATCTTATTCCAAGCATGGTTTTATGTATTCAGAGAAGCTTGAATTGGTACACACAGATGTGTGGGGACCATCAAAAGATTTTAGTATCAATGGTTCAAGGTACTATGTGATTTATGTTGATGATGCTACCAGATGGATCACTATTTATGTGATCAAAGATAAGTAAGAGGTATTCAATACATTCAAACATTATCATGTGTATGCAGAAATAATTACAGGTCAAAAGTTGAAGAGACTAAGGTCAGATGGAGGGGAGAGTATTTCTCTAATGAGTTCACTGATTACTTGTGGAATGCAGGCATAAAGAGAGAGGTTACTTGCAGGTACTCTCCTCAACAAAATGGTGTAGCAAAAAGGAGGAATAGAACTCTTGTTGAGTTTGCAAGATCCATGATGAAGGAGAAAAATTTCCCCAATTATTTGTGGGCTAAGGCTGTAAATACAGCTACATATTTGGTCAATAGGTTACCATGTAAAGCTTTGCAGGGTATGACACCATATGAGGCATGGTGGGGTAAGAGAACTACTCTAGATCATTTCAATGTATTTGGATGTTTGGCATATGCATATGTGCCATCTCAATTGAGGCATAAATTGGAACCTAAAGCTGAAAAGTATGTGTTTATTGGATATGATGATAAGTAGATGGGATATATGTTGTGGATTCCATCCACAAAACAATTCCTAGTGTCAAAGGATGTTACATTTGATGAGCAAGATACTTGGTATGCAAGTACAATCAATATTTATGCAAGTGATGAAGAAGTTGTGAATCAAAAGAAAGGTAAATCAAAGGTTCAGATATTTGATGAAGAGGAGAACAATGAAGTATAGGTTGAAGTTGAAGAAGTGCCAAGGTTTGATCCAGATTGTGATGAACCAGAAACCTCAAGAAGTGGAGAACTCAGAAGGTCATCAAGACACAAATGGCAACCTACAAGGTATAGCTATGACACTTCTTTTTTGGCCACCAAAGATTATGCTTATATGATAGAAGCAGATGAAGACCCTTCTACATATGAAGAGGCAAAAGGTAAGGATTATTGGGAGAAAGCTATGCAGGAAGAATATGATGCATTGATGGAGAATGAAACATGGAAGTTGGTTCCTAAACCATATAGTCAGAAGATCATTGGATGCAAATGGGTCTACAAGACAAAGAGGTTTGTAGATGGAAGTGTGTCTAGGTATGAAGCTAGACTTGTTGTGAAGGGTTTTGCTCAGACATATGGTATAGATTATGATGAGACCTATAGTCCTGTGGCAAAGATGACAACCATCAGGACACTCATAGCTATTGCTGCATGTAAAGGTTGGAAATTATGTCAACTAGATATGAAGAATGCTTTGCTAAATTGTTATATTTCATATGATGTTTTCATGGAGCAACCACAAGGATTTAGAGATGAAAGGTATCTAGATCATGTATGTAAGCTCAAGAGAGCTTTGTATGGCTTGAAGCAGGCCCCAAGGGCATGGAATTATAGGCTTGTGAAGTTCTTGAAAGAACTTGGTTTCCAAGTATCTAAAGTAGATAATATCTTGCTTGTTAAAGCAAGTGATGAAGGGTTCATTTACATGTGCATATATGTTGATGATATGATTCTTACAGGTACAGATGAGAAAGGCATTCAAAGCCTAAAGAAGCAAATGGAGAAAGAGTTCAAGATCAGTGACTTGGGGAACTTGTCATATTTCTTGGGCATGGAGATCTCATACACTCAACATGGAGTGTATGTAACTCAAGGAAGGTATTTGAAAAACTTGTTGATCAAGTTTAAGATGAATGATTGCAGGGTAGCACCTACTCCAATGGAGGTGAATCACAAATTGAGTAGATATGGAGGAGAAGAGTTCAAGGACATGAAGCTATATCAAAGTTTGGCTGGTAGTCTGATGTATGCTACATTAACTAGGCCTCACTTGCCATATGCAGTTGGAGTATTATCTCAGTTCATGCATTGTCCTAGGAAAGAACATTGGATTGCAGGACAAAGAGTGTTGAGGTACATTAATGGTACACTCAAAGAGGGTTTGTATTATGGTTTTACATCAGATACAAACATCAAGATTTATAGTGATACAAATTGGGTAGGTAATCTTGATGATAGGAGGTCAGCTTATGGATACTTGTGTTATGTGGGAGATAAGTTAATTTCATGGTGTTCAAAGAAGCAACACACAGTTGCTTTATCATCTACAGAGGCTGAGTACAAAGGTATGGTTGAAGCTGCAAAGGAAGTGATATGGCTTAAGACTCTTATGAAGAGTTTTGACATTATTCAGAGTATACCCACTATTCATGGAGATAACATGAGTTCATTGTATTTAGCTGCTAATCCTGTTTTTCATGACAGGACTAAACATATTGAGATTCAGTATCACTTTCTAAGAGAGAAGGTGATGGATAAGAAGATTGAAGTAATACATACTTCAAGAAAATATCAGATAGCTGATATGCTAACCAAAAGCTTGGATGGACCAAAGCTACAAAGATTCAAAGACATGGCATGCATAAAGAAGCTAGAGAAAACTTCAATTGATGATTGAGGGGGAGCTGTTGGTCTAGGGCAATCAACAATTGAAGTTTTGATGAAGGATTGAAGTCAAGGACTGAAGAAAAGATCAAGTTATGAAGCATGAAGGAAGTACATATCCAGAAGATTAAGATGTGTACACATATGTACATTAATTTAGAGTTAGCTCACTTATATTTTTTATTAGTTATGAGCCTGTAAATATTTGACTATATATACAAGGGAAAATGTCGGGGCAAATATGAGAGAGTGTAGAATACAAGAATTTATAAGAATTAGAAGTGATTAGACACTTGAGAAGTGTGAATATTAGCTCTCTCATCCAGATGTAAAGTTTTCTAGTAATGAAGGAAAAATTGTGCCCAATGTTTTTGTGTTTTCTCCTTCTGTGCTTGATCATTTCACGAATCCTTTTGTAGACATCTAATTCCATAGTTGATGAGTCTATGGTTAAAGTTTGAGAGCCTAATTGTAAACAGGCTGTGAGAATTATGAGTAGGAACATTCATATGTGAACAAGTGTTAACTGTCGTCTGAAGCATGCACAATCTCGATGGTCAAAGATTTGATCATTTCTCAGTGCATAGTTTAAGGTTTTGCACAAGTGAGGAGTCAAAATCTAGGTTGGAAGGTAAGCCATCTATGGCTAAAAGCATTTGCATAAACGGGTTCTAGTTTGAGAGAACCAAGTGTTAGAAGTCACAGGTGTCTGAATCGACTTCTCAAAAGAACAGTTTTAGACATAGGTGACTTGATGAGATCATTTCTCAAGATCTACTGAGTTTTTTGAAATTATTTACTTGGAGAAGGTGTGCAAACTATAGGCGACACCTTGTGCAAAGTTTTATCAAGAACTTTACACATTTGACAAGTCAATGAGAGAGTTATGTGCAACAGACTTTCAGTGTAGTCATCTTCTTCACAGTTTGTTCAACTTTTTGAAAATTGAGTATTGATCCTTCAAATTGGTGAAGGTTTTAAGTTACTCTTGATATAGAGCTGCTCTAACTTCAAGAGTAGCTTGTTCTTTTGGAGATTAACACTCTCCATCATATATCTCAAAAAGTTGAACAGAATTACCTTATCCAGTTCGGCTGAAGTTGTAGCATACTTCGAGATGCCTTTACTAGCGAACCAAAACGTAGATATATCTTTGGTACAAAAACATGAAATTGCCTACACAAGCACTACGATAGTGCATTTGGAGGCCAAAACAAGCTCAGATCGTGATTTTGACACCATAGAACAAAGAAATTTTGATCTCCTAATCACCCTGAGTATGATCACCAAATTTTCTTGTGATTTTAAGACTGTGACTAGAGGGGTGTTGACAATGCCCTAGATGAAGCGAAAACCTCCTCTGATACCAATTGTTGGAGTTTGATTTTTATGGAAGCATGCAAACAACACAAAAAAGAAGAAGAAGCTTGAACCACAACACACAATACTAAATGTTACCAATAGAATGTACAAGGTGAAGTTACCCATTAGGACGATAGGCATATGTACAGTTTGAGGGAAAAACCTCCTAAAGAGGGAGAAAAGTGCTCGACGGTCCGAGAGTGTTCACACAACACTACCTAAATATATCAACAGTTTTGTAGCATACTCAAGGACTATTGAATTTGCGACATCCATATACTTATTTCAATGTGTACAAATCCAATGCCCAGAAAGTAGCACAACATGCCAAGATCTTTCATGTCAAATGAGGAGTTTCTTTACCTCTTTAATGGTTTCTTGGTTATCACCACCTACAAGCAAGTCATCAACATAAATAGCCACAATCATGATACCATCCTACCCCTTGTGTATAATGAGTGGTCTACATCTGTCAATATGCACTTCCAATTGCATCTTCAAAACAAGAAGGTCCAACAACTTGTATTACCTTGGTCATGTAGGCACAATGAGGAGCCATGTAACTATCATACATCAATCGTTGAACTTAATTCCACGTCCTCCTAGATCTTCTTGGTCTTGGGTCACTTCTCCTTGTAACATCAGGATGTGCCTTTCCTACTCCCAGAGTCTTCATAGAGGAGAACCCAATTTTCTCATTAATTCTCTTTTTGAACCACTTAAATGTCCATCAATGTCTTCAAAACCTATATATGTTTCACTACAAAAAGATCAATTCTCTTTACCTTTCTTGGACGTAGTCATTAAATTTGCTGGAGTGAAATTTCTAGACAACTTCCAGCACATGGATTTGAGTTTGGAACCATTGCTTATTGACACATCAGGTCCACTCAGAACCTTATATTTTGCACTTGATTGCTGAAGATTACCTTTTGTATTTTAATTCAAGATTAAGTCCTTCTTTGGTATCTACATTAGAAGCTTGACATTTCCTCTAACACTATTTCTCTACCTACCTTCACCTATCATGTGACTGAGTTGTCGCATTTATATCCCTTTTGCTTAAGGCATTATCCTATCAAGATACATTTTTCTACTTTTGGATCAAGCTTCTGTGTGAATTTATTTGGAACATGTACATATGCAATACAATGAAATACTTTTATATATGATAAGTTTATCTTTTTACCTATGAATGTTTCTTCATGTGTAGCTTGATGTACAACAACATTTGGAGTTTTGTTCAAGATACATATAGTAGTGTGCACAAATTATGCCCAATCAAAATGACGCCTATTTTTTTATCCATCAAGGGTCTTGCTATTCTCTAATATTTTTATTTTTTCATTTAGCAATACCATTATATTGTGGTGTGTACCTGCATGAAAACTACCTTCAAATTCCATGAATTTTTAGAAAACTACTAAACTCATTTGACATGTATTCACCTCCTAAATCCAATCTGAAGGTTTGAATATACTTCCCTATCTATTTTGCAACCATAAAATTGAAATTTGGAAGTGATTTAACACCTTAATCTTCTCTTTCATGAAGTATACCCATACCTTTCATGTATGGCCATCAATGAAAGTAACATAGAAAATGATGAAGGTGTTGGTAAGTTAGTTGAATGGTTTAAAAATTCAGCACTTCAAGTTGTTGGCAGATTTTTTGAATCAGATACTAGAATGAAGAATGAAGACCAGGCTACCAAGAATGAAGAAAGAAGTGATAAAGTGAAGATACAACAAGAGAAAGACATAGCAAAGCCATGAAGACTAGCCATCAAAGAAGGACTAGGACAAATCTACTCAAGAGATTCAAGAGGACAAGATGAAGACTTAGAAAATTCATCCACAACAACCAACAAAGAAGAAGAAAGGGAAAGACATGGAAACAGTTCACGTTTGACGACAAGTGAAGAAGGAAAAACAAAAGAAGTCAAGATAATCTTTTCAGATTCAAGACAAAGCTAAAAGAAATTCAAAAACAATAAAGGAGTTGAAGTTCAAGATTTTGAAAGAGAAGAAAGAGCAAAGTTTGAGAGAGTTGAGTTGGCACTAGAAGAAGAATCCATAATAGAATATTTCCTTTTAAGAGTACAAGACAAAGATTTCAAGAGAGCGCCAAAGGACATGGATGACGAAGAAGTGGAGAGCAAAGGTAAGGATTCAAGCTTGGATAGGTCTTAGTTTGGAAGCAAGGCACATACTCACTGACTTTTCTCTCTTCCGTACACTCATGTATGGACAAGAGGATTGCTACCTCTCCAAAGTGATCATTTGGAGATAGCAAAAGATGAAGACAAAGACTTCTTGAAGGTGATGACGTCTTTCATAAGTAACTATGTATTACCTATTTCAAGACTTGAAGGTAATCAAATTCAATGTAGCAAATGAGGTTTAAGAAAAATGAAGATGAAACTAAAAATCACCCAAGAATCTTGTGAAGCTCCCAAAATGAAGGACTTTATATGGAGAATTGCATGGTTGTTCCCAATTTAATCTTGAAGGGGGGTGTTGAAAATATGCAAGCTTCAATTTTAAAGCCTAATCTTAAGTTGCATTTCAATTCTTAGTATGCATCATCTAGTTTTTTACTTGTAAAAGAGCTCTCTTGTGTAGACCATATGAACAAGCTCTTCATTCATTTAAATTTATGGCATAGCTTATAAGTAATCTTTTGGCAATGAAGGATGAGCTGAAAAGCTACATGAACACAATCACAACCAATTAAAGAGGATTGTGCATGTATTTTGTGAGAAAAGTATGGAGGATTCGCTATCAAATTGAAGAGCCTATTTTTGGAGTTGATTGAAGTTGAGAATGAGGAGAAATCTACTCATTTGTGATTTAGAGAATCTCTCTCCTAGGTACTCTAGCTCCTAAGCCCACTCAAGAGCCATTCTCTAACACTATATAAAGAGAAGAGCAGCACACTACCTCTTAGAACTCCTCTTAGCAATAAGAGTATCCATATTTTCCTCTTTGTCATTATAATGAGTGTTAGAACTCTAGTCACTGTGTGGAGAAGCATTCACTATCCTCCCTCATAGTATGGAGTGATAAGTGATGCATATCTTTATTGTATATTCTCCTCTTTAAGCTTTATGTTTATTATATATTCTCTCTTTCATTCTTAGTAGTGATGTCTTTTCTGCTTATGTAAATGGTTGAATGAGTTTGCAATCTTCTACTACTCTTATATGACATGTGGATGTATCTAAATTATAGAGCGGATTGATTTGAGACTCATGAACACATGCATATACTTGTGGGCTCCTCTATATGAAAGTGCATAATATTATATATATGCTAGTGCATCATAATCTAGAATTATGAGCTTGTTTGTTTAATCTTAGATATGTTGGTTGAGTACTAAATAAGCATACCATAATTTTGTTGGTTGAGTACCATAATTTTGTTGGTTGAGTACCATAATTTTGTATTCGATTCCTATATGGAAGTGCTTTATCACATTGCCACAATTTTGTATTACACTCCTATGTGGGAATGATGTACCATAATTTTGTATTCGATTCCTATATGGAAGTGCTTTTTCACACTCTTATACATCCTTCATTTATGGAATATACAACTTTTTGTACATGATTCATGGTTCATTGTTGCTCATATAAAATCATGTTTTGGTTGCCATTAGAGTACATAACACATGTACTCGGTTTAGAGTTGGGCTGAGTGTATTGTCTTTTGCTAAACAACATCATGTTGTAGCAAAAGACACCACACTCTGCCCAAAAAAAATTGTGCAGATATGGTCATCGGTATGGGCGACGGTATGCCCAGTAGAGTCATCGATATGGGCGTCAGTACACCCAAAGAATTGTCGGTATAAGCGCCAGTATGAGTGTCGGTATTATCGACGCTTATACCCATGCTCATATCGGTGCTCATACCGATGCTTATACCAGCGCTCATACCGATGCTCATACCGATGACTATACCGGCGTTATGTTTTCGATGCCCATACTGACCACGACATTGACATCGCAGAAAAGTTATGCGCGTTCATTTTCCTCGGTAGCAGCCTTGGTATACCCTCGATATGTTGTAGTGTATTTTTGGAGTTGATTGAAGTTGAGAATGAGGAGAAATCTACTCATTTGAGATTTAGAGAATCTCTCTCCTAGGTAGTCTAGCTCCTAAGCCCACTCAAGAGCCATTCTCTACACACTATATAAAGAAACAAGCAACACACTTCCTCTTTGAACTCCTCTTAGCAATAAGAGTATCGATATTTTCCTCTTTGTCAGTATGATGAGGGTTAGAACTCTAGTCATTGTGTAAAGAAGCATTCACTATCCTCCCTCACACTATAGAGTGATAAGTGATACATATCTTTATTGTATAGTTTTCTCTTTAAGCTTTATGTTTATTATATATTCTCTCTTTCATTGTTAGTAGTGATGTATTTTTAGCTTATGTAAATGGTTGAATGCGTTTGCAATCTTCTACTACTCTTATATGACATGTGGATGTATCTAAATTATAGAGAGGATTGATTTGAGATGCATATACTTGCAGACTCCTCTATATGAAAGTGCATAATATTCTATATATGCTAGTGCATCATAATCTAGAATTATGAGCTTGTTTGTTTAATCTTAGATATGTTGGTTGAGTAGTAAATAGGCACACAGACCTATGTCCAAAGGTTTTTTTGACTAGTGCTTGATTAAGGAAGTCACTTGAATTTTATCACATCTTATATGTGAAAATAGCTTTGAGGATCCTACCTTCTTGTGAAGCATCGTGGAAACTTATGTACATCCTAAGCATTGAGTAATGGTAAATGGAGATTTCGTATTATGCATGATTGGGTAATAAGATGAATTGTTGAACTGCACAAATATCATTGAAGGCATTAGCAACTTGTCAAATAATTGTAGAGATTCAATTTGGAGAGGTCTTTCTAATTGGTACTAAGTTGTAATTTAATGTTACGATCATCAATACAAATTTTTGCGCCTTTCTTTCATATTTTGTTGATTTCAACAAAAAATCATGGAAGCAAAAGAAAGAATGTCTAGCAAATGATGCTTCACTATATTTTGCGGGATATAAGGACGTCATGGTACTATGTTCATTCAACTATACAATTGTTCTTTCAAGTAATTCAAGCTATATTAATGGAGATTGGGCTTCGGCCTAACTTTCTCTTTAAAAAAAAAAAATTGTCAATTGTGGCATTCATTCTTACTTTGATATTTTGCTGATTTCACCTAAAAATCAAAGAAACAAAAGAAAAAATGTCCAGCAAACGATGACTCACTGTATATGTCATGTGAAACGGCTAAAACACATTCTTTTTTCAATATCTTACTATGAAGCTTAAAAGACATTTTCATGATGCAACTATCTGTGCGCCAAGGACGAGCTTTAAGTTGATCATCTGAATGATATTCTAACTGAAAATGGACCCAATTTCCTCCCTGTATTTCTGTGCATCCAGTCATGCATAAGTTGCGAACAGCGGATGATTTCCTTCTGCCGTAAGATTTGTTCTGAGTGATTCCTTGTTTGGGAAAATGTTTTTTATAGCAATCCAAATAGATCATAGATGATGTGTATTTACTGCTTTCTTTTATCCTCTCGTGACCAAAGAAGGAGTTGGTCTAGCAAGCATCTTTTTTTTTATATTTTAAATAAAGGAAGTTCGGCCTTGGCCTATTCTCTCGGACTTTAATTAAAATAAAGAGGAAAAGTTACAAGTGAATGGGACTAGTGTCCATGGGATCACACAAATCCCACAATGCAGGGGACAAGTTCGATAAGCTAGAGGGCATTACAAATGAGGCAGACAAATCTATCATCTCCCTCCTGCAGGACCCATTTGGGTTTCAACTTGTTATCTTCGAGGACATAAATACAGTGATGCCTAAATGGTGGAGATCTCTTATCTCAGGAGATTACTTTACCTAGAAGAAACAAGAATTTCTCAATCGACCATTCCTTTGGGGTTTGGCCAAAGTTGGCAGCACATCCCTCCCTCCAAATCTTCCAAAGAGTCTCACCCCTGATGGCATTCCACAGGCTTGATGAGAAACCAACCGCCTCACCCAACAACGCGTGTTTCCAATTGATTTGGTTCGTGAGCCTGAAAACCCGCATCACGTGATGCCAGATAACATGGGACTTGGGACAATCGAAGAATAGGGGAGCTAAATCTTCGGTGCATTAATGGCAATGCTTGCACCATGGACGAACACCACAAATTTTGTTAGCCCTTGCATTGGACAAGATACCCTTATGCAAGATCTTCTACATGAGAACGGACTTTTTGATCTCAATTAGGGAGTTCCAAAAAGACATGAACTTTAAATCCCATCAAAGTTTGGTCCAAGAAAGGCACCACACCTTGTTAACGGTGTGATGACCATCTAAGTTCTCTTTGAGGTTGTGGATTCTGGATAGTTTCTTACCATTGCTCCATTTGAGACCCTCCAGGCAAGGAGGATCGTGCCCGAAGAAAAAGTGGGTAGTTGAACGGTTCCACGCTAAACACCTACCTTGAAGAAGAGTCCATTCCTCGAGGGTAACTCTATGCCTCGGGTCTAAGTCTTCGAACCTGATCAACTGGCCGCTCTCTTGTTTCTAGAGCTATTTCCACTGTTTGAACCCCTTGTTCCATAGCCACTTAGTAGTTTGGAGGTTCCAAGACTCCACCCCCTAATGCCAATGATCGGGAACCAGATAGAGTCATTTTGTCTTATCCTGGCCGCCCACTTCCACTCATCACTGATCTTGATGAATTGTTTGGCCTTGTTCCAACTCTTCCATAAGGAACAGACGAGGCTAGAGCCTTTAGGGGACAGGGGGTGGGCGGAGAACATAAGCGAAAGGATCCCTATGTCCTTCTAACCAGCAAATCCAACCAAGGTAAGGTCTTTCAAGTTTCTCAAGATCAATTTAGCCCAAGAGGAATCACTATTGCACCAAGCCTTGATAAACCACTTTTCCACCAACTTGTCAACCAACCCAGCGATATCCAAAATCCCCAAGCCCCCCGAGTCTTTCGAGCTAATGCAAGTTTCCCAATTGATTTTGGGAATCCCCCTCCTATTGGGGTCCCAAGTCCATAGGAAGTTTCTGCAGATTCCTTCCACTTTGGCCAAATCTTTCCCCTTAGGTCTCCAACACGAGATAAAATAGATAGTCGTAGAAAGCATAAATGTCTTAACAATTGTTGCACGCCCTACCAAGTTAACTTGCATACCTTTCCAATGATTTAGTTTGCTATCCAGTTTGGATAGCACCCAGTTCCACCGTTGGCCCATTGAGATATTGAAGCCCATCAAAATACCAAGGAGACAGAAGACTTGACCTCTAGGGATACCTTGACACCCCTGATCTAGCAATAGTTAGGCTGGAGGTCCACGAATTGCTATGAAAGCAGTTTTAGCATGGTTGATTTTTGAACCTGATGCCACACAAGAGGTATCGAGGCACCTCCAAAACACCTCAATGTTGTTCGTATCATTAAGTACAAAGGCATTCATGTCATCGACAAAGAGTATCGTGATCATTTGGTTGTGATCTAGAGGTGGGGAAAGATAGCTTGCCATTGATATTTATTTTTATTGAAGCGTTTTCGAGAAGAGTGGAAGCCATCTTCGTGAACATTAGGCTGCATCCAAGGTCTTTCCGTGATTGAAGAATAAAGTCCCATTCCAATCTCTCATACGCTTTGTCGAAGTCGATCTTAATGAATACCAGATCTTGTACAGACTCCTCAGCAAACTCAAAGCCTTCCCAAATATTGACAATTGCTTCAAGTATAGATCTACCTTTGATAAAGCCTTTCTCTTCCTCACAAAGCCATGAATTTAGATGACAAGAGATTCTGTTGGCGATAACTTTGGAAATTATTTTCTATCGAATTTGGAGCATGGTAATCGACCGCCAATTTTCAATTTTGTTCTTATCTCCCCTTTTGTGAATTAACTTGATGACACCATTATTAAGACACTCAGGGAGGGCACCAAAGGAGAGAGACTCTTGCCACACCAGGCGCAGCGTGGTGGCCACCAGGTGCTTGAAAGACTTAAAAAACTCATTGGTGGGGCCATCAAGACCTGGACTTTTTCCATCAGAAAGATCATCAATAACCTCGATAATCTTTCTCGGAAATGTGAGCATCCAATAGAGAATTCATGTTCTATGGGATTCTAGTTGAGCAAACCTTGAGATGGTTGCCATGCAACCATGCATGTGGGGGAAAAGAGGAGTCGAGACCCCCAGAAGATGGGTAAAGTGCTCAACGAGGATACATCTATTGTCAACTTCTGTGCTACATTCGATCCCTTTGTTGTTGACCAAGAAGGGGATGGCTTCCCTAGCTTGTTTCCTTTTGAGGATGTTACACATCTCTTTCAATGGTTTGTCAGCCTTCTCTGCCCACCAATCTTTGAAGAATATTTTTAGATTTTTCCTTTGAAACTCTTCCTCGAGTCTTAGTCTTCCCCTGATTTTTAGAAGCCCTTGTTGGCATTTCAAGTTACCTTTGTTCACTTCTTCTTCAAGCCATGAGAGCCTCCACTATACTCTTTCTCTTCTTTTTTTTTCCGGATATCTCCCCCCTTGGGATAAAACGATCTAAGTTGCCAGGTACTACTCAAGTAGCGAAAGATGCGCTTAACCACTTGCCAATGCTTGACACCTGAGCAATGCATAAACCTACTCACCTTTGAGAGATCAAACTGAATATCTAGTCAAGTAATGCATAAGTAAATCAAGCATCCAAAAATTTGTTGATACAAAATAGCATCAAATGCATCTCCAACATCATAAAGAATCAATTGTAAACCTCTCTCCATAGGAGTGGCAATAGGTTTGTAGTCTTCAAGGCCAAAATGCTCGAATAATTTGTCAATATATTTTGTTTGACATAAAGCTATTCCATCATCAAATTGCATAAATTGAATGCCCAAATAATGATGAAAACACCTCAAATCTAACATCTCAAATGAGGCATGCAGATTAGCCTTTAAATAAGCAATATGCTTCTCAATGAGGACCAATGAGGACCAGTGAGGAGCATGTCCTCAACATGCACAACAATGATCAGAAGCACATGATTTTCATGCTTAACCTATAAGGTGCTCTCAATTCGATTGTTCTCAAAACCATGTGCAATCAGGTAGGCATGTATCTTCTCATACGAAGCATGTGGTGCTTGCTTCAAACCATATAATATTGCTTTCTTCAACCTACACACTTTGTTCTCATGCCCTTGTTGCTCAAAGCTACCCAGCTAAAAAACATACACTTCTTCATGCAAATCACCATTCAAAAATGTAGTTTTAATGTACAATTCATGTATATTCCAACCATGATGAGCTGCAAGTGCCCATTTTACATGCTGATAGATTTTCAGCCAAAACCAAAAATTAGTTGAAGCACATAAACACTTCAGACTTTTCTTTCAATGGGTATACTCATGCATGCCTAGAAAAAATCATCAATGAAAGTCACAAAGTAAAGATAGTTTCCAAAAGGGGATCTTTGCATAGGACCACAGACATCACTATGAACACATTGAAATTTCAAAGTAGCTTGAATTGAAGCATCTTTTGAAAACAAGGAATGCTTCATTTTGCCCAAAATACAACCTTCACATACATGTTTACCAGGTGCCTTAAGTTTGGGCAAAGAGGACACCATTTCAGATTTCTGCAAGTGTAGTAAACTAGCAAAATTCATATGATCAAAGCGTGCATGCCAAAGCTTTGCATCTGACATAACTTGAAAACCATGTATTGCACAAGCTCAATCATTCAGAGATTTTCATAGTCTATGAGCTTATACAACCCATGACCTAAAATGCCAGAAGCAATAATGACATTGTGATTTGATAGATCATGAACTATACATTTGTCATCAAAAAATTTTGACAACCAAGAAAATCGTAGCTAATGCTGAAACTGATAAGAGATTCTTCTTGATCCCTAGCACAAATAAAGCATCTGACAATGTAAAAGAACTACCATCAGCAGTAGTCATAATGATCTTACCAACTCCCATGACAAGATAAGAGGAGTTGTTGGCACATGTGAAAATATTCCTTATAGGGGCAGGGTTGAGTGAAGTGAAGAAACTACACTATGAGGTGATATGTTTGGTTGCCCAACTCTCAAAGTACCAACCATCTGAGTCTACTATAGACATACATTGTTCATGAAAAGATGGGTCATAACTACAAACAGTGGTAAATGCCCATTCCTCATTTTGCTCAAGATAGCCAAGCTAGCTTGATCTAGAACACATATAATGGACCGCTTTTGCCTAGAATTATCTTCTTGCAATAGATCAAAGACTAACTGCTCAAATGCTAAGGCATTTGGATTGCCTTTTGTCCTCAAACGAAGAGTAGAAGCAAAAGAGCCTCATTCCTTGCTTGGTATAAAGTCGTAAATGTATCCCAAGCATCATTAGTTGTTCTACAAGAATGAATAAAAGGAATAATGGCATGTTTGATAGACAAGACTATCAATGCATGTACTTGAGCATCTCTACCATCCCAATGATTTTGTCCTATAGTAGGTGTAGCAAGAACCGTAGCACAAACAAGAACATGAAGAATATCATCATCTTTAATACCATTTTCATCACCTTCAAACAACTATGTTGAAGGTGTAATAGGACGTTTTTCAACACACCACAATATTCCATAGTCTTTTTGCAACCAATACTTAACACATCATATAATTCCATAATGGTCAATTGCTACCATCCAACTTAACCTCAGCAGCCAACATATAGAATACATCACTGCTTTTAGACATGGCCATTGACTAAAATACCTTGATGGTGAAAAAAGACTGCATCTCAAAAATTTGAACAAAAATACCCTGTTGAGTTCTGCTAAATGTGTAAGCAGACTTTGAGATGCTTATACTAGAGACCCAAAACATGTATATATCTTTGGCACAAAAAGATGAAATTGCCTTCATAAGCTCTATGATAGTGTATTTGGAGGCTAAACTGAGCTTACATCATGATTTTGGCACCTGAGTATGCTCTGTAAATTTCTTGCGATTCTAAGACTATGATCAAAGGGGTGTCAAAAACACCCTTGATGAAGCGGCAACCTACTCTGATACCAATTGTTGGAGCTTGAGGATTGTGGAAGCACGCAAATGGCACAAGAAAGAAGAAGAATCTTGGAGCACAACTCACAATAGTGAATGTATTACCACTAGAATGTGCAAAGATATATGACCCATTAGGGCTATAGGTGTAGATACAAAGCCGATGGCAAAAACCTCCTTAAGAAGGAAAAAAGTGCACCTGCGTTCCTAGTGTATTCAGACACATAATTACCTAACTATATCATCGAGAAAGAACCCCTTTTTAATGCGACGAAGGGAGCCAATATAGCAAAGAAAATTTCAGTTTTATAGAATTTGCAATGATGGGACTGAACGTCCACACAAGCCTAGGAAAATCATAGAAATGCACTCCTAAATGAAGAAATATAATGGTCTAAAAACTATTTTTCAATTCTCTAACACTAGTTAGATGTGAAACGTGAAAATTTACAAGATTCCTTCTCCTTTAGAAGACTCTTGGGAAGCTAATCTAAAAGTGAAGAAACCTTCTCTAAAGGGCGATAACCCATTCCCATGTGGCAACATCTTCTAAACTATCCTTCCACTTTACTAGAAACTCTTTATATAAGTGACTCCTTGTCTGTTTCTCCTAAATACATAGTATGCACTCAAGGTCACATGGAACAGATTAAAAAAAATAGGCCCTACTACCTCACTATCTAGAATGAGGTTGTGAGATTCACATAGTATCTTCCTAAGCCAGCTAACATGAAATATTGGATGGATCTAGCTATTCTCTAGAATTTGGATCTAGTAAACCATATTTCCTATTCTCTTAAGTATTACAAATGGTCCACAATACATAGCAGATAATTTTGGACAAGGTCAAAGAGTAGGATTATCTATGTAGACAATTCCATGTGCTAGAGAGTTGACTCTCCTCCCAATCATATGCCTCTGTATATAGCTCTCTCAAAGGGACTTCCGACTAGGGCAGGTGGATACTAACCATCCAAGTGTGGGTCATGTAATTACATATGTGCCAAGTATCCTACTTAACTAGAGTTAACTCAAGTGGATGCTTCTAAAAATTTCTAGAGCTCTTTGGGCAAAGTCCTCTCCCCATGCTTTCCATGGGGGTTAGACACAAGACCTCCTCCTTCACAACCTTGAAACTTAACAACTAGTAAGTCTAGTCTCGAGATCCTTGTTAATACACACAAGTGACCTAGTGGTGTCAAATTTTAGATTTTTCTAAACCAGTTGGAGCCTAAGATAATAAACTTACTTAATTACATTTTCTCGCTTGAAAAATACATTTTGCTCCTAAAATAGAGCTATATAAATACTGTAGGCAGCCCCCAAGCCTCATCTTCTAGAACTCGAAGAACATGTCTCATCTCTATGGTGGAAGCCCTATCCGATTGATTCAAAACACTATTTCACTTTGCATTTTGATAAAATCATCAAATTACAAACATTTAATGAATAATAAGGGTGGATCTAAAAACATCCATGGTCTATTCATTGTTTAACTAGGTGTGATATAGGCATGAACATGTGAAATGGGTGGATTCAGACTACTAGTCCATTTCTAAGCATCACTAGTGCATGAACATAGTAGCTAAGATGATCGCAAGTCTTTGAGAACTCTGAACTTGATTTGGAAAGCTATAAGTGTGGTTGGCCCAAACATCCAATTTGTATGTTAATACAATGGTGTACTCTCAACAAACATTCAGTGGATCTGTTCATCAGTCTAGAGGACTATCTTGTACCGATGGGCTTGGAAAATCCTATGTAAATGTAGGAGAGAGTTTTCCATTTAGATTTGGTCAATTGTACTCTGTTCAAATCCAAAATGGAATCTTCTTCAACTTAGGACACATTTCTCAAAAGACTAGCTGAATGTTGCTGGGCACTATCAATCTGATGAGCAATTTCTAACTTCTCTATTCTAGAGTGTAGCAAACCCTAGAGTTTTATTAGGATTATGTAAGATAGATGAAAGGAAAGTCAAATGAATAGGTCAACTTAGACTAAGCATCTTTTGAAGATTGAAAGGTTTCTTGTATAAAAAACGTATCTAGGATGTATAATTTACTTACCTAGCTTCAATCAATCAACCCTAGACTTTTATGAGAAGAGTCAGATAATCTATCTGAGTTAAATCGTTTTCTTCAAAAAGCAGAAAGAAGAAACTAAAACTTTGTACAACAAATTCAAACTTCCAAGATCATAAACTTGTTATGAGTCAAATTCTAGGTGACTCAAGACCAAATTTTTAGGGATCTGTTTCAAAAATGTATGAAGACTTTTTTATTTGTAAGAGAAATAAACTAGATTCTCAAAAGAAAAATCATAGAGTAAATCTAAAACATCATCTAACCACAAGATAGTAGTGTGGTATCCAACATGAGTGTGTCGACCCACTGAGGCTCTATCGATGAGTTTCTAATCAAATAATGCTTCACTTTTGACTAATGCCTATATTCAATGTTTAAGACTCCTTACTAGGAATGCAGTTATTGTGCATTGTTTTGAGCGAAAGGATTGAATTTGCTAATTTACCCTAGGAACTTGCTGCTTGACTTATTCAGTCTAATCCTCAGTTGAAAGGATCTGCTCAAGGTCAAAGTCCCACTTCTGCAAAATTTTATCTAATATACATGAATCAACAACACTTTATATTAAAGTGTTTCATAATTTCGATAAGAACAGGTTGTGTAATAGTCAAATTATAAAAGAAGGCCTTGGAAACTAGTTACTTCCTAATCTTCTTACTTACTTGGACTTCAAATGTCTTATAAGATCATGCATTCATCCTCCTCAAATTTAAAGTTTTCCTACTAAATAATTTACTTGAAGTTCAAATCGTACTTCAAGATTCACTCTAGGATCAAAGGATAATTATCATCCTACAGTCTCATGTTCCATACCATCTTTCCTACATCAATCAAAGTATAGAATCTGGTGTCACATACCACCCTACTTTATATTCACATTGATATGTGAGTGATATGTATACTAAACTCTAAGTTTATCCTTATAGAGTATCTTCTAACTTGAATTCTTTAAAAGAATTTTGAAGTTTCAAGCATTACCTCTAACTTGATATTCTAGTTTTTTATTTCTTCAAACAATCATTTCATGATCTTATGCTTTTCTCTTGGAAACTTGGAAAACTCTTGATAGAACATCCATCCTTCTTTGCCGGGGTTTTTAAAAGAAAATGGGTTATAATTCTTAGTTCTTCAATTTCTGAAATTCAAATTTGGTTGGTTAGACAACCAATTAATAGTGACAAGAGCTTTTCACTTCTTGTCTTTAGAACAATCCTTCTTCTCTTACATAAGGAAAAATGTAGAAGAGTGACCAAATACAACAATACAACTAGTGAAATATATAAAGAATGGTACGTAAGGAAAAATCCTAATGCCCAAGAATGAGTGAGCTGAAAAGAAACAAATGTGACATCACTCTTGATAGTTAAATCTAGTAAATCTCAATAAAGTATCCATGATATAAACTAGTGTGACCACTATATATGTAAGAGAGATAAAAGAGTGATACATGTCATCCTCGATCATCACATGTTGAGATTGATAACTCAACACTCCCCCCTCAAGCTCAATGTCATGTCATGTAATCCAAACATCATCTAAAACTTATTCAACTTCTCTGTCCCAAGAGACTTGGTGAAAATATAGAAAACATATTCATTTGACCTCAAGTAAACAAGATGAATTTCATCTGCTAATACCTTTTCTCTGATGAAGTGATAATGTACCTTGATATGCTTTATTTTAGCATGAAAAATAAGATTCAATGTTAACTAGATGCTTCTAAGATTATAACAATAAATGATGATAGGCTTTTGGACTTCCACACCTAAATATACATGTAGCATCTCTATCCATGATGCTTCACATGCTCCCATTGCAGCACTTCTATACTCAGCCTCTTTACTCGAGAAAGAAATAGTGAGTTGCTTCTTATTGCTCCATGTCATAGCTACACACCAAAGTGAGAATGGAAAGGCACTAGTAGATCTTCTATTTGGAATATACCAACCCAATCTGTATTAGTGTATCCATAACCTACATTTTTGCACTAGCTTCATAAAACAATGCATAATCCAAAGTAGAACTCACTTAATGTAGAGTGCATCATAGAGCAATATAGGTGTGGATTCCTATAGAACCTGCATAAGTTGACTTTGAAGTCCTACAATGTAACTAAGATCAGCCTCGTAATTGTGAGAAATATCAAACTTCCCACAATTTTCGTGTACATAATAGCATTTTCCAATGCTTCAGCTGATGTTGTATCAAACTTCAAAGTTTGATCTAATGGAATAGATATTTTCTACTAATCACCCATACCATAATTTTTGTTGGATTTTGATGCTTGCACAAGCACACAAACAACACAAGGAAGAAGAAAAGGCTTGGAGCACAACACACAATATTGAATGTATTACCACTACAATGTGCAAAGATAAGTAACCCATTAAGGAAATAGGCATATATAGAAGCCAAGTGGAAAAAACCTCCTAAAGTGGGAAAAAAGTGCCTCGGTGGTCATAAAGTGTTCCCGCACATCACTACCTAAATATATTAACAAATCCCCCTGGGAATGATGAAGTGAAGAAGAAGCCAAGATTCATGTATAAGGAAGTGCCAAGCTATGTGGAATTAATCCACAAAAGGGAGTAATCCCAAACACTACAACATCTCGAGGGTATACCGAGGCTGCTACCGAGGCAAATGAATGGGTGTGATTTCTTTGCAACATCGGTGTTAGAGTCGATATACGCGTCCAAAAGAAAGCCTCGGTATGGGTGCCAGTTTAGGCATCGATATAAGCATCGGTATAGGCGTCGGTATAAACGTCGCTAATACCGATGCTTATACCGACATCCATACCGACGCCCGCACTGGGTGTACCGGTGCATATGCTGACTACCATACTGGAGCTATCAGCGTGTATACCAACGACCGTATCTGCACAAATTTTTTTGGGCAGAGTGTGTTGTCTTTTGCTACAGCATGATGTTGTTTAGCAAAAGACAATACACTCTGCCCAACTGAGTACATGTGTTATTTACTCTACTGGCAACCAAAACATAAACTTATATGAGCAAAAATGGACAATGAATCATGTACAGAAAGTTGTATATTCCATAAATGAAAAATGTACAAAAGTGTGGCAAAGCACTTCTATATAGGAATCGAATACAAAATGTGACAAAGCATTTGCATATAGGAATCGAATACAAAATTTTGGTACATCATTGCCACATAGGAGTGTAATACAAAATTGTGGCAATGTGACAAAACACTTCCATATAGGAATCGAATACAAAATTATGTTACATCGTTGCCGTATGCGAGTGTGATACAATTGTGGCATTGATCAAAATATTTACACCTACAATCCTGCAACAAAACGTATGTATAAAATAAGACCAATTAACATGACATTTATAAACAACAACTAAAAACATGAAACCAAGATATAACTTTACCTAATCAAGAATATTCTCCCATGAGACGATTGCATCGCGTCCCTCTAAGTCTTGTAATAGTGTAGTCAATCCATGTCGATATCCATATGATTCTTCAGTTCGCATCGGAGGACGACCCATTGCCACCTCCTATAATAAATATGCAAAATGTTAGATGAACATACATAATTTACTTAACACAAACAACTTCAATAATTAACATGATACTTACAAATTGGTAGCGCATACTGTCGTATCCACCGCTACCTAAATGCGATGTTCCAACCATATCTAAACGTGTGGCCGCCGCATCTCTATTGACAATATCGATCACAAGTATGTTGCTGCTCATCCTGAATCGATTCCCATTCTTCGAGATCTAGCCATATAGGCTTCGGTAAGCTTGCTCTGAAAGCATCGCGAGCTTCCGATCGTCGATGCGACATCACTTCGCGTGTTGTATGTTGAATCCACTCAAAACTCACAATAGGAGTCCAAGGTGCTGGCCGCTACTCTTCATATATGCATTGTGTGATATGATTTTTAGAGTCCCTATCCTGTTCGGTCCATTTTAACATTAATGACCGAATTCGATGGAGCAAAGTTGTCGTATATGCTAACGCATTGACTTTTTGGCCGAATCCATAACTGTAGCTCCATTACAGATATGATATATCTTGGAGTCGTCATGATCATGCGCACCCCAAGGTGTATGTGGAGATCCCATCTCATTCAATGTGAAGATCTCATCTCTTCCAATGTATATATATGCATGCTTGTATACATATGCATTCATGTATACATATGCATATGCATTCATGTATGCATATGCATGCTTGTATGCATATGCATGCATGTATGCATATGTATATATGCATTCATGTATGCATATGCATGCATGTATGTGTATACATATATATGCGTTCATGTATGCATATGTATACATGCATTCATGTATGCATATGCTTGTATGCATATGCATGCATGTATGTGTATACATATATATGCATTCATGTATGTGTATACATACATATGCATTCATGTATACATATGCATATGCATTCATGTATGCATATGCATGCTTGTATGCATATGCATGCTTGTATGCATATGCATGCATGTATGCATATGTATACAATTGCATTCATGTATGCATATGCTTGTATGCATATGCATGCATGCATGTGTATACATATATATGCATTCATGTATGTGTATACATATATATGCATTCATGTATACATATGCATATGCATGCTTGTATGCATATGCATGCATGTATGCATATATATACATGCATTCATGTATGCATATGTAGCTCAGTGATGAGTAGCACCTCCTTTAATGTCAATCCGGGAAGACATGAGGATGGTGTGAAGACCTCGAGCAAGTTAAGGCACAAATGTGTGAGTGAGAAGCACACTAACATGCACACACATACACACACACGCGCACACACGGCAAGAACAAAGAGAGTAAGACAATGGAATCACTTCTATTGCAACCAAGTTCTCATACAAGCTCAAAATTACAAGAAGCTCTCCCAAAAATGAGCTCTCTAGCTCTATTTATAGTTTTTGACTAGCTTTGGCCCTATCCAGACCTAGTGTCCGGCCTAGTTAAAAATTAGGTTCCAAGGCTTATTTGAGGGCTCAAACGAGGTATAAAAAATACAGAAATTGGTAGGCAACTTTTTCTAAGGCTCCTCAAGCTCGAGGACTCCTCGGCTTGTACAAAATGGAGCTACAAAAAGGTGAAAATGGTATTTACAGGGGTTTTTAGTGATGAGAATCACTTTTAAATGGTGTAAGGGTTTTGAAAAAAATAAAGGGTTGCCTTAGTGCTAGATCTGTGTGTATGCTCGTATTTGCTTCTTCCCATATACTACCAACACTCTCCCCCCCTAGCGTCTGTCGCCTCTGATAGACCTTTGATCTGCGGGTTGGTCAATATAGTCCTGGAGAATTTCAGCTGCCACATCATGTTCTTTGATTCGCAGCCCTCGGATTAGGTCTCTCTGCAGGGTATCCTAATTGACTCGGCCCGGTATGTCCGGTTGTGGCGTTGTGTAGAGTTCTGAGTGCATCGTTTGTTCGCATGCAAAGAGGTGTAACAAATGGGTGGGCCGTGGCGCGAACACCTCTGAATGTGCTTCCTAGAACCCCGTGGTGAACATTTCATCAAAAGTTTGCTTGTAGCAGGCAGGGAGATATCTGATGCGTGCGTGCCATGCATAAGCAACTCGTATGCTCGGGGTGGTGCTCATATCATATAGTATGTCATAATTGCCATTAACAAACCCGGGAATTGGAGGTTAAATATGACATACATTGCGAAAAGTTTTGAGCACAACCTGCATCATATCGAAGATCTTGAGCATCATCTGGGCAGCCACATCTGGCATGGGGTGGAGGCGTGGAAGCCAATGTCTGATGGTAGCCATCATGTAGGCTATAGTAGGCGTGCCGTTTGGGGGTGCAATGGCAGGGTAATTGAGCCATTCTTTGCAATTGGCGTTGTTCTTGACTTTGATGGCAAATGACTTCCATGTCTTCTTCGTTGCACTGGTCCATAGCAATTGTTATACTTCAAGTGCATGGGCGCATGGTCCCATGTCCGTAGCATCTCGGGATAAGTTTCCAATAGCTTTTGCCTCCAGATGGGTTGGTGTATTTTCCCTTTGCGCGCCTCCTCTGGAATGTCCTCAGGTTCAAATTGTGTTGCGAAAGTTGGGTACTTGTTGGTCTTACGTTTGATCTCGGCGTTGTAGTCTGCCAACAGTACAAAGTATGGTTTATATTGTAATTCTTAGCTGGTTATTAGTCTTCTAGGGGCCAGATGTCTGAAGTAGTCTGATTGAAGTATGGTTTCTTCAATGGTCTTCATGGCCAACATCTGGTAGGAGATACGTTCTTCATGAGTCTGCCCCATTTCTTCTACCTGTTTCATCCATGCCGATGGGGGTTCCTCATAAGTGTCCTGTCCCTCCTCAGTGATTGTGCCTCCTAGAAAAGGTTGAGGCACATAGTTCTCTTCAAATGCTTCCTCCACTAGAATAATAACTGCTTCTTCTTCTATGGGTTGCTCAGGTGGGGAAGGAGGTCGTTCATATTGTAACAACTTGATCTTCAACTCTCCAATCTGTTGCCGTAGCTCAAGTACCTCACTGTTGGTTGAAGGTTCAGGTTCTGGCAAAGTAGCAGCATCGACCGTCTCTTTAGGTGTGGGTGGGTGTGTTATCGGTACTTTGGCTCCTTGTAGTTCCTTTATCTGGTTTGCCAACTGATCATGGGCTTCCAAGAGGGTTGCATAACCTTCTAAAACCTGTTGAATATGCTCTGAGGGGACAGCCTGGAATTTTGCAGGGTCTATAGGTGCTCCTAGGGTGTTTTCCATGGCCGCTTCTAGGTTCTCCTGGTTTTGTTGTTGTAGCCTTCGGTTCTCTTCTTGAGCCGCTGCTAGATGGCGACGTAGTAGGGCCATGTTGCGTTGAAGTCTCACATTGCGGCCCATTTGTTCTCTGAGTTGTTCCTCCATAGCTTTGCCTGTCTCTACATACTTAGCTTCGAGTTCTGTCTTCGATTGTTGGAGGTCAGTCACCTGGTGTTGTAGTGTTGTATTACCTAGTTCCAAGGCATCGACTCGTGCCTGGAGTTGAGCCGAAAGATTGCACAGCTCTAAGTTATTTTCCTCCAATAACTTATATTCTTGCTTCAGCTGAGTGGCCGCTTCAACCATGGTATCTAGTGCATTACTAAATGATGTGGGTGCATGGGTAGAGGTGGAACATGCAAAGGGTTGGGAGGTGGGAAAGGGAAAGGTGGATGATGTGCCTATGAGTGAAGTGAAATGTGATGATGGTGGAACAGACGTGGTGGTGGGTGCTCCTGTGGATGGTGAAATATCCATGGGATCGGATGTGAGAGTGTGTGAAGTGTGAATTGTGAATACGGGAACGGTAGGTGGTGTGTTAGTGGTAGCAGTGAATGTGGGGGCGTGGGGTTGGGGAAGGGACTTTTTATTATAATTCTCAACTTGTTGGAGTATATTTACAAGGTTTTTCCAGAATGAAGGTTGGGTGACTTGTGTTGAGCCTGAAGCAGTTACAAGGGAAGTGGTGGATAGGGTTTGGGAGAGAGAAAATGTGTGGGTGAATGGAAAAGGATGGGATAAGGTCTGGCTAGATGCAAGTGGTTGTCCAAGGGCGGGGAGATAGGAAGGGTGACCTAGTATGGTTTGATCGGTGGCAGGATGACCTGTGTGGGGTTCAAAAATTTAGGCAGAAGTGATGGATGTGGGTAAAGGGAAGTATGTAAAAACGGAGGTGTGTACAATGGTTTCACCATGGGTGTATATCGGTTGTGCAGAAAGACTAGTGGAGAAGGGTTCGGAGGGTTGGATGGGAGGAGACGGTGGGGATGGTACCTGTGTATTTACATCTTGTTCCTCAGTGGGGCTTGGGCTAGTCATGTGAACATCCTCTAAAATTGTGGTAGGCAATGTCGTCGAGACTTCCATTTGAATCATTTTTCCCCGCCGTGGTCGTGTATCAATCCTTCGTTGATCATAGGCAGGGTTCTCTTGATAGACCATTGTCCTCATTGCTTCCCCGATCCCACATGTGTCCGCCAACATATTCAATGATTCAACAAAATGTGCGTACACATTCTCCACTTGCAACATTTGGTTTACTAGGGCTCTATTCGCCTCTTCTGTCATCTTATGTCTTCTCTGTACCTGCTTGATTGTCTTGTATAGCCGTTTGAGTTGTGCTGTGTAGGTAGGGGCCTCCTCTTCACTCTCCTCTGGTTCATTCCCCCGTTCTTCTTCCTGATTTTGTGTGCTTGGACCATGAGGATGTTGTGCCTCTTCTTCCCAATGTACCCTGCTTGTCTCGCCCTGTGGCTGTTCTCCTTGGAATGATGATCCCGGATCGGCATTGTCAGAAAAACCTTCACTATCAGATAAGTGGGCCGTTTGCAGGAATCTTTCAAAATCAAAATTGGGATCCTCAGTTAAGGTGGCCATAGATGCAAACTCGGCATCGGTAGGTACTGGAGGGGCGGATGGAGTGGGCTGTACCACACACCCTGATTGAGTTCCTTGGAGATGTACCGTGAAAGGTGCCACGTGGGCTTCTTCTCTAGGGGGAGCTTCGGCTGTGGCCTCGTGAGGGATCATGACCTGGGAGAGTGATCCACACATTCGTTTCGCAGGTTGATTCCCTGACTTCTGCCCCTTGAAAAACTCCAGTTGTGAGTATTTAAGGGCCCTGGCTATTGGCACGTCATATGCAAGACATCTATAAATAATTCTGGTGATCGCACAGCAGCCATGTAACGTATGCTTCCTCATACCCCGCTTGCCTGCTTCATACAAGTCCAAAATCCATACAGACATCTTAATTGGCAAGCTTCCTGTCTCTGCTAGATATAATCCATACCATATTTTCTTGTGAGGTTGGGTAAAACGGTCTTGAGCTGGAAATGCGAAGTGTTGAAGGCACATTCGCAGGGGTATGGCGATGTTAGGGGTGAGGGCACACATTTCTTTCAACTTCTTGATTCTGTTGCTCTTCATTGACTCTAGTATCAAGGGATCTCTATCAGAGGGAACGTGGGTGCCATACATCTGAAGAGCTTCCCTGATTAAAGTAACATTCAACTCAAACTTCTTCATTTCCTCCTGGTTTGATAGGGAGGGCACCCAGAATGTGCCTGAATGATCTTTATCTCCTGTCGGCTTTAGTGTGGCAATCAGTAGTAGCACCTAAGAAAATCTGGTCTAGGCAAAGCTGCACTAAAGTAATCTTGCAATCCCGCTTTCTGCCAAATATCCTGAAGAGGAGCTGCATTTTGCAATGCTTCAAATTCTCGTGAGAAGAACTGAAAGGTCCACCACACTCCTCCACATTCCATCTTGGATTCCCAGATATGATCTGCGTCTCCCAAATCTCCTGGCATCTCATTGAACCAATGAGAATGCCCCTTTAGTCTTTCTATTAGGCCACTTGGTGGATCCGGAATGGGAATTCTTCTTACGTTCAAAAGCTCCTCCGGCCTAGCTGTCAGTGGAACCTCCACAGGCATGGTATCCCAATTGAGCTAGTGCCTGCCTGGGAGCTTGTTCTTGCTGTTGCTGCCATGAGACTCCTTGCAGTAGTTGATGATTATCTACTGGAAGAAGAAAGAACATTAGTGTTGCATAGGAAACAGGATATAATGGTGTTCCCTCCACAATACTAATATGACAATCCCGATGGTTAGTAGTTAGTGGTTAGAGGTGAAGTGTTTGTGATAGATGTGAGTGGTTATTAGAGATTAGTGTTATCCTAGATGCATACTTTGGTTATGCAATGGACTCAGAATGCACCTATGTCAGATTGGGTGGATTTACAAAATTGGGTCAGGGGGTTTGATACAGGGTTTAAGTCTCCAAACTTTGATAGAGGATTTGTAGCTCTTAGAGCTAAAGACAGGCAAAGATTTATGAACTAGGTTGTGATGGATTTGGGACCTTTTGGGTACCCATTTCCAGACATTCCTCGATTTGGTTGAGTGTGGGTTAGGGTGGTCTTTAGGTAGAGTTCCTGCGTTGTTTTTCGAGAGGACTTGTGGGTGATGAATTATGCCAGTGACTAGAGTTGGAGCTATTTGGGCACGTAAACAAGCCTTGGGCACCCATATGATTCCAGCATTGGGGCTAGCCTTCATTGACCGCTTAGGGACCCAAATAGACGTGGTGTGCCTAGGAGGTTGCCTAGGGTACTCTTTCACTTGTGTTCGTGATGGTGTGGCTTTTTTGTTGCCTCCTCGAGAGCCTGCTACTAGAGTTGTGGGTTTTCCATCCTTGCGTATCTAGATCTGCTTCACGCCACGAGGTACTCCGTGTTGCACTGGTTGGCGCTCCTACCTCTTGCTCAACGGCCTCCTTCGTGTTGTATGATGTTTGGTCTGCATGTTTAGAATTTCCTTTGGCCCAGCTGCGAACTCCTCATTGACTCCTGTACCTTTGGTAAGATTGACAATCCTCTGCACCATAGAACTTTGGACAAGAACAGCATCATTATCTTTTATGTGGATTCCTGGAGAGATCAGGAGTTGGTGCCCTTCCTACTGGTTTGAGTGCTTGATTTTCTAATTCAATTGTAAGATAGCTTTGGCCTGCCCATGCCTGAAGAAGTCCACTTCTTAGGTTGAGGTTGACTGCATGATCATAGATCCAGTCTTGGCCCAAGACAAGAGGTTCGGTAAGATCCTCGTCTTCACACACTAGCACTTTTGCGGGCATGAGGACCTCTTGAATGTAGAGGGGAAGTTCCACCTCTCCCATGCAAGGGGTTTCAACACCTCCTAATCCTATCAGATATGCTTCTAAGGGTTTTACCTCCAATTGAAACTACCGGCAGTAAGAAAGCCGGACTGCACTAGTGGCGGCACCTGAATCAATTAAAGCTCTTACGGTCCTTGTACTGTCTCCTTGTCCAACTTCTAGGGTCTCAAAAGGTCGTCGATCCACTATCCTATGGGTACGTTCACCTGAAGCCTCACACATGGCCATGTGATAGCCTGGAGACTCTTGAGTGTGGATCATAGGCTGATCTCTCCCTTGCCTCCTCAATTTCATTCGCTGGATGCGCTCTAAGGCCTCTACCTGTGCTTCTTCTCGAATTCGTTTTTCCTCCTCTTTACGTTCCTTGGCAGTGTTGAGCCGATTTAACATCTCTTCAGTCAGGGGTTCTTGGTATAACTTGACTCTACATCCGCTTATGTAGCTAGGGAGAATATCGCCTTCCAAAGTGGCTAGTTGTACTGCCCCACTAGTTGAAATCCTATTTATAATCATAGGTCCATAGCCTCTTTTCTCTAATTTTCATGCATGCTTCTTCAATGTGTAGACTAGGACTAGATCTCCTGCTTTCAAGCCTTTATCCTTCACATGTGTATCAAAGTATGCCTTTTGCCTCTTCTTCGCTACATAGATTCCTGCTGCAGCTCTCAATCGTGTCTCGCCTAGACGTTCAAGATCAAAGATTCGAGAGGAGAGTTCATGGCCTATCCAGTCATGCTCTTGTGCTACTTTCAATGTAGGTATCAAGAAGTCCAAGGGTAGCACCACATTCTGACCGAACACCATCTGAAAGGGTGTGGCTTGGAGTACCGTTTTATAGGCCACTCGGTATGCCCAAACAGCATGGTGCAGCTGTTTGTCCCAATCAGAACGTTTATTGTTTACTAATTTCGTCAGTACATTGCATAAGATCTTATTTGTACTCTCAGCCTGGCCATTAGCTTGTGGGTGATAGGGGGCAGACTTCTTATGTACTACCAAGAATTCTTGGAGCAGATTTTCAATAACTTCATTCAAGAAGTGAGTCCCTCTATCACTGACTAGCTCTATAGGTAATCCATACCTAGTGAACACATTTTCAAATAAGAACTTTGTTGTTGTTTGAGCATCATTTTTTGTAGTGGCTTTCACTTCTACCCACTTGCTTAGATAGTCTGTGGCCACGATGGTATACTCAGCATGTGAGCCCTTAGCGGGGGGATTAATAGGACCTATAAAGTATATTCCCCACTTAGAGAATGCACGTCCACCCATCATAGGCTTCAGTGGCATCTCATCTTTGCGTGTAGGATACTGGGTTCGCTGACAAACCTCACACCTCTTCACATAGGTATGTGCATCCATGTGAAGGGTGGGCCACCAAAATCCTGCAAATAGAATTGCTTTGATCACCCTATCTGGACCAAAGTGTCCTCCTGCTACACCCTGGTGAGCAGTTTCCAAGATCTTTAGATATTCACTCTCATGAACACAAAGTCTTAGGTAACTATCTTTTCCATGCTTGTATAGATTATCACCAATGAGTGAGTAATCTAGGGCTTCTTGTTCTAGACTTCTTTGCCTCATCATAGTCATGTATGGAGGGAATGTTTTCTTCCTCAGGAAGGATACTAGGGGTTCACTCCAATCAGGCACTATGGACACTTGATAAAGAGTGGCATGTTCCACAGGTGGTTTAGTGCAGCAGATTGGGCATTCCTTGCACAACTTCTGGACATCAGCTTCCATAGTCGACCAATGCACTCCTAGTCTCCTCAAGGTCTGTAGGGTTCGTTGTTTTGAGTAGTGTTGCTCTAACGCACCTACATGTGCTAATTGCAACCACTTAGCATACTCGTCCTCTTCTACGCAACAAGCCAAGATCCCCTGATCTGTGTGCTTGTACATACTTCCAGCCATGATGTGGTACTTTTGGGCTTTTACTACCTCTCTATGGTGTGTGGCTATTACTGGGTGGTTAGGCCCGTATGTCAATACTGGCACTAATGGCTTAGCCCACTGCGGCACCACTTCCAAATTAAACAAGTAAGCATCAGGTAAGTCATCTGATACTCCTTGTGGGGCCTCTCAGAATGTGAGCCTAGAGAGATGGTCTGCTCTCAAATGAGTCCTGCCTTTCCTCACTACTACCTCAAAGTCATATTCCATTAGTAAGAGAAACCATCTTACTAGTCTGCCTGTATTACATGGCTTGTTCACCAGGTACAGTAGAGCTTGGTGATTAGTAAAAAATTTGAACTTATTTGCAAGCAAATAATGTCCAAACTTTTTAACTGCATATACCATGCCTAGTCCTTCTCTCTCCGTAGTGGTATAATTTTGTTCAGCTGCATTCAACTGTCTACTAGCATAGGCAATTGGAAGATCCATATTACCTTCACCGGTAGGTTGCGCGAGTACACACCGAATAGCATAATTGGATGCATCCACGTGGACATGGAATGGCTTATTCCAATCCGGTGTGGTCAAGATTGGTGCTGAACACAATCTTCGTTTAAGCTCCTAGAAGGAATTCTCACATTCATTAGTCCACTCAAAGTTAGTCAGAAGTCCGTACATGGGCTTTGCAATGACAACATACATGTGGATGAACCGGCGGTAGTAGCCTGTACTTCCTTGACGTTCTTTGGCCTAGGGAGCTCCGCTATGGCTCTCACTTTATCTTCATCAGTGGATATGCCATTCTTTGACACTATGTGTCCTAGAATCTTGCCTTGCCTGACCATAAAAACGCACTTTTCTGGGTTCAGGCAGACTTGATATTCTCTACATTTGTCAAAGATTTGTCTGAGTTCAGGAATATGGGTTTGCCTAATGTTGGAATGAGCACAAAGATCATGACCATAGACTTCTAAGTTCTTTCTCAGGAACTCTTTAAACACGTGACACATCAATCTTTGAAAGGTGGCAGGTGCATTAGTAAGCCCGAATGGCATTACCCGAAAGGCAAATATGCCCCACTCCGTGCCAAAAGCCGTCTTATGATGATCTTCCGGAGCAATGGCTACTTGATTGTAGCCAGAGAATCCATCCAGGAAGCTGTACACTTCCTTGCCTGCTACTCTTTCTAAGAGATGCTCTGTGATAGGAAGCGGATAGTTATCTCGAATTATGGCTGCATTAACCTTCTTCAAGTTAATGCACACACGCAGCTTTCCGTTTTTCTTGGGCACCACTACAATGGGGGATACCCATTCAGTGTGCTCAATTTCATAGATGATCCGGCTTCAACCAGTCTATCTATCTCCTCTTTGATCTTAGCAGCATAGTTATCGTTGTATGTGTAGGGCTTTTGCTTAGAGGGTTTGGCATCTACGGTCATGGGAATAGTGTGTGAGCATATGTCGGGGTCAACGCCCTTCAGGTCCTTGTAGCTCCATGCGAATACATCCCTGTATTCTCTTAGCAAGGCTATCAGTTCATGCTCTTCTTCTTCTGTCAGGTCATGTCCTATATAAGTACATCTCTCCTCTCCCTCTTCTAGGGCTACCACTATTTTTTTGGTGGTTTCTTTGTTATCATAGGCCTCTCCTGCTTGTGCCTCACGTTTAGGCATTCTTATCATGACTCTCCTATCGTCTATCTCATATTTTTTAATATTTTTCGGGACCTCAAACAAAGATTCTTCCTCTTCTGTGGTGACTTCTCTCTTCTTTCTTTTCTTTCCTTCTTCCTTCGGGGTCACATGTGTGGCTAGCCTTACATCATTTGTAAGCTCTCCGTGCCTCTAGGGTTGAAATTCTACTTCATAGAAGTATTCTTCATCTGATGCAAAAGGTGGGTCCATAATGATTGACTCTAGATCGGATTCACTTGCATCCTCAAATGCATCAAGGCTAGGTTCACACTCTTCTAACACCGCCTCTCCCATGATTGGCTCTATGGAGAAGACTGAAATGTCATAGCCATCCTCATCATAGTGGGGTGTCCATTGTTCCTCATTGATGGCTACATCCATTGTTGCCAAGATTTCTGCCCAGCCATGGGGTTCAAATTCTTCGTCAGGAAAGACTACAAGTGCATAGGCTGGGTCTTGAATTGATCTATGTGTTTCTTTTGCACCTATTTCTCTCGCTTTTTCTCTTTTCTCTTCTTCTACTGCCACTTTGCACATCCATAAGTGGGTGTCTTCATGCATCCATGAGGATCCTGATCCTATGGAATGCACAGATTCCGTATCATCTTTGGCTCTATGGATGGGATTCCATTGGATAGGAGGGACATCTCTATGAGAGTAATCTTTGAGATTCACCTTGGTCGTAACACCTAAGTGTTGTAGGTACAAGGAGTTGGTTCCCCAGTCCTGTACCACTTGCAACTGTCGCATAAATGGTCTTCCCAAAATCATTTCATAGGCATGATTTCTGCTAAAATCACATATAGCAAATGTATGCTCGAACTCAACACCACATGTAGTGAGAGTTATTCCTTCCAGCAAGCCTAAGGGTCTTTCAATATGACCATCGGCCATCTGCAATTTCATCCTCATTGGCCTGAGTGCTGGCTTGGCCCAATGCTTCCAAAGGGAAGTTGTAGCAATTGCAACTCCTACACCTGAGTCCAAAATCGCCTTGGTTGTGTAACCCTGGTGGGTAACTGGGAGATAGGTATTTCCTTCTTCTCCTTCACTCATGTCTCCTATCTTATCCAATGGTATTTCAAGCACTGTTCTATGAGATCCTACTTGGGAGCGCGATTTCGCTATGTCTGGCACTTGTTTGGCTACATGTTTCCACACTTCTGGCTTAACTTTGAGTAGCTCTTCTAAAGTGAGATTGCACTGCACTTTAGTGTTCTTTACTACCTCTATATTCCTAGGTATGATAGAATCTTCATTTCTTATCATGACTGTGGGCGCTCTCAGACAAGTAGACTTGGTTTCCCATGGGCCTGTGAAATGTGGTAATTCTTGTAGAGAATTAGACTCAAAGTCTAATCTCTCTTGAGAGTGGGTGCCCTCCTGCTTCTCATAAATGGATGGGATGTCCTATGGGAATTGATCGTGTGCATCATCCACAAGTTCAATGGGAGGAGGGACTTCACTTTCTTTAGCCCATTTGTCTTCTTGAATCTCTCGTAGGAATTCTGGTGTGGATCAATTCATAGAAGATGATGTGTCTGGCTCCGTAGAGTTAGGCACGTAGGTTGCCTGGGGAGGTAGGCTCACGTTCTCACTTGCCTTGCCCTTATTTTGAGAGGCGGGTTCCTTTTCTGATTGTGCAATTAGCCTCTCTATTTGTTCTAGCAGTCCATCAAAGTGTAACTGCGTCTTAGCTGAACTAGAGATGTTAAAGAGGCGACTGGCTTCAAACATAGTCTGAGCCAATTCCACCATCTTAGCACAAATTTTGGTTCATTCTAGCTCTAGTTCTGCTCTAGGGTAACACTTTTCATGATCAGTTACGTTTGGCCCTTCTTGGATTCTGGCCTGATATGCTCTAAGCATCATGTTTAGGTCCTCGAGAGTGGGATCGGCTAGGACGGATCCTACTCTGGGTGGTGGGTGGGTTAAGGGTGGTGTATTGAAAGGTTGGGGAATGGAAGAAGATGGATTGGCGGGTAAAGGGAGAGGTGGTGGAGGGGTGGTGTGAGAGTGGTTTTGAGATGCGCGTTCACGTATCTTTGCTTTGGTTTCTCTCAAGCTTTCTTCAAGTTCGCTCATCTTTTTTGCCCATTGCCTTTTCATTCTTTCACGACTATCCTTCTAGGCTCTAGTCCTCTTTTTGGTTATGCTCTTTGTTTCACTCACCTCGGGGCTCTTTTCCTGACCAACACCTTGGTTTTGCTGTAGTGCTTGGGCTCTTGTGATCACTTGCACAAGTGCAGTGGAAGTCACACTCCCTGTGGATTCTACAACTAACCCAACAACATTGATAGGAGTGATTTTAGGCATGTTATTAGGGTTCTTTGGGCAATCTCGTAGGAGATGCTCTTTTTCGCAGTCTTGACAGAAACCCTGAATTGTTACTGGTTGGGGTTGTGTAGGGGTAGGCAATGGACAATCCCGTATAAGGTGATCTCCCTGACATCTGAAACATGGTCCTCTAGGAAATGGGGGTCGTACCTGCCTAGGTTGAGGTCTAGAGTTGGGGTTTGTGTACATGACATTGGCATACTCAAGCTCCCCACTATTTTCACTTGGGTCCTCATAATAGTATGACTCGTTATGCTCGGGTGACTGCATGTAGTAAGCCTGTGGGGTGACTGGGACTATGGCTCTGTTTGGATTTTCTTCAGCAGATGCATATTTCACTATTATGATAGAAATGGGGTGACTGGGACTATGGCTCTGTTCGGATTTTCTTCAGCAGATGCATATTTCACTAGGATCACATTGGTTGGAGCAGGGGGTTGATGTACTAGGACTGGTTGAGGTCTCTGCTGCCCTTGATAGGGTGGCTGATAAGTTTGCGGTGGTCTGTTGTATTGTTGTGGTGGGTACTGATTCTGGTATCTACCCTGTTGTGGATATGGCTGAGGGTAATTTTGCCTAACAGTTTGTTTGTTATATGGGCATTCTTGTGTAGTGTGGTTGGTGTACCTTCGCTCTATGGTGCACTACTGATTACTAGGATTCGCCTGGGGTTGGGCCATAATGGGACATACATTTGCCATATGGTCACCTCCACAAGTGTAGCACCGCTTAACTGGGGCAAATCTCAGAATTTGTTTGCTAGAGACACCTAGTTTTTGAGCTACCTTCTCTGCAAGTTCCTCAATGGATGTGGATTGACCAGATGTGAGGCTACTAGAGCTATCAGAATCCTTATAGATTTTTGATAGTTCTAATTCCTCACCTAGATTGTCCTCAATGTCTATGCACATGCGCACACACTCTTCTATCGTTTTGGGGTCCTTCAGATACACGTATGACCTAAGCTTGGTGCTCAACGAGCCATCTAAAAACAAGGCTACTTGCTTGGCTGGTGTGGGTAACTCCGGCATCGGGCATCTCTCTAGGTATTGCCTAAACCGTCTTCCAGCTAGTCTGACCATCTCTTGAGGTGTTTGCTTGAAGCTATGAATTAGTGAGGAAGTGTTGTGCCTGATTCCACTCTTAGAAAATTCAATGATAAATGCCTCTAAGAGCTGGTCTATGTTCCTGAAATGCCTCTTGTTCAGTGGTTGAAACCACGTAAGGGCAGTGTTCCTAAGGGTTAGACCAAAAGCATTATATTGTGTGAATAGGTCCTCTACCTGTTCCGCTTTCAAGAATTGCCTAAATTCTACCACATGGTCATAAGGGTCTCCAGTGCCATCGAAGTAATTCTTCATGGACTTTATCATTTGAGTTGGTCTTAGGGTTCTAGTGTGTTCTCTCGGTCTTGGCAAAGGGAAATCGTCAGCATTCCTTTGATGCCATGGGGTTCTATGTCCCTCAGGTTCCACTCTATTCCTTTCCGTTCCCGTTCTTTCTCTTCCCAGGGAGTTGGCAAAACTTACCTCAGGTTTGTCTGTACTTCTATCTCTTTGAGCTCCATGAGCTTGGGAGGTCCCAGCTCCTTGGTGACTGTATGACACATTAGACCGTGGTTGGGGAAAAACAAATTCACCCTTCCATGTGTAGGCATGTCTGCCATGCTCGGTGACCATGAAGATTCTCTCTGATGTATTGTCTAGGTAGGTTACTTTGCCTGGGCTATCAGGGTCTTTAAAAACTCATAGATTGTGAGAGCACTTACCTCCTGAGGCTGGGCAGGTTTATACCTCCAAAAGGCCTCATCAATTTCTCGATTTAAAAGCAACTCTATGCTTTTATTATCCTGTGGAATCCACTCTGGAGTCATGACTCTAGTCAAGACGGATTTACCACATGGAGTTCTTGGCTCTCTCTCTAAATTCCCTTGCTCTATATCACCCATGTCGCTCTCTGCAATCACATTTCCAAACTCATCTGTTCTATCAGGAAGAGTGGTGACTACACACATAGTCTCCTCTTTATCTAGGTATGCTCCATTCTCAAACTTGACTACCGAGTGTTCTAGTCCATGGGGTTGATCGGGGTTCTTAATTCGGACCACCGATCTTCTCAGGCCGTCTTCGTAGATGCGAGCACGTAGACGATTAGTCCTGATGTATTCCAATTGAGTCTTGTAAGGTCCTTCTGGCTTTTCTAGATAAGCCACCCCTGAACTACCTACTGGTCTCTCGTTGTGATAGGACATTTCAGAATCACTTGTTTCTGATCGTGGAGTGTATGGGTAATCACTCAACTGCTGGGCCCAAGACCTAGCAGTGTGATTGACACTAGCTTCAGAAGATCTGAGGCTTTGTCTGTCTCGGCCTAAGTGTCTGCCTGACCTAAGGTTCATATGCTTGGTTTCTCTACCCCCTTGATCCCAAGTACACTCACGTTGCAGGTTATTTTGCACCAATCACTTTGTTCTTTTTAGTTGATTATTATGTTTATGAACTTGTCTGATATCTTGGCGTCAAGAATACTTAAGTGACTTTCGCACTTGATACGTGATCGACTCAAGTTTACTTTTGTCCCTTAAGGTTTTCTCACTTAAGTCCTACTTGATGCTTGCACTTAGTTGATTAGTTCTCTTGGACTTGATGCGTGCCTAGCATTGCCCTAATTAATTACCACACCTAAGTCGTACTTAGCTCTAAGCTAGGAATTGACAAAGGAGGGTTGAGAGAACTTCCAACCTCAATCCTCTGGTTGCTCAGACTGCTGCACAAGCCGAGGAAGCCTTCTCCCAAGCTTGGTACTCACCCTTGCTAGCTTGCCTTGGAATGCCTTGCTTGCACACAATGTTCCTGCAAAAGTTCACAAGTCAATATAGCTCTATTACCACAAGGGATTGAAAGACACACATCAACATTTACAGGCCCCCCTGGAGTAACTCACTGTACCCCCAAATCCTTATGACCACTTAGTCCCACCTAAAGGCCAACTTAAAAATACATGTTCTAAAACTCCACGTATGATTCTTACAAAAACCAGTCAAGGTCCACGTAGGATTCTCAATAAGCTTTCCAACGAGACCAAAATCTCCTCAATCGGAGTTCGTATGGCAAAGTTATGACCATTCAAGCACCTAGGGGTCAAAATAGGCTCTCAGGGTTCAGGAAATTCCTCCCTGGTTTCTAGGTCTTTTGCCCACTCCTAAGGCTCTAATGTTATCCCAATGTGTCCAAAATTAGGCCCAATTATACCTCGATTCACTCCATTAATTTGACTTTAAAATTTTATGCATTAAGCCCATGTATCGCCATAGGTCGGGTTGAGGTGTCGCGATAGGTCGAGGTGTCATGATACTTGGGAGTGTCGCGATACTTGGGAGTGTCGCGATACTTCGAGGTGTCACGATACTTCGAGGTGTCGCGATAGGTGGGAAGTGTCGCGATAGGTCGGGGTGTCGCGATACTTGGGAGTGTCGCGATAGGTCGGGGTGTCGCGATAGGTCGAGGTGTCGTGATACTTGGGAGTGTCGTGATAGGTCGGGGTCGAGGTGTTGCGATAGGTCGGGGTGTCGCGATACTTGGGAGTGTCGCGATAGGTCGGGGTCGAGGTGTCGCGATACTTGGGAGTGTCGCGATACTTCGAGGTGTCGCGATGGGTCGAGGTGTCGCGATACTTGGGAGTGTCGCGATACTCCGAGGTGTCGCGATAAGTCGTGAGTGTCGCGATACCTCGAGGTGTCCCGATAGGTCAAGCTATGGCAAATTTTGTGGTTCTGTCTTGTGATCCTAGGTGCTCTCGGCCTGCGTAGTGTCGTGGTGCACTCAGAAACGTGATTAGTCAAAGTTTTTGAAGTGTCGCGATAGCTCGAGCTCAATGCCTCGGGGCCTGTGCAGAAGGATTCTGTACCTGCTGAGCTTGCTGGAGATGGTGATGGAGCTGGTACTTGCAAGAAACATGCAAAAAACACACAACACAAATGCACGCGCTCGCTCTCTCTCAAACTCGCACACAACAAATGAGGGGAATGACAAGGAAGAGGGAATATGTAGTGGAGAAGGAGGTGGAGGTGGAGATGAAGAAGGAGGTGGAGATGGAGATGGAGATGGAGATGGAGAAAAATCAGAAATTTACCTACTACTTACCATTCCAACGCGTCCTCTCTACGTCTTACCATCACACGCTCGTCCTCAAAGCTTGAATCCCCGGCAACGGCACCAAAATTTGGTGTAGCTCAGTGATGAGTAGCACCTTCTTTAATGCCAATCCGGGAAGACATGAGGATGGTGTGAAGACCTCGAGCAAGTGAAGGCACAAATGTGTGAGTGAGAAGCACACTAACATGCACACACATACACACACACGCGCACACACGGCAAGAACAAAGAGAGTAAGACAATGGAATCACTTCTATTGCAACCAAGTTCTCATACAAGCTCAAAAATACAAGAAGCTCCCCCAAAAATGAGCTCTCTAGCTCTATTTATAGTTTTTGACTAGCTTTGGCCCTGTCCAGACCTAGTGTCCGGCCTAGTTAAAAATTAGGTTCTAGGGCTTATTTGAGGGCTCAAACGAGGTCTAAAAAATATGAAAATTGGTAGGCAACTACTTCTAAGGCTCCTCAAGCTCGAGGACTCCTCGGCTTGTACAAAATGGAGCTACAAAAAGGTGAAAATGGTATTTACAGGGGATTTTAGTGATGAGAATCACTTTTAAATGGTGTAAGGGTTTTGAAAAAAATAAAGGGTTGCCTTAGTGCTAGATCTGCGTGTATGCTCGTACTTGCTTCTTCACGTATACTGCCAACAGCATATTCTTGTATGCATATGCATGCATGTATGTGTATACATATATATGCATTCATGTATGCATATGCATTCATGTATGCATATGCATGCTTGTATGCATATGCATGCTTGTATGCATATGCATGCTTGTATGCATATGCATGCATGTATGCATATGTATACATGCATTCATATATGCATATGCTTGTATGCATATGCATGCATGTATGTGTATACATATATATGCATTCATGTATGCATATGTATACATGCATTCATGTATGCATATGCTTGTATGCATATGCATGCATTTATGTGTATACATATATATGCATTCATGTATGTGTATACATATATATGCATTCATGTATACATATGCATATGCATTCATGTATGCATATGCATGCTTGTATGCATATGCATGCATGTATGCATATGTATACATGCATTCATGTATGCATATGTATACATGCTTGTATGCATATGCATGCTTGTATGCATATGCATGCTTGTATGCATATGCATGCTTGTATGCATATGCATGCTTGTATGCATATGTATGCATATGTATACATGCATTCATGTATGCATATGCTTGTATGCATATGCATGCATGTATGTGTATACATATATATGCATTCATGTATGTGTATACATATATATGCATTCATGTATGCATATGCATGCTTGTATGCATATGCATGCATGTATGCATATGTATACATGCATTCGTGTATGCATATGCATGCATGTATGTGTATACATATATATGCATTCATGTATGCACATGCATTCATGTATGCATATGCATGCATGTATGTGCATACATATATATGCATTCATGTATGCATATGTATACATGCATTCATGTGTACATATGCTTGTATGCATATGCATGCATGTATGTGTATACATAAATATGCATTCATGTATGCATTCATGAAACCGAACACACACACAAAAAACATAAAATAAATAAATAATAAAAATAAAATAAAAATAAAAAATAAAAATTAGTTAAATAATAAAAAGTAATAATAAATTAAAAAAGAAACAAATTAATAATAAAAAAATAAATTTATAAAAATAGAAATTAAATTAAAAGAAAATAAATAAAAATTAATAAATTATAAATAATAAATAATAAATAATATAAAATATAAAATATAAAATATAAAAAAATATAAATACAAGCATATGTATACATGCATTCATGTATGCATATGCATGCATGTATGCATATGCATTCATGTATATGCATATGTATACATGCATTCATGTATGCATATGCTTGTATGCATATGTATACATGCATTCATGTATGCATATGCTTGATGCATATGCATGCTTGTATGCATATGCTTGATGCATATGCATGCTTGTATGCATATGCATGCATCTATGCATATGTATACATGCATTCATGTATGCATATGCATTCCTGTATGCATATGCATGCATGTATGCATATGCATGCATGTATGCATATGCATGCATTCATGTGTATACATGCATTCATGTATACATATATATGCATTCATGTATGCATATGATTGATGTATATGCATGCTTTTATGCATATGCATGATTGTATGCATATGCATGCATGTATGCATATGTATACATGCATTCATGTATGCATATATATGCATTCATGTATGCATATATATGCATTCATGTATGCATATATATGCATTCATGTATGCATATGCATTCATGTATGCATATGCATGCATTCATGTGTATACATGCATTCATGTATACATATATATGCCTCATGTATGCATGTGCATGCATGTATGCATATGCATGCATGTATGCATATGTCTGCTTGTATATATGCATATGCATGTATGTTTATACATATATATGCATGCATGTAAGCATATGCATGTATGTGTATACGTATTTATATGCATTCATGTATGCATATGCATTCATGTATGCATATGCATGCATGTATGCATATGCATGCATGTATGCATATGCATACATGTATGCATATGCATGCTTGTATATATGCATATGCATGTATGTGTATACATATATATGCATGCATGTATGCATATGCATGCATGTGTATGTGTATGCATATTCATGTATGTGTATGTGTATGTGTATGTATATTCATGTATGCATATGCATGCATGTATGCATATGCATGCATGTATGCATATGCATGCATGTATGCATATGCATGCATGTATGCATATGCATGCATGTATGCATATGCATGCTTGTATGCATATGCGTTCATGTATGCATATGCATATTTGTATGTGTATGCATATGCATGTATGTGTATACACATATGCATGCATGTATGTATGCATATGCATGTATGTGTATACATATATATGCATGCATGTATGTGTACGCATATGTTCTTTGTATGTGTGTGTGCATATGCATTGTGTGTGTGTATGTGTATGCATATGCATGTGTGTATGCATGTGCATGTGTGTATGCATGCATGTATGTGTTTGCATATGTATTATGTATGTGTGTATGAATATGCATTGTGTATGTGTGTATGCATATGCATTGTGTATGTGTGTATGCATATGCATGTGTGTATGCATATGCATTGTGTATGTGTGTATGTATATGTATATATCTCTCCCTCTCTCTCTCTCTCAGTCGAAAACAAAACTAAAGAGAGAAGACATTAGAAAAGCAAAAACATAAAGAAAGAAAAAAGAGTGATATATGTCTCACTTACATATATACATAACCTACATTTTTGCACTAGCTTCATAAAACAATGCATAATACAAAGTAGAACTCACTTAATGTAGAGTGCATCTTAGAGCATTTTAGCGTGGATTCCTATAGAACCTTCATAAGTTGACTTTGAAGTCCTACAATATAACTTAGATCAGCCTCATAATTGTGAGAAATATCAAACTTCCCACAATTTTCCTATACATAGTAGCATTTTCCAATGCTTCAACTGATGTTGTATCAAACTTAAAAGTTTGATCTAATGGCATAGATATTTTCTACTAATCACCCATACCATAATTTTTGCTGGATTTTGATGTTTGCACAAGCACACAAACAACACAAGGAAGAAGAAGAGGCTTGGAGCACAACACACAATATTGAATGTATTGCCACTACAATGTGCAAAGATAAGTAACCCATTAAGGAAATAGGCATATATAGAAGCCAAGTGAAAAAAACCTCCTAAAGTGAGAAAAAAGTGCCCCAGTGGTCGTAAACTGTTCCCGCACATCACTACCTAAATATATCAACAAATCCCCCCTGGGAATGATGAAGTGAAGAAGGAGCCAGGATTCATGTATAAGGAAGTGCCAAGCTATGTGGAATTAATCCACAAAAGGGAGTAATCCCAAATTAGCTTTGCAAAATGATTCAAACTTCTCACTAGGCAAAGCCTTCATGAGAAGGTGTGCAATGTTCTCCTGCATGGGAACACATGCCAAGATAATCTCTCCAGCAGAGAACCTTTCCCTAGCAGAATGAGATAATGCACCTCAATGTGCTTAGTGCACGCTTGGAACATAGGGTTCCTCATAATTGCCAATGGGCTCTGATTGTCAGTAAAGATGGTGGCGTTAGAAGATTGACCAACACTTAAATCACACATAAGGTATCTTTGCCACACACACTGAAGAGTTGTTGTGAAAGCTACCCTATACCGAGTGTCAATTAGAAGTGGCCACAATACGCTACTTCTTGCTCAACGAAGATATACATGAGCTCCTAAGGATGAAGCAAAAAATGGCTAGTGGACACATGACTGTTATAGCAATGAGCCCACTCAAAGTCAAAAAAAGCATGTAAATTTATTGGTAGTGATCCCCCTTTGGATAAAACAATCCAAGTAGCTAGGTGTCACTCAAGTAGTGAAAGATGAGCTTAACCGCCTATCAATGCTTGACACCTAGGCAATGCATAAACCTGCTTATTTGTGAGACATCAGACTAAATATCTGATTGAGTAATGCATAAGTAAATCAAGCATGCAACAGCTTGCTGATAGAGAACAACATCAAATGCATCTCGAGCATCACAGAGACTTAATCGTAAACCTGTCTCCATAGGAGTGGCAATAGGTTTGGAGTCTTCAAGGCCAAAACACTACAATAATGTGTCAATATATTTTGTTTGAAACAAAGCTATTCCACCATCAGCATGCATAAACTGAATGCACAAATATTGATGCAAATGCCCCAAATCTAAAATCTCAAATGAGGCATGCAAATCAGCCTTAGAATTTGCAATATACTTGTGAGGACTAGTGAGCAGCATGTCATCAACATAGACAACAATGATCAGAAGCACATCATTTTCACGCTTAACATATAAGGTTCTTTCAATTGGACTGATCTCAAAACCATGTGTGATCATATTGGCATGTACCTTTTCATACCAAGCATGTGGTGCTTTCTTTAAACCATATAATGCCTTCTTCAACCTGCACACTTTGTTTTCATGCCCTTTCTACACAAAGCCACAGGGTTGAAAAACATACACTTCCTCATGCAAGTAACCATTTAGAAATGAAATTTTGATGTCCAACTGATGTACATTCCAATCATGATGGGCAGCAAGTGCACAAATGTTAGGAACAATAGTCATTCGGCATGTAGGAGCAAAGGTGTCATCAAAATCAATGCCTCTTTCCTGAGCATAACCCCTTGCAACAAGCCTAACCTTATACATGCCAATGGTTCGATCAAGCTTATGCTTCAACTTGAATATGCACTTAGTGCCAATGGCCTTCTTGCGAAGAGGCAAGTCACATAAAGACCAGGTACCATTTTTCATGATAGCATCATATTTTGATTTCATAACAACCATCCAATTTTCAGAATTTTATGCTACATCAAAGGAAACATGCTCATTCTCATCACAATGATTAGAGGTAGCCATAGCATAGCAATCTAATTTTAGACATTCATCCACAACATTTGATCCACAGGGAGTAGTCCATATGATCCATAAGGATCAATCCATGTGTGTGAGGGACCAGGGCTAGCTAGCCAAGGTCCCAAGCTCAAGGGATGCCCTAAGGTACTTGGGTAGTAATGGGAATAAGTGTTGCATGATGGTCACATATTTACACTAGACTATTCCAGATAGGAGATGGAATAACCTCAAAGATTTGTGCTAGAGCCCATTGCTACCCAAGTAATTCCCATTACTATCAAAGTACTTTAGGGTATCCCTCGAGCTTGGGACCTTGGCTAGCTGGCCCTTGTCCATCACACACATGGACTGGTCCCTGTGGATCAATGATCCCTGTGGATGAAATGCACTAATCCCTGTGGATCAATGTCTAACATTTGATGCAAATGAAGCACTATGAGAGGTAGAAGGAGTATCATATGATAAAGGTGCATCTAATATGCTATCACCCAAAGTATGGAATAGACATTTTGGCATAGTTCTGGCCTCCTCAATATAAGATTGCTCCTCATCAAGTGCATCATGTAAATCTGCATGAGAAGTGGACTGATCTGCATCATCACATGAAACCTAAAAACGCTAAGAAGTTGCATTATCGGGACTAGCACTAGTTTGTGCACTTGTAAAAACAGGTAGCAAAGTGTCATGCATGTCCTTGGAGATAGCTAATGTCTCCTTAGTACATGAAAGTAATGGTTGAATAGCATCTTCCACAAAAACAACATCACCACTAACCAAAATGCATTTGGTCTATGGATGATACAGAGGATAGCCTTTGCTTTCAGAACCGTACCCAACAAAAATACATTTCACCACTTTACCATACAATTTCTTGTGTTTTTGTTCAAGCACTAATGCATATGCCAAATAACCAAAAATAGATAGGTGAGCAACAGATGGATTACGACCCTACGAAGCCTCATATTGAGCGATAAAATCCAATGATTTTGTGGGACACGTGTTAAGCACATATGCTGCACACATGATTGCCTCAAGCTAGAAACTATGTGGTAAATCTTGAATCTTGACCATACACCTCCCCTTCTGCATGAGTGACATGTTCTTTCGTTCAACAAATCCATTCTATTGAGGTGTATATGAAATTGTAAACTGATGTTTTATCCCACATTCAACTCGAAATGCATTAAATTTAGAAGACATATATCCCCTCCCCCCCGCCCTCCCCTCGATCAAAACAGAGAGTGCCCATTTTACATGCTCATAACTTTTCAGTCAAAACCAGAAACTATTTGAAGCACATAAACACTTTGGATTTTGTTTTCAATGGATATACACATGCATGCCTAGAAAAATCATCAATGAAAGTCACGAAGTAAATATAGTTCCCAAAAGAGGGTATCTACATAGGACCATGGACATCACAATGAACAAGCTGCATTTTCTTAGTACCTCAAACAGAACCATCTTTTGGGAATGAGGAATGTTACGTTTTGCCAAAAATACAGCCTTCATAGATAGGTTTACAAAGTGCCTCAATTTTGGGCAAAGATGACACCATTTCAGATTTCTGCACGTGTAGTAAACTAGAAAAATTAAGATGACCAAATTGTGCCCGCCAAAGATTTGCATCTCACATAGCCTTAGAATCATGTACTACACATGCTTTATCATTCAAAAACTTTTCATAGTCTATGAGCTTATATAGCCCATGACATAAAATGTCAAAAGCAATAACGACATTGTTATTTAATAGATCATGAATTGTACATCTATCATCAAACAATTTCACAACCAAGCCAATCTTGGCTTAAGCTGAAACTGATAAGAGATTCTTCTTGATCCATAGCACAAATAAAGCATCCAACAATGTAAAAGAACTACCATCAGGAGTAGTCAGAATGATCTTACCAACTCCCATGATAGGATAAGAGTTGTTGGTGCATGTGATAGTATTTCCTATAGGGGTAGGCTAGAGTGAAGTGAACAAGCGGCACTGCGAGGTAATATGTTTGGTTGCCCCAGTATCAAAGTACGAAACATCTGAGTCTCCTACAGACATACACTGTTTATGAGAAGATTGGTCATAACTACAAATAGTGCTAAATGCCCATTCTTTATTCTACACAAGATTAGCAGACTCTAATTTGGGTATAGAGGCCTTGGCAACAACCATTCCAACCTCTTTCTTCCTTGCCTCTTTACTAGCTAGTTTTGGGTAGCTCTTTATAACATGATCATTTCCTTTATAGAAATTGCAAAACAATTTCTGCTTTTCTTTTTTCTTTTCATCTTTGTCATCCTTCTTTGATTGTGTAGAATTAGTAAATTTTTGCTTACTAATAGAAGAGCTCCATTTACCTTTGCACTTCTGATTAGCGAGGAAAGGTTGATCTACAACATGCATCATGGACCTATTATGCCGAGAGTGACCTTCATGCAACATAATAGAGACTAACTCCTCAAATATTAAGGCATTTGCATTTCCTTTCATCATCAAACAAAAAGTGGAGGAAAAACTCTGATATGAATTGGGAAGTCCATTCACAATAGTCCGCACATTTGATTTCTCAAGCAATACTTCATCAATAGAAATCAATTGTTCCTTCAAGTCTTTGATCTTTGTGAGAAAAGTGTCCATTGAATCTCCTTCATTCATGTGCTCACTCTCCAACTATTTTTTAGAGATAAGCAACACGAGCCTTATTCGTTGCCTAGTATAAAGTGGTAAGTGTATCCCAAGCATCCTTAGCTATTTTGCAAGAGAAAATGTGAGGAATAATGGCGTGTTTGACAAAAAAGGCTATCAATGCATGTGCTTGAGCATCTCTACCATCCCAAAAAATTAGCTCAATAGTAAGTAAGAATAGCAACATGAAGGATATCATCATCTTTAATGTCATCTACATCACCCTTAACAACTCTGTTTGCAAGTGTAGTAGGACATTTTTCAACATGCTGCAAATATTCCACATTCCTTTTACAACCAATACATGAGACATCATATAAGCCTATAATATGTAATTGGTACCATCCAACTCAGTCCAACATATAGAATACATCACTGCTTTCAGGCATGGCCACTTAGTAAACTACCCTGATGCAACAAGAATTGACTATATTGTTGGTGCAGGGAAATCAACAATTGACGTTTTGATGAAGGATTGAAGTTAAGAACTGAAGAAAAGATCAATTTATGAAGCATGAAGGAAGTGCATATCCAGAAGATGAAGATCTATACACATATGTACATTAATTTAGGGTTAGCTCACTTAAATTTTTGATTAGTTATGAGCCTGTAAATATTTGACTATATATACAAGGGAAAATGTCGGGGCAAATGTGAGAGAGTGTAGAATACAAGAATTTATAAGAATTAGAAGTGATTAGACACTTGAGAAGTGTGAAGATTAGCTCTCTCATCCAGATGTAAAGTTTTCTAGTAATGAAGGAAAATTTGCACCCAATGTTTCTGTGCTTGATCAATTCAAGAATCCTTTTCTAGACATCTAACTCCATATTTAATGAGTCTATGGTTAAAGTTTGAGAGCCTAATTTTAAACAGGCTCTGATAATTATGATAGGAACATTCATATGTGAAGAAGTGTTAACTATCTTCTGAAAGAGGTGCAATCTCGATGGTCAAAGATCTCATCATTTCTCAGTGCATAGTTTAACGTTTTGCATATGTGAGGAGTCAAAATCTAAGTTCGAAGGTAAGCCATCTATGGCTAAAAGCATTTGCATAAACGGGTTCTAGTTTCAGAGAACCAAGTGTTAGAAGTTACAGGTGTCTGAATCGACTTCTCAGAAGAACAGTTTTAGACATAGGTGACTTGATAAGATCATTTCTTAAGATTTACTAAGTCTTTCAAATGATTTAACTTGCAAAAGGTGTGCAAACTATAGATGACACTTTTGTGCAAAGTTTTATAAAAAACTTTACACATTTGATAAGTCAATGAGAGAGTTATGTGCAGCAGACTTTTTGTGTAGTCATCTTCTTCACAGTTTGTTCAAAATTTTGATAATTGAGTATTGATCCTCCAAATTGGTGAAGGTTTTGAGTTACTCTTGATATAGAGGTGCTCTAACTTCAAGAGTAGCTTTTTCTTTTGGATATTAACACTCTCCATCAGTGGTATCAGAGTAGGGAGTATCAAAATTCAAGAAAGGAGGACCCCGACTGCTGCAATCATAAAGAATTCAACATTTGAAGATTCAAAAGGTGAAAGCTTGAGAGCAAAGCTTGAGAAGGAGGCCAGAAGATATCAAGGAAGAAAAAAGGAACTTCATTCAAAGTAAAGGTAACCTTATTCCTCATAAAGCTAGAAGGATTTAATACACAGGTGAAGAAAGGATGGGAGATTCTCTTCAGATAGAGAAACTAGATAGAGAGAACTATCCAGCATGGTCAATGAGGATGAAGCTCACCTTATGAGCAAAGACTTGATAGGTTATATTACACGTGAAGAAGAAAAACCTCAGTTCAGAGATCCTAGTGTTCCAACTAGGGAGGAATTATCAGATTTGAAGACTTGGATGAAGAGAGATGCTCAAGCTAGGAGCATTATCTATATGGCAGTCAATGACTACTTGCTACCTCACATTAGAGGTCTTGAAAGTGCAAGTGATATATGGACTGCTTTGGAGGAGCATTTCCAAAATCAAGGAAGGCATCCTTGTGGGTAGAATTTACCACATTCAAGAAGAAGGCCTCTCAATCCATCTTAGATTATGTAACAAGAATGAAGGACATTGCAGAAGAATGAGGACTAGTTGATGAAGACATTGAGGAGGATAAATTAGTAAGGCAAATCCTTACAGGTTTGAGCGGTGATGACAAATGGAAGCCATCCATTTTGTCTATTGAATTATCACTTGATCATTTCACTCCTGATTTAAATCAGTTACTAGGACATATGCTAACCTTTGAGTAGGATGTCAAAGGTGAAAGTAATAAGAGTGCACGTCAAGCAATGTATTCAAAGGATAAGAAGAAGAATAGCAAAGGGAAGCAACAAGCAAATGAAGATGAAGGTACAACTAGCCCATCCAACTTCCTAAGAGGAAGAGGAGGTGACAAAGGTAGAGGAAGAGGTAGAAGCAATAAAGATGGAGTCAAAGCTTGCTCGATTTGTGGTAAGACAAATGAATTAGCTAATGATTGTTGGCATAATACTTAGAGCAATGGTGGATATAATCAGAATTTTAATTCAAGAGGAGGAGGTGGAAAAAATCAAAGAGGTAATTTTAGAGGTAGAGGTAGTAGAGGTTACTTTGGAAGAAATGCAGGGAGAGGATTCCAAAGTCAACAATACAACTACTACAATTATGCTTTAGATCAGAAGAAGGATTCAACATTGATAATGAATGCAACTTGTGAAAGGAAAAATGAAGATCAAAGAGTCTTCTACATTGACTTAGGGTGTAGCAATCACCTGAGTGGTAACATAGCTTTGATGACTGATTTGGAGAATAAGGTAACTAATCATGTAGTTCAAATAGGTGAATATACAAAGCACAATGTAAAGTCAATTGGATCAGTGAAGGCCAAGGATGGAAGTGTTGGAGATAGACGTCTGCGGAAGCACGTGAACAGCACAAGGAAGAAGAAGAAGCTTGGAGCACAAACACACAATACTGAATGTATTACTCGAGAATGTACAAAGATAAGTAGCCCATTAGGGCAATAGGCGTATATACAAGCCGGGGGAAAAAAACCTCCTAAAGAGGGAAAAAAGTGCCCCGGCGGTCCTAGAGTGTTCACACACATCACTACCTAGATATATCAACAAATCCCCCCTGGGAGTGATGCAGTGAACAAGGAGCTGGCACTCATGTATAAGGAAGTGCCAAGCTATGTGGAAATCACTCCACAAAAGGAAGTACGCCCAAAGCTTTGCGGAAAGCTTCAAACTTCTCCCTAGGCAGAGCCTTCGTGAAAAGGTCTGCAATGTTCTCCTGCGTGGGCACATATGCCAAGCTGATCTCCCCAGCAGAGAACCTCTCCCTGACATAGTGATAATGCACCTCAATGTGCTTAGTGCGAGCATGGAACACAGGGTTCCTCGCAACTGCCAATGCGCTCTGACTCTCAGTGAAGATGGTAGTGGCAGAAGACTGGCCAACACCCAAATCAGCCATAAGGCATCTGAGCCACACACACTCAACAGTTGCTGTGAAAGCTGCCCCATACTCAGCCTCACAACTGGAAGTGGCCACAGTAGGCTACTTCTTGCTCAACCAAGATATACATGAGCTACCAAGCATGAAGCAAAAACCACTGGTGGACACACGAGTGTCATAGCAACCAGCCCAATCTGAGTCAGAAAAAGCATGCAAATCTGGCGGTAGTGATCCCCCCTTGGGATAAAACAACCCAAGTAGCCGAGTACCACTCAAGTAGCGAAAGATGCGCTTAACCGCTTTCCAATGCGTGACTCCTGGGCAATGCATAAACCTGCTCATTTGTGAGACAGCAAACTGAATATCTGGCTGAGTAATGCATAAGTAAATCAAGCATCCAATAGCCTGCTGATAGAGAACAGCATCAAATGCATCTCCAGCATCATGAAGACTCAATCATAAACCTGTCTCCATAGAAGTGGCAATAGGCTTACAGTCTTCAAGGCCAAAACACTGCAATAATGTGTCAATATATTTTGTTTGACACAAAGCCATTCCACCATCAACGTGCATAAACTGAATGCCCAAATAGTGATGCAAATGCCCCAAATCAGACATCTCAAATGCGGCATGCAAATCAGCCTTAAAATCAGCAATATGTGTCTCAATAGGACCAGTAAGCAGCATGTCATCAACATAGACAACAATGATCAGAAGCACATCATTAGCACGTTTAACATATAAGGTGCTTTCAGTTGGACTGTTCTCAAAACCATGTGCAATCAGATAGGCATGTATCTTCTCATACCAAGCACGTGGTGCTTGCTTTAAACCATATAGTGCCTTCTTTAACCAGTAAACCTGGTTTTCATGCCCTCTCTGCACAAAGCCACGGGGCTGAAAAACATACACTTCTTCATGCAAGTCACCATTCAGAAATGTTGTTTTAATGTCCAACTGATGTACATTCCAACCATGATGGGCTGCAAGTGCACAAATGCTCCGACAGTATTCATACGACATGTAGGTGCAAAGGTCTCATCAAAATCAATGCCTCTTTCCTGTGCATAACCCTTTGCAACAAGCCTAGCCTTATACATGTCAACTGTACCATCAGGTTTACGCTTCAGCTTGTATACCCACTTAGTGCCAATGGCCTTCTTGCCAGGAGGCAAGTCACATAAAGACCATGTACCATTCTTCATTATAGCATCATATTCAGATTGCATAGCAGCCATCCAATTTTCTGAATTTTGTGCTTCATCAAAAGAAACAGGCTCATTCTCATCACAGAGACTAGATGCAGCCATAGCATAGCAATCTGATGCAAAGGAGGCACTATGAGAGGCTGAACGTGTACGATATGACAAAGGTGCATCTAATTTGCTATCACGCAAAGTCTGCACCAGCCATTTTGGCATAGTTTTTGCCTGCTCAATATCAGCTCTCTCATCAACAAGTGCATCATGTAAATCTGCATCAGAAATGGAATGATCTGCATCATCATATGAAACCTGCAAAGGCTGAGAAGTTGTCTCATTAGGACCAGCACTAGCATGTCCACCTGTAAAAAGAGGCATCAAAGTATCATACATGTCTTTGGAGCTAACAGATGTCTCCTTAGTACATGAAAGCAATGGCTGAATAGCATCTTCCACAAAGACAACATCACGGCTAACCAGAATGTGTTTAGTCTGTGGATGATACAGCTGATAGCCTTTACTTTGAGAGCTGTACCCAACAAAAATACATTTTACTGCCTTATCATCCAATTTTCTGCGATGTTGTTCAGGCACTAATGCATATGCCAAACAACCAAAAACACTCAGATGAGCAACAGATGGCTTGCGGTCATGCCAAGCCTCATATGGAGTGATAGACTGCAACACTTTAGTGGGACACCTGTTCAGTACATATGCTGCACACATGACAGCCTCAAGCCAGAAACTATGTGGTAAAGCCTGACTTTTGACCATGCACCTCGCCATCTCCATGAGTGACCTGTTCTTTCGTTCAGCAACTCCATTCTGTTGAGGTGTATACGGCACTGTACACTGGTGTTTTATCCCACGTTCAGCCAAAAATGCATTAAAATCTGAAGACATATATTCCCCCCCTTGATCAGAACGGAGGGTGCCCATTTTACATGCTGACAGATTTTCAGCCAAAACCAAAAACTGTTTGAAGCACATGAATACTTCGGACTTTGCTTTGAGTGGATATACCCATGCATGCTTGGAAAAATCATCAATGAAAGTCACGAAGTAAAGGTAATTTCCAAAAGAGGGTGTCTGCATAGGACCACAGACATCACTATGTACAAGCTGCAATTTCTGCGTAGCCCGAACTGAACCATCTTTTGGAAAGGAAGAACGCTGCATTTTGCCCAAAATACAGCCTTCACAAACATATTTTCTAGGTGCCTCAAGTTTGGGCAAAGAGGAAACCATTTCAGATTTCTGCAGGCGTAACGAACTAGCAAAATTTAGATGACCAAAGCGTGCATGCCAAAGCTTTGCATCTGACATAGCCTGAGAATCATGAACTACACATGCCGAATCATTCACACATCTTTCATAGTCTATGAGCTTATACAGCCCACGACATAAAATGCTAGAAGCAATAATCACATCGCCATTTGAGAGATCATGGACTGTACACCTGTCATCAACGAATTTCACAACCAAGCCAGTCTTGGCTAATGCAGAAACTGATAACAGGTTCTTTTTTATCCTTGGCACAAATAAAGCATCTGACAAAGTGAAAGAACTACCATCAGCAGTAGTCAGAATGATCTTACCAACTCCCATAACAAGATAAGAGGAGTTATTGGCGCATGTGACAGTATTCCCTGTAGGGGCAGGCTCGAGTGAAAAGAAGAAACTGTGCTGCGAGGTAATATGTTTGGTCGCCCCACTGTCAAAGTACCAAACATCTGAGTCTACTGCAGACATGCACTAATCATGAGAAGATGGGTCAAAACTGCAGACAGTAGTAAACGCCCATTCTTCTTCTTGCACAAGATTTGCAGACTCAGTTTTTGGTGTAGAGGCCCCTGCAACAACCATTCCAGCCTCTTTCTTCTTTGCCTCTTTAGCAGCCAGTTTTGGACAGTTCTTTATAATATGATCATTTCCTTTACAGTACTTGCAGAACAATTTCTGCTTTTCTGATTTCTTCTCATCTTTATCCTGGTTCTTCGATTATGCAGCATTTGCAGATTTCTGCTTACTAGTAGAAGAGCTCCATTTTCCTTTGCCCTTCTGACTAGCCAGGAAAGCTTGATCTGCAACACGCATAATGGACCTGTTCTGCTTGGACTGATCTTCCTGCAACAGAACAGAGACTAATTCCTCAAATGACAAGGCATTCGGATTTCCTTTCATCATCAACCGAAGAGTAGAGGCAAAACTCTGATATGAATCAGGAAGACCATTCAGAACGTTCTGCACAAGTGAGCTATCTGGTATAAGCTCATCAGTAGAAATCAATTGTTCCTTCAGGTCTTTGATCTTTGTAAGAAAAATGTCCATAGAATCATCTTCATTCATGTGTTCACTCTCCAACTGTTTTCGGAGGTAAGCAACACGAGCCTCATTCCTAGCCTGGTACAAAGTGGTAAGTGTATCCCAAGCATCCTTTGCTGTTCTGCAAGAGCGAATGTGAGGAATAATGGCACGTTTGACAGACAAAGCTATCAATGCATGTGCCCGGGCATCTCTGCCATCCCAACGAATCTGCTCTGCAGTAGGTGCAACAGAAATAGCAGCACGAACAGGAATCTGCGCAATATCATCTTCAACACCATCTTCATCAGCTCCAACACCTGTATTTGCAGTACCTGTCGTTACAGGTGTAACAGGACGTCTTTCAACACCCTGCACAATGTTCCACAATCCTTTTGCAACTACATGTCGCATCATATAAGCCCATAATGGGTAGTTGGTACCATCCAACTTATCCTCAACAGCCAACATACGAAATACATCACTGCTTTCAGCCATGGCCGGTGACTAAAATACCTTGATGCAAAAAATTGACTGTATCTCAAAAAGTTGAACGGAACTGCCCAGATGAGTTCTGCTAGACCTGTAGCAGACTTCGAGATGCTTAAACTGGCAAACAGAAACTGGTATATACCTTTGGCACAAAAGGACAAAATAGCCTGCACAAGCACTGTGATAGTGCATTCGGAGGCCGAAACGAGCTCAGATCACGATTTTGGCACCACAGAACAGAGCTATTTTGATCTCGGAAACACCCTGAGTATGCTCACCAAATTTCGTGTGAATCTGAGACTGCAAATGGAGGAGTGTCGACGGCGCCCTAGAAGAAGCGACGACCTGCTCTAATACCAATTGTTGGAGATAGACGTCTGCGGAAGCACGCGAACAGCACAAGGAAGAAGAAGAAGCTTGGAGCACAAACACACAATACTGAATGTATTACTCGAGAATGTATGAAGATAAGTAGCCCATTAGGGCAATAGGCGTATATACAAGCCGGCGAAAAAAAAACCTCCTAAAGAGGGAAAAAAGTGCCCCGGCGGTCCTAGAGTGTTCACACACATCACTACCTAAATATATCAACAGGAAGTACTCTCTTGAGTAAGGTTTTGTATGTTCCTACAATTCCTAAGAATTTGATACATGTAGGCCAAATTGTTGAAAAAGGTTATGAAGTTAGGTTCACTAATGAAGGAGTGTTTGTGGAAGACCCTAGCAATGGGTATAAACAAATTGTTCAGGGAAGAAAGAAGGAAGACTCTTCACATTGAAGATTCAAGGTAATGTTGGTCATGCCTTGTTCACTTATGGAGGACATAAGATCTCTGAGTTAGATCTTTGGCACAAAAGGCTTGGACATTTCAATGAAAGAGGTATTAAAGATATGGTTAACAATGGTTTAGTGCTTGGATTGCCTAATGTTGTAGGTCAACATATGACATACAGATGTGAGGCATGTCAATTAGGTAAGGCTCATAAGCAATCTTGTTCCAAGCATGGTTTTATGTATTCAGAGAAGCTTGAATTGGTACACACAGATGTGTGGGGACCATCAAAAGATTTCAGTATCAATCGTTCAAGGTTTTATGTGATTTATGTTGATGATGCTACCAGATGGATCACTGTTTATGTGATCAAAGATAAGTCAGAGGTATTCAATGATGGGGGAAGTATCTCAACCCCTAAGCCACAATGAAGCGCGAATGACCTCCACAGGTATCCTTCTTTGACCTCTGCACACCAAAAATGCTCTTACTCAGAGCTTATGCAGAGAACTCCAGTGAGCTTTTGTAGACCTGTAGTAGACACCAAGGGCTTTCCAACAAAACAAATTTCACTTGAAATGGATGCTTACACAAAGAGAAACAATGTCTACAACATGAGCTAGTTGAATGCTCACAACTGCTAGTCAAGCAGAGACCTCACTTCACTCCAGCAAACTTCTCTCAGAGATTATACAGAGAATGAATCTCAAGCTTGAGTCAGCTTTAGAGCACTCTAATAGCTACCCAATGACACCAAAATCATAGCAAATGGATACATAGAGAAGGAGAACCAGCCCTTACAACAGAGAGCAAAATATTTCCAACAGAGCCTACACAAAGAGAGAGATATCAATCACACAACTTCACTAAAATGAATGTTGCTCCCAGCTTACTCAGAGAATGCTCTAGAGAATTGGTAAGCATAAAATAGACTCTTATAGCTATCCAATGAGACAAGAATTACATCAAATGGATACCACATGAGGGAGAACCAATGCTAACAACTCAGGGGTAGAGAGTTGCAACACTGCCTGCGCACACACATAGATATGCCTACTAAAAGAAAACAAACAAGCAAGCAAGGGGGTTGCTTAAGCAAGGGGCTTGCTTATCACAACTCCAGCACTTAGTGCTCACTTTACATGAGCTAAAACTCCAAGAAGATGGCCCAAAAGAAGTCGGGATACATGCTCCTTTTATAGTGAGAGGTGTGCCCCTAAAATCTAGGAACTACCTTTCCAAATCAGCCTCCTAACTTGGAGGAATTAGTTGAGATGACTTGGGGAGTGGTTGAGTGATTTTTCTTGATGGAATCTCGTGGCTTTTGGCTTCCTTTGATTGCTCCACATGTCCATAAAAGATTCCCCACGAATTTTTAGCTTGAAGCTTGACTTTTAACACTCCCCCTCAAGCTTCAATTCTTCATCCTCATCCAAGCTCCTTCATGTTGATGCATTGCTTGAATTTTGAAATCTTCATCCCATCCAAAGCCTTTGTAAACATGTCCGCAACTTGGTCCTTGGTACCAATATGATGTACTGAAACTTCCTTGGATATCACCTTTTCCCTTATGAAGTGATAGTGCACTTCAATATGCTTGGTTCTAGCATGATAGACAGGGTTCGATGCTAGATGAATGCTACTCATGTTGTCACAAAAAATTGGATATGTGTCAACCTGCAAATTAAGCTCCATAAATAACTTCTTAATCCACATTAGCTCACATGTGACTTGAGCCAAAGCTCTATACTCAGCCTCGGTGGAAGATAATGCCACCGTGGGTTGCTTCTTTGAAATCCATGAGATGATCTTGCTACCTAGCATGACTAGGTAACCACTTGTACTCCTTCTATCTTCCTTCGAATCGGCCCAATCGGCATCGGAATAAGCTTTGACCTGCATATCATCATCAAATGAGTAGAACAATCCTTCATTTATAGTGGCTTTGAGATATCGCAACATTCTTCTTGCAGCTTGCAAGTGTGTAGTCCTTGGACTATGCATAAATTGTGATAACACTCCAACTCCATATGCTATGTCGGGCCTGGTTATTGTGGCATAATTGAAAGAGCCTACAATAGATCGATACAAAGTTACATCCTCTAATGGCTCTCCATCAATGGAGCTTAGCTTTACATTAACTTCCATGGGATTTGAAATAGGCTTGCAATGTAGCATCCCAAACCTCTCAAGTAGGTCTAGAATATACTTCCTTTGTATGAGCATAATACCTTCTTCTTTGTATACAACTTCAATGCCAAGAAAATACCTAAGATCTCCAAGATCAGAGATCCTAAACTCCTTTCCAAGCTTTGCCTTGATCTCCTCAATGCCCTTTGTATCATTACCTGTAATGATAAGATCATCTACATACACACACATGTAGACCACAAGTTCTCCTCTTTGTTTGATGAAGAGAGATGGATCCGCCTTGCATTGATTGTAACCACATTTGATCAAATAGTCCACCAATCTTTGGTTCCAAGCCCTTGGAGCTTGCTTTAGGCCATAAAGTGCCTTCTTCAACCTACAAACATGATGTGGAAACTCTTTATGAACAAAGCCTAGTGGTTGCTCCATGTATACCTCTTCTTCCAAGTCTCCATTGAGAAAGGCATTCTTGATATCCAATTGGAAGAGCTTCCATCCTTTGCTAGCAGCCATTGCAATGAGTGTCCTAATGGTGCTCATCTTTGCCACGGGGCTGAATGTCTCTTCAAAGTCCACTCCATAGGTTTGTGCAAAACCCTTGGCCACCAATCTTGCTTTGAACCTAGAATAGATCCATCTGAATTCCTCTTTACTTTATACACCCACTTATTACCTATTACCTTCATGTTCTCCTTCTTGGGCACTAGAGTCCATGTTTGATTTTCCTCAAGTGCGTCGATCTCTTCTTGCATTGCCTCTTTCCATTCGGTGTACCTGCTTGCATCTTCATAGCAATCGGGCTCATGATCTTCTACTACTTTGTTCATATATGCATAATGTGTTGCCATGTATGAATCATAAGTAAACCTTTGAGTTGGATACTTAACTCTAGAAGACTTCCTTTCTTCACCTTTTGGAGGAATAAACCTCCTTTGCCTTGGGAACTTGATCTCTTTCTTTGACGTGGCTTCTTTCTCCATCATGTGTCCTTCATCATCTTCAACTTCATTACCTTCTTCATCCAACTCCACCAATGTTGCTTTGCCTTTGTTGATTGATTGTGCTTCATAGCTTGATGAAGATCTCCCCCTCCATGGTGAGTTCATGCTTGAACTATCTTCATTGATGGAACACCTTGGGCCGCTTAGCTCTAGGTCGATTTGTTCTTCATCATGTCCATGCTTTTCTTCTTCATAGTCCTGCATACAATCATACTTCTTATACCAAGGGAGTAGCTCATCAAATGCTACATCCCTTGATATCCTCAAGTCCTTTGTGTTTGGGTTGAAGCACCTGTAACCTTTATGATCATTTGAATATCCTAGAAACACACACTTTTCTGCCTTTGGTTGTAGCTTGTGCCTCAATTCACTTGGCACATGTACATAACAAGTACATCCAAATATCTTCACGTGGGAAAGATCAGGTTTCTTACCATAATAGGCTTGATATGGTGTCAAGCCATGGATCCCTGAGGTAGGAGCCCTATTCATTAGATACACGGCGGTATTTGCTGCATCACTCCAAAACATGTTAGGTACATTCATCTCATTAAGCATTGCTCTAGCGATCTCGGCAATGTATCTATTCTTTCTCTCTGCTACTCCATTTTGTTGGGGTGTGTACCTGCATGTTACTTGCCTCTTGATGCCTTGATCCATTAAAAAATCAGAAAACTCATTTGAGAAATATTCTCCCCCTCCATCGGACCTTAGCTTCTTGATATATGTACCTGTTTCCTTCTCTACCATTGCCTTGAATGCTTTGAAACATGTAAACACATCTGATTTGTTTTTGATGAAATAAACCCAAACCATCCTTGTGCAATCATCTATAAAAGTGACAAAGTACTTGTTACCTCCAATGGATTGCTCTTTCGTTGGCCCCCACACATCTGTATGTATCAACTCCAATGGATGTTGGCTTATGTAGCCACTCTTCTTGAATGGAAGTCTCGCTTGCTTCCCTAGTTGACAAGATTCACATAAATGCTTCATACCTTGTCCTTGGAAGTTGGGAAGACCTTCAACTAGCCTCTTGAATTGCATTTCCTTCATTCTTTGTATGTTGATGTGACCTATCCTCTTGTGCCACAAGTCCAACTCCGAAATCCTCTTGTTTCCATATGTGAAGTAGACATGTTGAGTAGAATGAGAATTTACCTCCAAAGTGAAGAGTCTCCCTTGCTTCTTTCCTCTTGCTATGACCTTGTAACCTTGCTTAGGGTTCTCCACAAAGCATCCACCTTTGTTGAACCTTACTTGATAGCCTCTTTCAACCATTTGCCCAACGGACACCAAGTTCTTTGTGATGGTAGGTACATGCAAGACATCCTTGAGACATCTTCCTTCCTCCTTGTCATCCAAAGCTACATCTCCAACATGGGAGATCTCATGGGCTGTATCATCACCTGTTTCTACATGTCCTTTACCTTTGGGAACATGTAGATTAGTAAACCAAGAAGCATTGCAACTCATATGGTTGCTACATCCACTATCAATATACCAAGTGTTATCTACTTTGCTTGAATTCCCATTCATGTGCATCATCAAGAGATTGTCATTTTCTGAACTTGTAGAAGCATAATTACCTTGGCCTTTGTATGAAGAACCTTGATTATAGTTCCTTTGGTTTCCTCCTTGGTAGCAATCTCTAGCATAGTGGCCAAACTTGCCACATATGTAACATCCTTCGCCATCTTGATTCCTGTTTTGTTGATGTCGTCCTCCTCTTCCTCTTGATCTTCCTCTCCCTCTTTGTGATGAGGTGCCTTGGTCATGTCCTTGATTTCTTGAGTGGCCTTGCCTTCCTCCAAACCTTCCTTTGCCCCTTCCTTGTCCTTGTCTTCCTTTGCCCCTTTGATTACCTGCATAGAAAACTTGTGCATCTTTGCTTTTAGTTGAACTTCCACCTATGTTCATTTCTTCGGTGACCATGAGAGCAACCAATTGCTCAAAATCGGGAAGATTATCCCTTACATAAACTGAAGTGGTAAAGGGTTTCCACTTCTCATCATCTCTCAAACCATTGAGAGTATAAGCCACAAGATCGTCATCGTCTACGTGGCTTCCAATGGATCCCAATGCATCTGATAACTCCTTGACCTTAAGTATGTAGTCATTTATGCTACTCCCTGAGCTCTTCCTAAGGTTGTTGAGCTCATTCTTGATTTGGATCTTCCTTGCTTTGGTGCTTGTTGAATAAAGCCTTTCAAGTGTCTCCCATACCTTCATGCTTGAATCCAGGTCTTGGATATGGCCGATCATGCTATTGCTAATGTGTTGGGAAAGAATAAAGATAACCCTCTTGTCTCTTTCATTCCATTCCCTAAAGGCCCTTCTCTGGTCATTGGTTGGATTCTCATCCAACCTAGGTCTTGGTTCACTTCCACTAATCAACCCCCAAAGGCCCTTGCCCATAAGATAGTTGGAGACCCTAAATCTCCATGGTTGATAGTTACCTTTGTCTAGCTTTTCAATTTGAGTGTTGAAGTCTCCCATATCTAGTCTTTGATACTTGACCTAGCCCTTGGCTAATGCTCCAATGTGTGTAAAATGAAAATGAGGCTCTGAGGTTACCTCAATCCAAAGCTTTCCTTAGATGGACACCTTGTGCTCTTGCAAATTTGAGTAGAATAGCTCCCCCTTGATGTGAGCTACCTCCAAGAAGCTTTTGTTGATGCAACTCTTCAACCACCAACTCCAAGAGGTCTTCTTGCTTGTATGTGATACCTCCAAGATGCCCAAATGCTCTAATACCACTGATGGGGGGAGTATCTCAACCCCTAAGCAACGATGAAGCGCGAATGACCTCCACAGGTATACTTCTTTGACCTCTGCACACCAAAAATGCTCTTACTCAGAGCTTATGCAGAGAACTCCAGTGCGCTTTTGTAGACCTGTAGTAGACACCAAAGGCTTTCCAACAAAACAAATTTCACTTGAAATGGATGCTTACACAAAGAGAAACAATGTCTACAACATGAGCTAGTTGAATGCTCACAACTGCTAGTCAAGCTGAGACCTCACTTCACTCCAGCAAACTTTTCTCAGAGATTATACAGAGAATGAATCTCAAGCTTGAGTCAACTTTAGAGCACTCTAATATCTACCCAATGACACCAAAATCATAGCAAATGGATACATAGAGAAGGAGAACCAGCCCTTACAACAGAGAGCAAAATATTTCCAACAGAGCCTACACAAAGAGAGAGATATCAATCACACAACTTCACTAAAATGAATGTTGCTCCCATCTTACTCAGAGAATTCTCTAGAGAATTGGTAAGCATAAAATAGACTGTTATAGCTATCCAATGAGACAAGAATTACATCAAATGGATACCACATGAGGGAGAACCAATGCTAACAACTCAGGGGTAGAGAGTTGCAACACTGCCTGCGCACACACATAGATATGCCTACTAAAAGAAAACAAACAAGCAAGCAAGGGGGTTGCTTAAGCAAGGGGCTTGCTTATCACAACTCCAGCACTTAGTGCTCACTTTACATGAGCTAAAACTCCAAGAAGATGGCCCAAAAGAAGTCGGGATACGTGCTCCTTTTATAGTGAGAGGTGTGCCCCTAAAATCTAGGAACTACCTTTCCAAATCAGCCTCCTAACTTGGAGGAATTAGTTGAGATGACTTGGGGAGTGGTTGAGTGATTTTTCTTGATGGAATCTCGTGGCTTTTGGCTTCCTTTGATTGCTCCACATGTCCATAAAAGATTCCCCACGAATTTTTAGCTTGAAGCTTGACTTTTAACATTCAATACATTCAAACATTATCATGTGTATGCAGAAAGAATTAGAGGTCAAAAGTTGAAGAGACTAAGGTCAGATGGAGGGGGAGAGTATTTCTCTAAGTAGTTCACTGATTACTTGTGGAATGCAGGTATAAAGAGAGAGGTTACTTGTAGGTAATCTCCTCAACAAAATGGTGTAGCAGAAAGGAGGAATAGAACCCTTGTTGAGTTTGCAAGATCCATGATGAAGGAGAAAAATTGCCCCAATTATTTGTGGGTTAAGGCTGTAAATAGAGCTACATATTTGGTCAATAGGTTACCATGTAAAGCTTTGCAGGGTATGACACCATATGAGGCATGGTGGGGTAAGAGACCTACTCTAGATCATTGCAATGTATTTGGATGTTTGGCATATGCATATGTGCCATCTCAATTGAGGCATAAATTGGAACCTAAAGCTGAAAAGTATGTGTTTATTGGATATGATGATAAGCAGATGGGATATAGGTTGTGGATTCCATCCACAAAAAAATTCCTAGTGTCAAAGGATGTTACATTTGATGAGCAAGATACTTGGTATGCAGGGACAATCAATATTTATGCAAGTGATGAAGAAGTTGTGAATCAAAAGAAAGGTAAATCAAAGGTTCAAATATTTGATGAAGAGGAGAACAATGAAGTACAGGTTGAAGTTGAAGAAGTGCCAAGGTTTGATCTAGAATGTGATGAACCAGAAACCTCAAGAAGTGGAGAACTCAGAAGGTCATCAAGACACAAATGGCAACCTACAAGGTATAGCTATGACACTTCTTTTTTGGCCACCAAAGATTATGCTTATAAGATAGAAGCAGATGAAGAACCTTCTACATATGAAGAGGCAAAAGGTAAGGAAACAGATTGGGCAGGTAATCCTGATGATAGGAGGTCAGCTTATGGATACTTGTGTTATGTGGGAGATAAGTTAATTTCATGGTGTTCAAAGAAGCAACACACAGTTGCTTTATCATCTACAGAGGCTGAGTACAAAGGTATGGTTGAAGCTGCAAAGGAAGTGATATGGCTTAAGAATCTTATGAAGAATTTTGACATTATTCAGAGTATACCCACTATTCATGGAGATAACATGAGTTCATTGTATTTAGCTGCTAATCCTGTTTTTCATGACACGACTAAACATATTGAGATTCAGCATCACTTTCTAAGAGAGAAGGTGATGGATAAGGAGATTGAAGTAATACATACTTCAACAAAATATCAGATAGCTGATATGCTAACCAAAAGCTTGGATGGACCAAAGCTACACAGATTCAAAGACAGGGCATGCATAAAGAAGCTAGAGAAAACCTCAATTGATGATCGAGGGGGAGCTGTTGGTCCAGGGCAATCAACAATTGAAGTTTTGATGAAGGATTGAAGTCAAGAACTGAAGAAAAGATCAAGTTATGAAGCATTAAGGAAGTGCATATCCAGAAGATGAAGATGTGTACACATGTGTACATTAATTTAGAGTTAGCTCACTTATATTTTTTATTAGTTATGAGCCTGTAAATATTTGACTATATATACAAGGGAAAATGTCGGGGCAAATATGAGAGAGTGTATAATACAAGAATTTATAAGAATTAGAAGTGATTAGACACTTGAGAACTGTGAATATTAGCTCTCTCATCTTGACGTAAAGTTTTCTAGTAATGAAGGAAAAATTGTGCCCAATGTTTCTATGCTTTCTCCTTCTGTGCTTGAGTCTTTTGTAGACATCTAATTCCATAGTTAATGAGTCTATGGTTAAAGTTTGAGAGCCTAATTGTAAACAGTCTATGAGAATTATGAGTAGGAACATTCATATGTGAACAAGTGTTAACTGTCTTCTGAAGTAGGTGCAATCTCGATGGTCAAAGATTTGATCACTTCTCAATGCATAGTTTAAAGTTTTGCACAAGTGAGGAGTCAAAATCTAAGTTGGAAGGTAAGCCATCTATGGCTTAAAGCATTTGCATAAACGGGTTCTAGTTTGAGAGAACCAAGTGTTAGAAGTTATAGGTGTCTGAATCGACTTCTCAGAAGAACAGTTTTAGGCATAAGTGACTTGATGATATCATTTCTCAAGATCTACTTAGTCTTTTGAAATTATTTAACTTGGAGAAGGTGCGCAAACTATAGGCAACACCTTGTGCAAAGTTTTATAAAAAACTTTACACATTTGATAAGTCAATGAGAGAGTTATGTGCAGCAGACTTTCTGTGTAGTCATGTTCTTCACAGTTTGTTCAACTTCTTGAAAATTGAGTATTGATCCTTCAAATTGGTGAAGGTTTTGAGTTACTCTTGATATAGAGGTGCTCTAACTTCAAGAGTAGCTTGTTCTTTTGGAGATTAACACTCTCCATCATATATCTCAAAAATTTGAACAGAACTACCTTGTCGAGTTCGGCTGAAGTTGTAGCATACTTCGAGATGTCGTTACTAGCGAACCAAAACGTATATATATCTTTGGTACAAAAACATGAAATTGCCTACACAAGCACTATGATAGTGCATTTGGAGGCCAAAACAAGCTGAGATCGTGATTTTGACACCATAGAACAAAGAAATTTTGATCTCCTAATCACCCTGAGAATGATCACCAAATTTTTTTGCGATTTTAAGACTATGACTAGAGGGGTGTCGACAATGCCCTAGATGAAGCGACGACCTCCTCTGATACCAATAGTTGGAGTTTGATTTTTATGGAAGCATGCAAACAACACAAAGAAGAAGAAGAAGCTTGAACCACAACACACAATACTAAATGTTACCAATAGAATGTACAAGGTGAAGTAACCCATTAGGACGATAGGCATATGTAGAGTCTGAGGGAAAAACCTCCTAAAGAGGGAGAAAGTTGCTCGACGGTCCGCGAATGTTCACACAACACTACCTAAATATATCAACAGTTTTGTAGCATACTCAAGGAATATTGAATTTGCGACATCCATTTACTTATTTCAATGTGTACAAACTCGATGCCAAGAAATTAGCACAACATGCCAAGATCTTTCATGTCAAACTCTTGCATGAGGAGTTTCTTTACCTCTTTAATGGTTTCTTGGTTATCACCACCTACAAGCAAGTCATCAACATAAATAGCCACAATCATGATACCATCCTACCCCTTGTGTATAATGAGTGGTCTACATCTGTCAATATGCACTTCCAATTGCATCTTCAAAACAAGAAGGTCCAACAACTTGTATTACCTTGGCCATGTAGGCACAATGAGGAGCCATGTAACTATCATACAACAATCGTTGCAGTTAATTCCACGTCCTCCTAGATCTTCTTGGTCTTGGGTCACTTCTCCTTGTAACATCAGGATGTGCCTTTCTTACTCCCAGAGTCTTCATAGAGGACAACCCAATTTTCTCATTAAGTCTCTTTTTGAACCACTTAAATGTCCATCAATGTCTTAAAAACCTATATATGTTTTACTACAAGAAGAACAATTCTCTTTACCTTTCTTGGACGTAGTCATTGAATTTACTGGAGTGAAATTTCTAGACAACTTCCAGCACATGGATTTGAGTTTGGAACCATTGCTTATTGACACATTAGGTCCACTCAGAACCTTATATTTTGCACTTGATTGTTCAACATTACCTTTTTTATTTCAATTCAATATTAAGTCCTTCTTTGGTATCTACATTAGAAGCTTGACATTTCCTCTAACACTATTTCTCTACCTACCTTCACCTATCATGTGACTGAGCTGTCGCATTTGTATCCCTTTTGCTTAAGGCATTATCCTATCAAGATACATTTTTCTACTTTTGGATCAAGCTTCTTCGTGAATTTATTTGGAACATGTACATATGCAATACAATGAAATACTTTTATATATGATAAGTTTATCTTTTTACCTATGAATGTTTCTTCATGTGTAGCTTGATGTACAACAACATTCGGAGTTTTGTTCAAGATACATATAGTAGTGTGCACAAATTATGCCCAATCAAAATGAGGCCTATTTTTTTATCCATCAAGGGTCTTGCTATTCTCTAATATTTTTATTTTTTCATTTAGCAACACCATTATATTGTGGTGTGTACCTGCATGAAAACTACCTTCAAATTCCATGAATTTTTAGAAAACTACTAAACTCATTTGACATGTATTCACCTCCTAAATCCAATCTGAAGGTTTGAATATACTTCCCTATCTGTTTTTCAACCATAAAATTGAAATTTGGAAGTGATTAAACACCTTAACCTTCTCTTTCATGAAGTATACCCATACCTTTCATGTATGGTCATCAATGAAAGTAACATAGAAAATGATGAAGGTGTTGGTAAGTTAGTTGAATGGTTTAAAAATTCAGCACTTCAAGTTGTTGGCAGATTTTTTGAATCAGATACTAGAATGAAGAATGAAGACCAGACAGCCAAGAATGAAGAAGGAAGTGATAAAGTGAAGATACAACAAGAGAAAGACATAGCAAAGCCATGAAGAGTAGCCATCAAAGAAGGACTAGGACAAAACTACTCAAGAGATTCAAGAGGACAAGATGAAGACTTAGAAAATTCATCCACAACAACCAACAAAGAAGAAGAAAGGGAAAGACATGGAAACAGTTCACGTTTGACGACAACTGAAGAAGGAAAAACAAAAGAAGTCAAGATAATCTTTTCAAATTCAAGACAAAGCTAAAAAAATTCAAAAACAATAAAGGAGTTGAAGTTCAAGATTTTGAAAGAGAAGAAAGAGCAAAGTTTGAGAGAGTTGCGTTGGCACTAGAAGAAGAATCCATAATAGAATATTTCCTTTCAAGAGTACAAGACAAAGATTTCAACAGAGCGCCAAAGGACATGGATGATGAAGAAGTGGAGAGCAAAGGTAAGGATTCAAGCTTGGATAGGTCTTAGTTTGGAAGCAAGGCACATACTCACTAACTTTTCTCTCTTCCGTACACTCATGTATGGACAAGAGGATTGCTACCTCTCCAAAGTGATCATTTGGAGATAGCAAAAGATGAAGACAAAGACTTCTTGAAGGTAATGAGGTCTTTCATAGGTAACTATGTATTACCTATTTCAAGACTCCAAGGTAATCAAATTCAATGTAGCAAATGAGGTTCAAGAAAAATGAAGATGAAACTAAAAATCACCCAAGAATCTTGTGAAGCTCCCAAAATGAAGGACTTTATATGGAGAATTGCATGGATGTTCCCAATTTAATCTTGAAGGGGGGTGTTGAAAATATGCAAGCTTCAATTTTAAAGCCTAATCTTAAGTTGCATTTCAATTCTTAGTATGCATCATCTAGTTTTTTACTTGTAAAAGAGCTCTCTTGTGTAGACCATATGAACAAGCTCTTCATTCATTTAAATTGATGGCATAGCTTAAAAGTAAGCTTTTGGCAATGAAGGATGAGCTGAAAAGCTACATGAACACAATCACAACCAATAAAAGGGGATTGTGCATGTATTTTGTGAGAAAAGTATGGAGGATTAGCTATCAAATTGAAGAGCCTATTTTTGGAGTTGATTGAAGTTGAGAATGAGGAGAAATCTACTCATTTGTGATTTAGAGAATCTCTCTCCTAGGTACTCTAGCTCCTAAGCCCACTCAAGAGCCATTCTCTACACACTATATAAAGAGAAGAGCAGCACACTACCTCTTAGAACTCCTCTTAGCAATAAGAGTATCCATATTTTCCTCTTTGTCATTATAATGAGTGTTAGAACTCTAGTCATTGTGTGGAGAAGCATTCACTATCCTCCCTCATAGTATGGAGTGATAAGTGATGCATATCTTTATTGTATAGTCTCCTCTTTAAGCTTTATGTTTATTATATATTCTCTCTTTCATTCTTAGTAGTGATGTATTTTCTGCTTATGTAAATGGTTGAATGAGTTTGCAATCTTCTACTACTCTTATATGACATGTGGATGTATCTAAATTATAGAGAGGATTTATTTGAGACTCATTAACACATGCATATACTTGTGGGCTCCTCTATATGAAAGTGCATATTATTATATATATGCTAGTGCATCATAATCTAGAATTATGAGCTTGTTTGTTCAATCTTAGATATGTTGGTTGAGTACTAAATAAGCATACCATAATTTTGTTGGTTGAGTACCATAATTTTGTATTCTATTCCTATATGGAAGTGCTTTGTCACATTGCCACAATTTTGTATTACAATCCTATGTGGGAATGATGTACCATAATTTTGTATTTGATTCCTATATGGAAGTGCTTTTTCACACTCTTGTACATCCTTCATTTATGGAATATACAACGTTTTGTACATGATTAATGGTTTATTTTTGCTCATATAAAATCATGTTTTGGTTTCCATTAGAGTACATAACACATGTACTCGGTTTAGAGTTGGGCAGAGTGTATTGTCTTCATGCTATAGCAAAAGACAACACACTCTGCCCAAAAAAAATTTGTGCAGATATGGTCATCGGTATGGGTGACGGTACGCCCAGTAGAGTCATCGGTATGGGCGTCAGTACACCCAGAGAGTCGTCAGTATAAGCGCCAGTATGAGCACCGGTATTATCGACGCTTATACCGATGCTCATATCGGTGCTCATACCGATGCTTATACCAGCGCTCAAACCGATGCTCATACCGATGACTATACCGGCGTTATGTTTTCGACACCCATACCGACCACGACATTGACGTCACAGAAAAATTATGCGCGTTCATTTTCCTCGATAGCAGCCTCCGTATACCCTCGATATGTTGTAGTGTATTTTTGGAGTTGATTGAAGTTGAGAATGAGGAGAAATCTACTCATTTGAGATTTAGAGAATCTCTCTCCTAGGTAGTCTAGCTCCTAAGCCCACTCAAGAGCCATTCTCTACACACTATATAAAGGAACGAGCAGCACACTTCCTCTTTGAACTCCTCTTAGCAATAAGAGTATCCATATTTTCCTCTTTGTCATTATGATAAGGGTTAGAACTCTAGTCATTGTGTGGAGAAGCATTCACTATCCTCCCTCACACTATGGAGTGATAAGTGATACATATGTTTATTGTATAGTTTTCTCTTGAAGCTTTATGTTTATTATATATTCTCTCTTTCATTGTTAGTAGTGATGTATTTTTAGCTTATGTTAATGGTTGGATGAGTGTGCAATCTTCTACTACTCTTATATGACATGTGGATGTATCTAAATTATAGAGAGGATTGATTTGAGACTCATGAACACATGCATATACTTGCAGACTCCTCTATATGAAAGTGCATAATATTCTATATATGCTAGTGCATCATAATCTAGAATTATGAGCTTGTTTGTTTAATCTTAGATATGTTGGTTGAGTACTAAATAAGCACACACACCTATGTACAAAGGTTTTTTTGACTAGTGCTTGCTTAAGGAAGTCACTTGAATTTTATCACATCTTATATGTGAGAATAGCTTTGAGGATCCTACCTTCTTGTGAAGCATCGTGGAAATGTATGTACATCCTAAGCATTGAGTAACGGCAAATGGAGATTTCGTATTATGCATGATTGGGTAATAAGATGAATTGTTGAAGTGCACAAATATCATTGAAGGCATTAGCAACTTGTCAAATAGTTGCAGAGATTCAATTTGGAGAGGTCTTTGTAACTGGTACTAAGGCTGTATTTTAATGTTACGATCAGCAATACAAATGTTATGATCATCAATACAAATTTTTGTGCCTTTCTTTCATATTCTGCTGATTTCAACAAAAAATCATAGAAGCAAAAGAAAGAATGTCTAGCAAATGATGCTTCACTATACTTTGTGGGATATAAGGACGTCATGGTACTATGTTCATTAAACTCTACAATTGTTCTTGAATTACTATAGCAAATGATGCTTCACTATACTTTGTGGGATATAAGGACGTCATGGTACTATGTTCATTAAACTCTACAATTGTTCTTTCAAGTCAAGCTATATTAATGGAGATTAGGCTTCGGCCTAACTTTCTCTTTTTTTTTTTTTTTTTTTTAATTGTGTCGAAGTTCAAAATGTGGGACTAATTCTTACTTTGATATTTTGCTGATTTCACGTGAAAATCAAAGAAACGAAAGAAAAAATGTCCAGCAAACGATGACTCACTGTATATGTCATGTGAAGCGGCTAAAAGGCATTCTTTTTTCAATATATTACTATGAAGCTTTCTTAATAATCTAGCTTAAAAGACATTTTGATGATGCAACTATCTGTGCGCCAAGGACGACATGCGCTTTCTACAGCTTTAAGTTGACCATCTGAATGATATTCTAACTGAAAATGGACCCAATTTCCTCCCTGTATTTCTGTGCATCCAGTCATGCATAAGTTGCGAACAGCGGATGACTTCACGTTACCAGCAAAGGACGACTTTTGTTCATAGGTCCTTCTGCCGTAAGATTTGTTCTGAGTGATTCCTTGTTTGGGAAAATGTTTTTTATAGCAATCCAAATAGATCATAGATGATATGTATTTACTGCTTTCTTTTATCCTCTCGTGACCAAAGGAGTTGGTCTAGCAAGCATCTTTTTTTTTATTTTAAATAAAGGAAGTTCGGCCTTGGCCTATTCTCCCACACTTTAATTAAAATAAAGAAGAAAAGTTACAAGTGAATGGGACTAGTGCCCATGGGATCACCCAAATCCCACAATGCAGGGGACAAGTTCGATAAGCTAGAGGGCATTACAAATGAGGCAGACAAATCTATCATCTCCCTCATGCAGGACCCATTTGGGTTTCAACTTGTTATCTTCCAGGAGATAAATACACTGATGCCTAAATGGTGGAGATCTCTTATCTCAGGAGATTACTTTACCTAGAAGAAACAAGAATTTCTCAATCGACCATTCCTTTGGGGTTTGGCCAAAGTTGGCAGCACATCCCTCCCTCCAAATCTTCCAAAGAGTCTCACCCCTGATGGCTTTCCACAAGCTTGATGAGAAACCAACCGCCTCACCCAGCAACGCTTGTTTCCAATTGATTTGGTTCGTGAGCCTGAAAACCCGCATCACGTGATGCCAGATAACATGGGACTTGGGGCAATCAAAGAATAGGGGAGCTAAATCTTCGGTGCATTAATGGCAATGCTTGCACCACGGAGGAACACCACAAATTTTGTTAGCCCTTGCATTAGACAAGATACCCTTATGCAAGATCTTCTACATGAGAACGGACTTTTTTATCTCAATTAGGGAGTTCCAAATAGACATGAACTTTAGTTCCCATCAAAGTTTGGTCCAAGAAAGGCACCACACCTTGTTAAGGGTGTGATGACCATCTAAGTTCTCTTTGAGGTTATGGATTCTGGATAGTTTCTTACCATTGCTCCATTTGAGACCCTCCAGGCAAGGAGGATCGTGTCCGTAGAAAATGTGGGTAGTTGAAGGGTTCCACGCTAAACACTTGCCTTGAAGAAGAGTCCATTCCTCGAGGGTAACTCTAAGCCTCGGGTCCAAGTCTTCGAACCTGATCAACTGGCTGGTCTCTTGTTTCTAGAGCTATTTCCACTGTTTGAACCCCTTGTTCCATAGCCGCTTAGCAGTTTGGAGGTTCCAAGACTCCACCCCCTAATGCCAATGATCGAGAACCAGATAGAGTCATTTTTTTCTTATCCTGGCCGCCCACTTCCACTCATCACTGATCTTGATGAATTGTTTGGCCTTGTTCCAACTCTTCCATAAGGAACAGACGAGGCTAGAGCCTTTATGGGACAGCGGGTGGGAGGAGAACATAAGCGAAAGGATCCCTATGTCCTTCTAACCAGCAAATCTGACCAAGGTAAGGTCTTTCAAGTTTGATCTCAAGATCAATTTAGCCCAAGAGGAATCAGTATTGCACCAAGCCTTGATAAACCACTTTTCCGCCAACTTGTCAGCCAACCCAGCGATATCCAAAATCCCCAAGCCCCCCGAGTCTTTCGAGCTAATGCAAGTTTCCCAATTGATTTTGGGAATCCCCCTCCTATTGGGGTCCCCAGTCCATAGGAAGTTTCTGTAGATTCCTTCCACTTTGGCCAACTCTTTCCCCTTAGGTCTCCAACACGAGATAAAATAGATAGTCATAGAAAGCATAAATGTGTTAACAATTGTTGCACGCCCTACCAAGTTAACTTGCATACCTTTCCAATGATTTAGTTTGCTATCCAGCTTGGATAGCACTCAGTTCCACGGTTGGCCCATTGAGATATTGAAGCCCATCAAAATACCGAGGAGACAGAAGACTTGACCTCTAGGGATACCTTGACACCCCTGATTTAGCAATAGTTAGACTGGAGGTCCATGAATTGCTATGAAAGCAGTTTTAGCATGGTTGATTTTTGAACCTGATGCCACACAAGAGGTGTCGAGGCACCTCCAAAACACCTCAATGTTGTTCGTATCATTAAGTACAAAGGCATTCATGTCATCGACAAAGAGTATCGTGATCATTTGGTTGTGATCTAGAGGTGGGGAAAGATAGCTTGCCGTTGATATTATTCTTGTTGAAGCATTTTCGAGAAGAGTGGAAACCATCTTTGTGAACATTAGGCTGCATCCAAGGTCTTTCAGTGATTGAAGAATAAAGTCCCATTCCAATCTCTCATACGCTTTGTCGAAGTCGGTCTTAATGAATACCAGATCTTGTGCAGACTCCTCAGCAAACTCAAAGCCTTCCCAAATATTGACAATTGCTTCAAGTATAGATCTACCTTTGATAAAGACTTTCTCGTCCTCACAAAGCCATGACTTTAGATGACAAGAGATTCTGTTGGCGATAACTTTGGCAATTATTTTGTATCGAGTTTGGAGCATGGTAATCGACCGCCAATTTTCAATTTTGTTCTTATCTCCCCTTTTGTGAATTAACTTGATGACACCATTATTAAGACACTCACGGAGGGCACCAAAGGAGAGAGCCTCTTGCCACACCAGGCGCAGTGCGGTGGCCACCACGTGCTTGAAAGACTCAAAAAACTCATTGGTGGGGCCATCAAGACCTGGACTTTTTCCATCAGAAAGATCATCAATAAACTCGATAATTTCATTCTTGGAAATTTTAGCATCCAATAGAGAATTCATGTTCTATGGGATTCTAGTTGAGCAAACCTTGAGATGGTTGCCATGCAACCATGCATGTGGGGGAAAAGAGGAGTCGAGACCCCCAGAAGATGGGTAAAGTGCTCAACGAGGATAGATCTATTGTCAACTTCTGTGCTACATTCGATCCCATTGTTGTTGACCAAGAAGGGGATGGCTTCCCTAGCTTGTTTCCTTTTGAGGATGCTACACATCTCTTTTGATGGTTTGTCAGCCTTCTCTGCCCACCAATCTTTGAAGAATATTTGTAGATTTTTCCTTTCAACCTCTTCCTTGATGGAGAGTGTTAATCTCCAAAAGAACAACTTACTCTTGTGATTAGAGCACCTCCATACCAAGAGTAAGTCAAACACTTCACTAATTTAGAGGATCAATTGCTAACTTATCAGAAATTAACAAATCTGTGAAGAAGATGATACACAGAAAAGTCTGCTGCATTGTTCATTCACATTGACCTATCAAATCTGTAAAGTTTTTGATGAAACTTTGTATGAATCATCTCCTAGAGATTGCGCAACTATTCCAAGTTGAATTACTCCAAAAGATTAAGTATAACTTGAGAAATTGATTTCACAAGTTACCTATGTCAGAAACTGTTATCCAAAACAGTCGACTCTACACCTGTAACTTTTAAGACTTGGTTCTCCTTGAATAGAACCCGTTTTACAAAATGCTTCTAGACATAAGTAGCTTATCTTCCAACTTAAAGATTAAGCCCTTACTCATGCAAAACTTTAAACTGTGCTAGGAGAAATGACCAAAACATTGACTTCGAAATCTGCGCCTGTTTTAGGAACCTGTGAGCACACTTCACATATGAATGTTCCTACACTTAATTCACTCAGCCTGATTACAATTGGAAGCTAAAACTTTGCACAGAGGTCAAGCAACTCTCAACTTAGACTTGTACAAAAGCATTCCACAATTGATCTACTGTAGAAGGAGAACACGCAGAAACATCGGGCGCACAATTTTTCATTTACTCAGAGAAAATACAACTGAGTGATGAGAGCTTACACAAATTCACTTTCTTCTATCTTATGACTTCTATCTCCCTCATTCTTGACTTCTAACTAATGTCACATAAGCTCTCATTTGCTCTCATACATGCCCCGACTTTTCTCAAGGTATTTATAGAAAATTTGTACATAATTCTTACTGAACAAAAGATCTAAGTCATCTATGACTATGCTAATGTACATATGTGTACACTTCTCTTGTCCTCTGATTGTGATCTTCTTCCACACTTTAGGAATTGATTCTTCCTTCATCATTTGATCTTCCAAGCCTTCAATTGGTGATTGGTCTGCACCAACAGCTCCCCCTCAATCATCAATTGAGGTCTTCTCTGTCTTCTTGATACTTGCCATGTCTTTGAACCTTTGTAACTTAGGTCCATCCAAACTCTTTGTCATCATATCTGCCACTTGTTCTTTTGTTGGAGTGTACATCACTTCAATCTCTTTATCAAGTACCTTTTCCCTCAAGAAATGATACTGAATCTCTATATGCTTAGTCCTGGCATGAAAAACAGGGTTAGCTGCCAAATACAAAGAACTCATATTGTCTCCAAAAATTATTGGAGTACTATGATCAAACTCAAAACTCTTCATCAAGGTCTTCAACCATATCACTTCTTTTGCAGCTTCTACCATTCCCTTATACTCAGCTTCTGTAGATGATAAAGCAACTGTATGTTGCTTCTTTGAACACCAAGAAACTAACTTGTCTCCAACATAACATAGATATCCATGAGTAGACCTTCTATCATCTGAGTCACCTGCCCAATCTGCATCACTAAACACTTTGATTCTTGTGTCAGAAGTGAAACCATAATACAAACCTTCACTTAGGGTTCCCTTGATATATCTGAGTACCCTTTGGGCTGCAATCCAATGAGTCTTCTTTGGACAATGCATGAATTGTGACAACACACCTACTGCATATGATAGATCTGGCCTTGTCAAGGTAGCATAGATTAGACTACCTACCAAACTCTGATATTTCTTCATGTCATTGAATTCTTCACCTCCATATCTGCTTAATTTATGATTTACCTCCAATGGTGTAGTTGAGGTCTTGCAATCTTCCATGTTAAACTTAACTAGAAGATTCTTCAAGTATCTCTCTTGTGAAACATATACTCCATGTTGAGTATACACAATCTGCATTCCTAGAAAATAAGATAAGTTTCCCAAATCACTTATCTTAAACTCCTTCTCTATTTGCTTCTTGAGTTCATTGATTCCTTGAGCATTTGTTCCTGTAACAATAATATCATCAACATAAATGCACATGTAAATATATCCATTTTCACTTGCCTTCACTAGCAAGCTACTATCTGCCTTTGATGCTTGAAAACCACATTCATTCAAGAACTTGACCAATCTGTAATTCCAAGCTCTTGGGGCTTGCTTTAACCCATATAAAGCTCTCTTGAGCTTACACACATAATCTGATCCAATTGATTCCATGAAGCCTTCTGGTTGCTCCATATATACTTCATCTGCAATGTAACCATTAAGAAAAGCATTTTTCACATCCAATTGTGACAATTTCCATCCCTTGCAAGTAGCAATAGCAATCAATGTCCTAATTGTGGACATCTTAGCAACAGGACTAAAGGTCTCATCATAATCTACCCCATAAGTTTGGGCATAACCTTTAACCACTAGTCTAGCCTTATATCTAGACACCTTACCATCTGCAAACCTCTTTGTTTTATATACCCACTTGCATCCAATGACCTTCTGATTCTTTGGTCTTGGTACTAATTCCCAAGTTCCATTTTCAAGTAGAGCATCATACTCTTCTTGCATTGCCTTTTCCCAATTCTGTTTACCTTTGGCTTCTTCATAAGTAGTTGGATCTTCTTCTGTTTTCACAATGTAAGCATAATCTCTTGTTGTTAGGAAAGATGTATCATAGCTATACCTTATAGGCTCTTTCCTTTCTCTTGTAGATCTCCTGATTTCTGCACTTCTTGAAGTTTCAGCCTCATTTGATTCTGGATCAAATCTTGGCCCTTCTTCTTCATGATCCTGCACTCTACATCTAGAGTCAACTTCATCAACAATTTCTTCACATACTTTTACCTTTGCCTTTCCTTTTCTTTGTATTTCTTCAACACCTGCATACTCATTTGGTGATCCTGTATACCACATATTTTGCTCATCAAATGTTACATCTTTAGTAACAAGAAATTGCTTTGTGGATGGACTCCACAACCTATAACCCATCTGTCTATCATCATATCCAATAAACACATACTTCTCTGCTTTTGGTTCTAGCTTATGTCTTAATTGTGAAGGAACATAAGCATATGCAATACATCCAAATACTTTGCAATGATCAAGACTAGGCTTCTTACCCCACCATGCTTCATAAGGGGTTCCTCCATCCAAAGCTTTGCAAGGCAACCTATTCACAAGGTATGTTGCAGTATTAATGGCTTCTGCCCATAAGTAATTTGGACAATTCTTTTCCTTCATCATGGCTCTTGCAAACTCTACAAGAGTCCTATTCCTCCTTTCTGCTACTCCATTTTGTTGAGGGGAGTGCCTGCAAGTCACTTCTCTTTTGATACCTGCATTCCACAAATAATCATCAAACTCTTTTGAGAAATACTCTCCCCCTCCATCTGATCTTAACCTCTTTAGCTTTTGTCCTGTGATCCTTTCTGCATAAGCATGGAAATGTTTGAATGTCTTAAAGACTTCTGATTTATCCTTGATTACATACAAAGTAATCCACCTGGTTGCATCATCAACAAACAACACATAATATCTGGATCCATTTATGCTATAGTCCCTTGAGGGACCCCATACATCTGTATGAACCAATTCAAGCATGTTTGAATACTTATACCCTGATTTGTTATAAGAACTTTTATGTGCTTTACCTAATTGACAAGCTTCACACTTGTACACCATATGTTGCCCTTCAATGTTTGGCAATCCAAGTACCACCTGATTCTTTGACATCTCCTTTATAGCTCTCTCATTGAAATGACCTAGCCTCTTATGCCATAGGTCTAATTCAGACACCTTTTGACCTCCATAGGTAAACAATGCATGTCCCACATTACCTTGGACTTTGAGAGTGAACAATCTTCCTTCCTTTTTACCTGCAATTATGGTTCTATATCCCTGATTTGGATCTTGTACATAGACACCATCATTTGTGAATCTTACCTCATATCCTTTCTCCACAATTTGCCCTACACTTATCAAATTTTTAGGAATAGTAGGAACATAAAGTACCTTGCTCAGAAGTGTACTTCCACTCTTTGTCTTCACTGATCCAATGCTCTCCACTTTATGTTTGGTATTGTCACCTGTTTGGACTGTATGTCCATTCACCCTTGCTTCCATATCAGTCATCAAGGATAGATTCCCACTCAGATGATTGCTACACCCTGAGTCAATATAAAACACTCTTTGATCTTCTCCCATTGATTCATGAGTTGCATTCAAGATAAGAGTCATGTCATCCTTCTGATCTGATGCATAATTGTAATAGTTATTGTTGTAGGACTGAGATTGGAAGTTTCTTCCACCTCCTCTACCATATGATGTCCTACCACCTCTTCCTCTGAAATTGCCTCTTTGGTTTCTGCCTCCTCTACCTCTTTGACTATAATTCTGATTGTTGTATCCTCCATTTTGATTATTATACCAACAATCATTTGCCAAATGATTTGTTCTGCCACAAATCCAACAAGCTTTAGCATTATCTTTGTTCTTACCTCCTCTTCCTTTACCTCTGAAATTTGTCTTCCCTTTTGTGAAGTTGGCTTGATTTGAATTCCCTTCATCATCATTTGATTGCTTTCCTTTGCCATTCTTTTTCTTGTCTTTGGAGTACATAGCTTGACTTGTACTTCTATCATTGTCTCCTTTAAGATCCTGCTCAAAGGTTAGCATGTGTCCTAGCAATTGATTAAGGTCAGGAGTAAAGTGATCAAGTGACAATTCTATGGACAAGATAAAAGGCTTCCACTTCTCATCACCTCTTAGACCTGTAAGTATTTGTCTTACCAACTTTTCTTCTTCAATATCTTCATCCACTGCTCCCAAGCTATCTGCAATATCTTTCATTCTTGCCACATAATCTGAAATTGATTGTGAGCTCTTCTTCTTGAAGGTTGTGAACTCAGCCCATAGTGAAGACTTCCTTGACTTAGTTGTATTTTGGAAATGCTCTTCCAAGGCATTCCAAACATCTGTGGCACTTTCCAAACCTCTGATATGAGGTAGAAGATAATCATTTACAGCCATGTAGATGATACTCCTTGCTTGAGCATCCTTTCTCATCCAAGTCTTCAACATTGCAAGTTCTTCCCTAGTAGGAATACGTGGATCTGCAAACTCAGGTTTTTCTTCATCTCCTGTAATAAATGATATAAGATCTTTGCTCATGAGGTGTGCTTCCATCCTCATGGACCATGCTGGATAGTTCTCCCTATCTAGCTTATCAATCTGCAAGCTTTCTCCCATCTTGTGTCCACCTGTGTATTGAAATCTTCAAGCTTTACAAACAATGTATGTACCTTTACTTCGAATCAAGACTCCTTTTGCCTTTCTTGATGTCAATTTGTCTTCTCCTCGAGCTTTGACTCCAAGCTTTCACTTCTTGAACCTTCAAATGTTGAATCTCTTGAATCTGCAGCAGTCGGGATCTTTCTTTCTTCAAATTTCTTCAAATTGATGTCTCCTGCTCTGATACCACTGATGGAGAGTGTTAATCTCCAAAAGAACAACTTACTCTTGTGATTAGAGCACCTCCATACCAAGAGTAAGTCAAACACTTCACTAATTTAGAGGATCAATTGCTAACTTATCAGAAATTAACAAATCTGTGAAGAAGATGATACACAGAAAAGTCTGCTGCATTGTTCATTCACATTGACCTATCAAATCTGTAAAGTTTTTGATGAAACTTTGTACGAATCATCTCCTAGAGATTGCGCAACTATTCCAAGTTGAATTACTCCAAAAGATTAAGTATAACTTGAGAAATTGATTTTACAAGTTACCTATGTCAGAAACTGTTATCCAAAACAGTCGACTCTACACCTGTAACTTTTAAGACTTGGTTCTCCTTGAATAGAACCCGTTTTACAAAATGCTTCTAGACATAAGTAGCTTATCTTCCAACTTAAAGATTAAGCCCTTACTCATGCAAAACTTTAAACTGTGCTAGGAGAAATGACCAAAACATTGACTTCGAAATCTGCGCCTGTTTTAGGAACCTGTGAGCACACTTCACATATGAATGTTCCTACACTTAATTCACTCAGCCTGATTACAATTGGAAGCTAAAACTTTGCACAGAGGTCAAGCAACTCTCAACTTAGACTTGTACAAAAGCATTCCACAATTGATCTACTGTAGAAGGAGAACACGCAGAAACATCGGGCGCACAATTTTTCATTTACTCAGAGAAAATACAACTGAGTGATGAGAGCTTACACAAATTCACTTTCTTCTATCTTATGACTTCTATCTCCCTCATTCTTGACTTCTAACTAATGTCACATAAGCTCTCATTTGCTCTCATACATGCCCCGACTTTTCTCAAGGTATTTATAGAAAATTTGTACATAATTCTTACTGAACAAAAGATCTAAGTCATCTATGACTATGCTAATGTACATATGTGTACACTTCTCTTGTCCTCTGATTGTGATCTTCTTCCACACTTTAGGAATTGATTCTTCCTTCATCATTTGATCTTCCAAGCCTTCAATTGGTGATTGGTCTGCACCAACATTCCTCGAGTCTTAGTCTTCCATGATTTTTAGAAGCCCTTGTTGGCATTTCAAGTTACCTTTGTTCACTTCTTCTTCAAGCCATGAGAGCCTCCAGTATACTGTTTCTCTTCTTTTTTTTTCCGGATATCTCTTATAGCCTTATGAGTCCTAATCAGAATTTGCCGAGTCCTATTCACCGCGCTTCTCCAGCACTTAGCCGGTTCATTACTGAAGGCAAAGGCCTCGGCCCACACTGCGAAAATTTCCTGGTGGATAGAGGGGAGGGAAAACAACGTCTCAGAGGCATGAAACCAAGGACTTTTCCAGAGCATGGGAATTGGTTTGGAAAAAAAAAGTAATCGGGTAGTGGTCCGAGATAGTCAAGTCCATGTGTTGGGAAACCGAAGGAATATCCCACTGGAGGATGGTGTTTTGGTCGATGTAACATCTATCAAGACTTGCTTTGCTCAGAGAGTCCCCCAATTGGAGATTAGGCCAGGAGAACCCCTTCATATCTTTCACCGTGACTAGGTCGAGATGGAGCTTGGTTTCACCCCACATCTCTTTCTCTCGACCGTCAATAATTTTTCCCTTGTTATTCCATCGGTCCTCAAGGAACTCAACCATGTTGAAGTCCCCACAAATCAAAACATTATGTGAGAGGGAGTCGAGGGTATGCAAACCGGAAGAGTAGGCCCAAGGAAGGAGCTTTCACTGTTTGGGTTGTCTTCATTGCTAGTAGTGAAGCCTTCCTCTTTACTTGTGGTGTAACCTTCTTGGTTGTCTTCTTTGCTGGTAGAGCACCCAAGGGCATTATCAGCAGGGTCTACATCATAATGGTTATCCCCTGGGAGGTCGACTTCATTAATCTTCTTTTCTAGATTAGAGTACATGTTATTCAAAGGAGCAATGGTCCTAACGTTCCTTGCTACTGATCTTCGAGGGCTAACTTTTCTCCTACATCTTACTTCGGTGAAACCTTCTGAATCCCTCTCTGCAACACGAGTGCCCTCTTCTTCCTCCATAGGAGGGGGATGACCCCAAGTTCCAACCTGAGGGAAAGGATTCGGGGCCCCATCGGGTTTAAGCTTGTTTTTAATGGTGTTATGCTTCAAGGGGCAATCTTTGATCCTATGACCTTGGTGCCCGCAACACAAGCACGCATTGGGCAAGTTCTTGTAAGTAACCTCCTGTACCCAAATCTTACCATCCCCACTGTTTATGGAGATCTTCGAGGGGAGGACCTGGTTCAAGTCCGTTTCAATGCAGATTTGTGGGTACCATCATGCGTTGAAAGAATGTTGGGCTCCATCGTAGATTAACCCCCCAACATCTTCTCTTGAGGCCATCGGGCGACCGATCGGTGAAACGATTTCTCGAAGAAATCCATACAGGAAATACGACAGATTGGGAAGCTCCACCCATAGTGGGTAGCGAAGAGGCTTTGACTTATTCAGAACAAAGTCTGGGGACCACTTAAATAGACATAAGGTGGACCGGCCCACTTGCCTGGAACCGGCTTGCAGGGCTTGGAAGGCCATCTCTTCATTCTCAAGTACTAGAAGAAGGTGATTCACCGGAAAGAATCGACATTTGCACACTATTAGACTATGCGGGAACCACTCTTTGCGCAGCCAAATCCTCACATTTTCTAGAGGGGGCCTAGGGCCAAATACTTGACCGATCAGACAAGTCTTCACCAGTTCTTCTTGCTTTGCAGCCACAGACTCCTTGCACAAGGAGACCATTGGAGGTGCGACATCCGATGGGACGGAATCCATTTCCAGGGGACACTGGGACTAGGGGGGGAGCTAAATTGTTAAGGACCAGCGAGGGGAAAAAGTTTGACATTGAGGAGCTTTACCAAACAAAACAAGAAAGGAAACCAGTGGGCTCCACAACGAAGAGAAAACTCTTAAAACACTAAAATCAATGGGCAGAGCAGGGAGTAACAGGAGTGGGGCAAAAAGTCCAAGAAGCCTATCATTTTGCTACATGCTTACAATAGAAAAGCTCCAAGACTAAGGGCAAAGCTCACGAACATGATCTGTTAAGGAAACGTCTTTTTAATTTCCTTTAATCACCTTTAAACATAGCCAAGCAACGAGCGCTCCCCCATTAAACTTTTACCATTAGATACCTTTTCCAGATCGAGCTTTGACTTTTTTTCTTTTGTTATTCCAAAGCAAAAGCGAAAGGAGAAAGAACCAGCAGCGAGGAAGAAGGAAGATCAAGACATTGTAAAGTGAAAAATCCGAAGGGACTTAGGCGTCAAGGAGAGGCGCGAGGATCGCGATGGTCACCATGCGGGTGGACCCTCGGGAGTCGTGCCCTACGCGAGTGAGCTCTTTTCCCAAAATGCAATGCAAAGTCAGATTTTCCCAAAATGCAATGCAAAGTCAGATCATGGGCATGAGCCACACCGTTGTGATGGGCAACTAGCCACACCCTCGCGATGATGAAAGCAAAAGACACAGACGCGATGGGCAAAAAGCCACACCGTCGCGATGGTGAAGGCAGGACCTTCGCTCCTGTCAAGCGCTTTGTCCCCCCCCTCCCCCCCCCCCCCCCCCCGTTTTTTAGAAGAGGTTCCGCCTGACGCTCTCCAATACGTTGCGCGTACGCTCGTTTCTCTCACAGACCAGATAATGCAGGCCATCACGGACTCTGTGCCGTAGTCCTTCGGAGGAAGGTTGCCGTAGAGATTGATTAGCAGTTGATGAAGTTGAGGTCCGTTAAGTATCATTTCCGGGATGTCTTCCGCCATCTTTAATCAATTCTTTCGTCTTTTCTGATGATTACAACGTTGCTGATGATTAGCAGCAACTTGCAAGCCAATGCTCAAGATTCTTTAGTTGCTGCAGATGAAAAGGAACATCGACATCGCCGATAGCCTATATCAGACAACTTCTGTTCTGATTCGATCCCTGCTGCATTCTTTGAGGTTTGCAGGAACGAAAGACAGCTCTTTGAGCATGCATCTTAGCGTAGGAACGAAAGACAGCTCTTATGGGCAAAGGGGAGTCACCACCGCCACATACCCTAAAATGGCTTGACAGAAATAAGAGAAAAGGGGGCTATTTTGATTGTCAACATAAATGTGTACGAAGGTCGCTGTTTTGAAGGAGTCTCGCATATGGGTTGCGGTTCACTTGCACGGAATATCTTTCAGGTGGTCAACATAAATGTGGTCAACATAAACGTTAGATAACTTGAGGAACATACTAATAAGAAGTTGAAGACAGAACGTCTTGTAGCCGCTTCACATAACATCTAAAGTCAATAATCGTTGAATTTCTTTTTGAATTTCATTTCATAGGCTTTTTATTCGTAACTCAACAAAAATCGAAGTTAAGATACATCATCAAAGTTTCGAAAACGTTAGTTCAGTTTCTTAAAATGGAGGTTCAAAAAAATAAAAAAAAAAACGTTAGTTCAATTTTTGCGAGGGTTGGGTCTATTGTCTCTTGAGGCGGGGGCGAGGGTTCAATCCCTGACAGCAACATGTAAGGAACATGTAATCTGGAAAGATCTTGCATTGTGGTTGAGTGCCACTATTTGTCTATTCCTACGGTAGTGTTGACCACCGTTTAACTCAGTCTTGTAAACTCCTGTTCTTGAGGGATAAGGGGGGTCCCATGGGTACTATGCCCTTCCTTGTACAGTTGCAATTTCAAAGTTAAAGTCCGGGGGAGTAGGCTCCGGTCGAACCTCCATTCGAAAAAATAAAAAAATAATTAAAAAAACGGTAGTTCAGTTTCCGCACAATTATGGACAATTCTTTGTGTTTCGAATGACGTTGAAACCGACGGAGAGAGAGAACTAAAGAGGGGGACAAAAAAGGTCAACTCTTTACACGTGTGCAAGGTGCTTAATATTGTACTGCCAATCACGTTGAACTTTTGGATTCAAGTTCCAAGCATTAGTTTTGAATATGGGGGACAAAAAGGGTCCATAGGTGCGTCTTTTCTTGTCTGAAATTTCAATATTATTGCAAACAACATATCGGCTAATGCACAATTATTAAACAAGTCACAACAACAATAATGGGGGCATAGTGATGCCCCCAATAAAAGAAAAAAGCATCAACCATCATTTATGTGACACTGCTATTCGAAAGCATCGCATAAGCGAAGCGCCAAAAAAAGTTTAAAAGAAATAAAATAAGAGCATTGCAGAAGCGATGTCAAGCGTCACTTATATGACACTCATAATAATTGTTGCTAATAACGTCGAAGCATAGGGATGCTTGTAACTGCAATTGTAAACTGTTGCGATGCTTCAACAATTGATTGAAAAAAAAAATTTGATTTCTCTCGACACATTTTTGTTTCAGCAAAAATTGAAAAAAAAATAATTTCTCTCGACATATTTCTATTCGGATCAAGTGAAAGAGAGAGAAGAAGCATGAATAATTGTGAGAGTGAAGCAGCGAGAGAGTGAAGGTACACACACATGTGCATACATACACACATGCATACATACTCACATGCATTCATACACATACATGCATATGTATACATACATACACAAAAGCACATACACACATATGCATAAACATACATATGCATATGGATACATACATAGACATGCATACACACATGCACAAACATACACAGATATGCATACACATACATACATACACACACACATACACATAAGATATGGATGTTGCCATATGGAAACTTTTACGGACTGAGTTTTTCTTTATATATTTTGGTCCTGCTTATTAATATCTATTATTTTTTACTTTTAAGAGAGTAGTCCTTGGTTATCCCATTCGCACTTACAAACGCTATTGTAAATCTTTTCTTGAATCATAGGTCTCATTCTCATTCAAAATAATAACCCTACTTTGTGGGATACAGGGGAGCTTCATGGGTACTATGCCCATTCACCTCAAGAGTTATTCTTTCAATCAATTCAAGCTATAAAGGAGATTAGGCTTCAACTTATTTTTCTTTTAAAAAAATAAAATTGTGTAGAAAGTCAATTCTGGAATTCATTCTTGCTTTGAGAAGAATGTGTCTTCCTTCATACTTTTTTATTTAAACAACAAATACGCAAAAGGTAAAATGTCCAGCAAACGATGATTCGCTGTATTATGCCCATTCAGCTTGTGGGGGATACAGAGGTGTCATGGTACTACGCTCGTTCACCTCCATAATTCTTCTTTCAATCAATTCAAGTTATAACGGAGATTAGGCTTTGGTCTAACTTCCTCTTTAAAAATTAAAAGTGTGTGGAAGGTCAATTGAGTCATTCTTCCTTTGAGACTGTCATTCTTTCATATTTTGCTGATTTCAACTTAAAAAAACGGAAGCGCAAGCAAAAATGTTCAGCAAACGATGATTCACTGTATATGTCATGTGAAGCGGTTAAAACTTTTTTCGTTATCTGTGCGCCAAGGACGACATTTTGATGATGCAACTATCTGTACGCCAAGGACGACATGTTCTTTCTACACGTTTAAGTTGCCCAATTATCGAGCCATGGCATAAATTCGAACAGGGGAGAACTTCACGTTACGAGCAAAGGGCGACTTCTGTTCATAGCTCCTTCTGTCGTAAGATTTGGTCAGAGCGATTTCTTGTTTGGGAAGATGTTTTTTATAGCAATCCAAGTAGATCATAGATGATGTGTATTTGCTGCTTTCTTTTATCCTCTCGTGTACCAATTGTGTTCGCCGCACGTCATCTTGCTACAAACGGACAATGGGAACAAACGAACCTAAAGCTGGATTAGGGGCTTCCTAAGACGGCTAGTACGACCCAGTCAGGGAGGGGGAGAGAGAGAGTCTCCATCTCCATCGTGTACGATGGCTAAGATGATCCAGTCAGACTTCATCGGCGACTCAAGCGCTTTATGCGCCCTCCCGTCCCGTTGTTAGCAAACATAGAAAGAGGACCTGGTCAGATGCTAGCTCACAGCACAGGAAACAGCAGCCGGCTCCTCGAAATGGTCCAAATGCGGAGACATCTACAATATATAATTGTCGGAGAGTTAAAGCTCCATTGCATTGCTCAACGACAGACGGACAGCCTCAATCTTTCTTCTAGTGACCTCTGCTCAAACTACCTCTCTATACTTCTTCGTCATCTGTGTGAATCCCTTACCGCACTTGAACGACGTCTTGTTACAGTCCTTTCCTATCGAGAGTATGCATAATAATTTCAGCAGTGTCATTGCCAATCCTTTCACAGTCAGTAAAACTTCTCGCTATTCAACATTGGATTCGATAATCACGAGGCCAGACTACTCGGAGATCAAAGAACTCATTTCAACAACTTTGTTAGGAGTTTTGATTTATGCCTGTCTCAGAGTTTGGGCACATCGAAGAGCGCAGCACTATAGCAAAGACCCCAAAACTTGGCCGATTCTCGGCTCTCACTTGGAAGCTTCCCGCAACTATGATCGGTTGCTTGATTGGACAACCAGCTTCTTCGATGAAGACCACCGCACTGTGAAAATGACTTTTCTCGCCCGCCGTAGCTACTACACTGTAGATCCTGCCAATGTCGAGCATATCCTTAAGACTAATTTCCAAAACTATCCCAAGGTAAGTGCAGCGTTTCCGATGTCCTTGTTAAGTTGTAGAATTTACATAATTGTTTGCCTGCCTGTAATAGAGAAAACTAAAGAAATAGCCTTTCGTGACTAAACTGAAGAAGATTGTGGTACTGCTGCACTGCTGCGTCTCGCACTAACAGGTGCATTGGTTTGGAAACGTTGCTGAACCAGCGCTGGAATTAAAGAAAGATCTCTTTTTGCTGTTCCTTTTTGTTTTAATCTCCATTCCTTTTTTTTGTGTTCCTTTTTGCTGTTCCTTTTTGTTTTCCATGCGCGCATTTTCATATTACTGAAATATTTCTGTACTCCGCGTGATTCTTCTGTCGTCTTCCTGCACACAAATTATTCTGTGTATTCGAGTTACTTCGAGTTACAGGATTTCATAATTTCATACTTCGAAGCTCGACTTGCTGTCTTTTAAGTTGAAATTTGAAATCCCCACATTCGGGAACTCAAAAACTTTGAAATCCAGACTAGAGAGGATTAAGATGTTATCTGTACGATTCGCTAGACCAAGCGTTTTCATCTCTTTTGACCATGTTAACCTAAAATTCAATTGTTATAAAACTTTTTTGTCTTCGCAATTTTCAGGGAGTCGAGTCGCATCGCCGTTTATTCGATTTGTTAGGAAATGGGATTCTCAATACGGATGGTGAAACGTGGAGAATGCACCGCAAGCTCGGCAGCCTCGAGTTCTCAGTCAAAAAACTAAGGCATCTTACATCATCAGTGTACAAGAAAAATGCCTTGAAGCTTCTTGAACGTCTTTATGGGTCAAACGAAGGCGTCGATGCGCAGGTACTCTTCCGCCATTTTTTCACTTGTTCTCGGGTGACAATCAATGCCAATCTCACATTTAAATTCTATCCTTAATTTCGTAGTCATGTTATGACTCTTTAGCTGCTCTTGTTATCCGCAGGAGTTACTTTTAGACATGACTTTCCTCTCGATTTGTGAAGTAGTATTTGGAAGTGCATTCAACGGAGAAAGTGATTGTAATACGGGAGCTGGATCTGTAGCTGTGTCACTTGACAATGCTCAGGAAATGCTGACACGCAGATACTTATATCCGTGGTGGAAAATCAATAAGTTCCTCAACATCGGTTCTGAACGTATTTTCCGTGAGGACATGACAAAATTCAACAATTTCCTCCTAAACATGATCGAAAAAAGGAGATCACAAACGGCTCTCACGGTATGCTCCGTTTCTTAGTTCAGTTAGCTTCTAGAACAATAGTAGCAGATTTCGAGATACGCGAAGTATTAAGTTCACTTCCGTGTTTTATACTGAAGATTGGTCTGAGCATAAAAGCACATCTGGTATTCAAGCTGTGTAAGCGTATCGTATAATGATCAAAGCATAGAAACAATTGAAAAACAAAACAGAAGAAAAGCAGAAGGAAAGGAGCTCTAAGTTTGGTATGGATTAATATTTTGTAATATGTTCTGTAGGTAGACTACGGGAACGACAACTATCCTGCCGAGCAGGATCTTCTTTCACGGTTCCTTTGTTCGCCACAACCGAGAAGTAATAAAGATGCGCTTGCTTCCAGCATCGATAACGAGATGATAAAGGATGCGATGATGAGCTTTGTTCTTGCGGGACGCGATACGACAGCAAGCTCACTTTCTTGGTTTCTTTACTGCATGTGCATGCATCCGGATAAGCAAGAAAAGATCTTTGAAGAGATGATCAACCTGGAGAAGTCGATCGCTAAACGAAACGGAGACAGCAACGAGAGTCATACACCGTTGGCATCATACACGAAGTACGACCATAATGATGAAGCTGTATCGAAGATCGTTCAAGGGATTAAAACTGCATCCAATGATTTATTTGGCAGCAGCTCTATTATGCTTGCCAAGAAGTTCGCAGATGAAGTGCTGACCTACGAGAATCTTCAAAGCAGTAGCTTACCATATCTCCATTCAGCAATAGCTGAGACGCTTCGATTGTACCCGGCAGTTCCTCGTGTGAGTATTCTTTGAATATAATCGCATATTTCTTCCCTGTGTTACCACTAGATGGTCACGCATCAACTGAAATCCTTTAGAACAGAAATGCAAATGTGAATATAATCTAGAGATAACTTGCTGGGATTCAAATAGTTTTTTCGATTGGAACTATGGTCAGCTTCCCTAACAAATTGACTGAATCTTTTCAGGATGGGAAGGTCGCTTTAGAAGCAGATATTCTTCCAGACGGTACCCATCTCAAAGCCGGTGATCAAGTGGTTTACGTTCCCTACTCGATGGGTCGAATGCCATTTATCTGGGGTCCTGATGCCTTGGCCTTCAAGCCCGAAAGATGGATCCACGATGGACGATTCCAGCCACAATCACCCTTCAAGCTCACTGCATTTCAGGTATAGTCACTGACTCATTTTTTTTTGTTTTTACTAGACTAAATCGTAGATTTGCGTATTATCTAGACAAAAGAAGTTTGGCGATAATTTATCCGTGATCTGCTGTGGATGTAGGCTGGGCCGAGGATGTGCCTTGGGAAAGATGCGGCCTACTTGCAAATGAAACTAACCGCTGGATTGCTGATGCGCTTTTTCCGATTTGAGCTTGTGCCAAACCATCCGGTGGAATATAGGATGATGAATGTGATGACCATGAAACATGGACTGAAAGTAAATGCTGTGGCACGGGAAATCACTCAGGATTTGTAGATTCTCGACTATGGACTTAAAACTTTCAGGCCCATTTTTCACCATTTTTCACCAAAGAGATCCAAAATGTAGGTTCTAGCTTTCAAGAAACCAGAAAAAAAGAGGATGAGGATTCTTTGGAGATACACTAACTACAGCCAAGACATTGCACACGGTTGACTAACTAAAACTTTCAACATACAGCGTTATAAAAGAGATTCATCCCAGGGATCCACATTTCTGATCGTTCACTGGGATTGAAGAATGTTTTTGGATAGAAAATTCTGAACGGGAGTCTGTGCAGACATACTCTTCATTTGTACATCCTAAAATTGTTGTACAATCATTCTTTCAATTAGTAAGAGTGACCATATCTGGATAGCCTCGACATGACATAACCTCTTTCGGTTAAGAACTTTTTTGGTAGGAGAGACAATTTCTTAGATCCACGATAAGTTCATGTGTTTCGTTTCGAAAGTGAAAGCGTGCCCAAAATACGTGTACTTAAAAACAGTGATCAATGTTTCGATTGCATAATATCATTGATTATCTGCAAGTCTCATCAGTCTTTGTAAACAGTATTTAATTGCTTTTAGGTTTTGTACTCCACTCTCATTGAATGGAATGCAATAAAATTCCTTCTTCCACAGTATTCGTTCATCTTTTCACATGTAAACAAGTTTGGTCCGCCTATAAAGATCTATACCTTTTCTCTATTTATGATTTTGTACCGCGCTCTACCATGTTCTCAGTTTTTACTCATTTTGTACCACCTCCAGTTGAATAACATATCTTAAATTCTACCATATTTATGCACTTACTCTGAGTTCACTCAGAGGCTGCTTGGTGCAATAGAGATGCACTATGGTGGATAACCCTTTAAGACACCTTCATGATGATGCTTTCACAGTAGGAAAATAAGCTCTTGATGACACACATGGTATTCTACACAGACCTGTAGAGTATGCAAAAACTACACAATACATAGAGTCCTTTAACACATATTTCCTAGGTTCAAAAAATGTGGTCAAACTTTAGTATGTCAGTGGCCATTCCACTATATGTTTCATAAAAGAACGTATAAAAAGTGTATGATCGCCTTTTTCCTTGTCACACGGACACTAATGCTAACAATCTCTCACTAAACGCCAATGTGGCTAAAGTGAAGTATGGGAGAAAACTGTTAGAAAACAATCCCACTTGATTGGCATGGGTTTTTTACAATCCAAATAGATTTGATTGGATCTCGAATGATTGCTAAGACAATCACAATAAACTCTTTTTCATCTCTCAAATCTATGAACCACAAGAAAGAACCTCAGTTTTATGCGATGAAACGATCCAATGTAGCAAAGAAGATTTCAATTTCTTAGAATTTGCAATGATGGGATTGCACGTCCACACAAGCCTAGGAAACTAATAAAAATACACTTTGAACTAAGGAAAAATAATGATCTAAGAAATATGTTGCAATTCTCTAACAATTTTTAGATGTGAAACTTGAAAATATACAGAGCTTATGAGTCAATTGTAACACCCTATAGTCAAAAAGAAAAAAGCATGATTTTTTTTTTCAATTGAAATTACATCAAATAGACTCCCTATAAAAACCATTTTCCTAGAAATTGTCTATATAAAAGATTTCATATTTATGAAAGAAATAAAATTAGAAGGTTGATCTTAAAGTAATAGTAGGTTGGTACAAGTATCCAATCACTTAAACATATTCATGACCGTAAAACTGTGAGCATATTGATTCCATTTCTCATTTTAAAATTAGTAAATGCACAAAATTAGTTCAACTGCATTGGTATAGCATAGCTATAATTTGTCTAAGCTTTTTCCAATGGTGTTTCGTTAGACATATTAATCTCTACTCATCCTCTTCAACTAAAACCAATCAAGAGTGCAAATCTATTCTGATGTTGATGGCTATTTTTTAAGCATGGATTCAAAATGCATAATGTAGGTTTGTGATGTAACTTCTTGAAGAGGCTTATGTTTAACCTAGGGGAACTTGCAAGAGGCTAATGGTTATGGCCACCAGGTGCTAGAGAGATTAGTCTCCTCCCAACCTTATGCCTCTGTATAAAGTTGATCAAAGCAATGAGGAATATAAATGTAAGTAGAGTCCAGAAGTGCATGTGCAATCTCCACCATTCCTTTAGTACATTCCACAAGAGTCCACTAGTGGTAGCTATACTCACCACTCAAGTTAGGTCTTATTGGACCCAAGTTAACTCACATTAACCTGAGTTAGATGGCCCTAGAGATCTATGGGGAAAACCCTCTCCCCATCATCGCCATGGGGGCTGAGCCCAAGACCTCCTCCTTCACAACTTGAGACTTGATCATTAGGCTAAGTGGATTACTTGTTTAAGAGAGCATATGAACTTATGCATAAGCCTAGTCTTGAGATATTTTCCCATACATAGGAGTGACCAAATAGAGTTTGATTTCACATCGATCTAAGCCGATCGGACCCTATATCATAGATTTACTTTACTACATTCTTCCCCGCATTGGGAAATATTTTTATCCTAAAAACTAAAGTTATTTATATAACTATAGGCAACCATTAAGCCTCTTGTTCCAAAATCAAAAGGAGATTTCTCATCTTTGTGGTGGGATCCTTGCCCAAATGATTCAAAACAACATCTATCTTTGCACTTTGGTATACCATTCAAAGTAGAAAGTAGGGAATGAATAATAAGGGTGGATCTAAAAAAATCCCTAGGCAATTTAGTGTTTTCCTAGGTGCAATCTGGTCAAAAACATGTGTAATGGGTGGATTCCAATTCTTAGCCCATTTCTTGGGATGACTAATGCATGTACTTAGTAAATTAGGTGGGATCTCTATCAATATCAAAATTCTGAGAAGTGTAGATTCATTTGAGTCTCATTTGTAAAATTATCAGTCTCATTGTCCCTAACGTCTCACTTAGATGACTGTACTATGGATCACTCCTAGAAAAAACATTTACTTTCATTTTTTGATCCATTAGAGGACTACTTTGCCCTAATGGGCTTAGAAATACTATGTAAAATGTAGGAGAGATTTTTCCATTTACTTATCATCAACCATAATTTGACACAACCAAATCAAATCCAAAATGAGAAATTGACCAATTTGGGACACTTTTCTCAAAAGACTATAGCTAAAACCTCTTGGGAATTAGAAGTCTAATGAGCAATTCTTATCTTGTCTGCTCTAGAGTGTATGGAACCCTAGAGAATCATAAGAAGTATGGTAGATAACTCAAAGCAAATAGAAGTAAGTCAACTTAGACTTATTGTTTTTAGAAAAATGAAATTCTTCTTGTAGAGAACATGTATCTCAGACGTTTAATTTAGTTAGCTACTTCCAAGCTGCTAAACCTATACTTTTGTGAAAAGAATTAGATATTGTATGTGAGTCAAATCCAAAAAATTGAAAAGCAAAAAGAAATAACTAAGAATCTATACAATCAATTCAAACTTCAAAGATATGTAACCTTGCCATGAGTCAATTTTTTTATGACTCAAGATTTTAACTACTCAAAGATCCATTTCAACAAAGTAATGAAGAATTTTTTCTATCATAGAAATAAATGTGATTCTCAAAAAGATTCATAGAATAAATCTAAGATATCATCCAACCATAAGATACTGGTGTGGTATCCAAGATTAGTATGTGAACCCAAAAAGGTGCAATTGATGGGTTTGTACTCAAATAATGAGTCGCTTGAGACTAAGTTCATGTTGATACTCAATCTTTACAACAACTTAGTAAGAATTCTAACATGTCTTAAATTATGAAATACCTTCCATATATGGGAACTAACTCTAAGTTCACTTAAGATTGCTTGGTGCAATGGAGATTCATGATGGTTGATTACCCTTTAAGAGAGCTTCATGATGATGATAACAAGCTGTAGATGACATGCATGGTATTCTACACAGACCTATAGAGTTTGAAAAAACTACATAGTATAAACAGTCCTAGAACATAGATTTCCTAGGTTAAAAAAATATGATCAAACTTTAATATGTGGATGAGCATTCAATTATATGTTTCGTTAAAAAAAAACATATACAAAAGTGTATGATGGGAATTTTTCCTTTCACATGGACACTAATGCTAACAATATCCCACTAAAGGTCAATGTGGACAAAGTGAAATATGGGAGAGAAAATAAAGAATGATAAAGGACACTTGAGCATAAGTATACAAACTATATGCCCCACTTGATTGGCATGGGCTTTTTTGAATCCAAATAGATTTGATTGGATCTTGAATGATTGCAATGACAATCACAATGGACTCTATTTTATATTTCAAATCTATGAGCCACGAGAAAAGTTGGATTTTGAGGTCTGCAAAAGCAGACAACAACACAAGGAATAAGATGAAGCTTGGAGCACAACACACAATGATTAATGTATTACCACTAGAATGTACAAAGATATACGACCCATTAGGGCTATAGGCATATATGCAAGCTGGGGCAAAAACCTCTAAGGAGGGAAAAAAGTGCCCTAGTGGTCGTACTGTGTTCACATGCATAAGTACCTAATTATATCAAGAAATCCCCACTTGGAGTGATGCGGTGGACAAGGAGCTGGCACTCATGTATAAGGAAGTTCCGAGCTACGTGGAATCAATCCATAAAAGGAAGTAAGTGCAAAGATTTGCGGAAAGTTTCAAACTTCTCCCTAGGTAGAGCTCTTGTGAAAAGGTGTGCAAAGTTATCCTATGTGGGCACATATGCCAAGCTGATCTCTCCATCAGAGAACCTCTCCTTGCCATAATGGTAGTGCACCTCAATGTGCTTAGTGAGAGCATGCAACAAAGGGTTCCTCACAAATCCCAATGGGTTGTGACTGTTAATAAAGATGATGGTGGTAGAAGACTGACCAACACCCAAATGAGCCATAAGGCATCTGAGCCATACACACTCAATAGTCATTGTAAAAGCTGCCCTATACTCAGCCTTAGAACTAGAAGTGGCCACAATAGGCTACTTCTTGCTCAACCAAGATATGCATGAGCTACCTAGCATGAAGAAAAAACCACTTGTGGACACACAAGTGTCATAGCAACTAGCCCAGTTAGAGTTAGAAAAAGCATGTAAATCTGGTGCTAGTGATCCCCCCTTGGGATAAAATAATCCAAGTAGCCGTGTACCACTCAAGTAGCGAAAGATGCACTTAACTGTTTGCCAATGCTTGACACGTGAACAATGCATAAACTACTCATGTTTGAGAAAGCAAACTGAATATCTAGCCAGGTAATGCATAAGTAAATGAAGCATCCAATAGTTTTCTGATACAAAACAACATCAAATGCATCTCTAGCATCATGAAGACTCAATTGTAAACCTGTCTCCATAGGAGTGGTAGTAGGTTTGTAATCTTCAAAGCCAAAATGCTCCAATAATGTGTCAATATATTTTGTTTGACACAAATCTATTCTACCATCAACTTGCATAAATCAAATGGCCAAATAATGATTGAAATAGTATATATGCTAGGCACATGACAACCTCAAGCGAGAAACTATGTGGTAAAGCCTGACTCTTGACCATACACCTCGCCATCTCCATGAGTGACCTGTTCTTTCGTTCAACAACTCCATTCTGTGAGGTGTATACGGCACTATAAACTGGTGTTTTATCCCACGCTCAGCCAGAAATGCATTAAAATCAGAAGACATATATTCTCCCCCTCGATCAGAACGGAGGGTGCCCATTTTACATGCAGATAGATTTTCAGCCAAAACCAAAAAGTGTTTGAAGCACATGAACACTTCGAAATTTGCCTTCAATGGATATACCCATGCATGCCTAGAAAAATCATCGATGAAAGTCACGAAGTAAAGATAATTCCCAAAAGAAGGTGTGTGCATAGGACCACAGACATCACTATGTACAAGCTGCAATTTTTGAGTAGCCCGAACTGAACCATTGTTTGGAAAGGAGGAACGCTGCATTTTGCCCAAAATACAGACTTCACAAACATGTTTTCCAGGTGCCTCAAGTTTGGGCAAAGAGGACACCATTTCAGATTTCTATAGGTGTAACAAACTAGCAAAATTCAGATGACCAAAGCGTGCATGCCAAAGCTTTGCATCTGACATAGCCTGAGAATCATTTACTACACAAGACAAATCATTTACAGATCTTTCATAGTCTATGAGCTTATACAGCCGATGACATAAAATGCCAGAAGCAATAATCACATTACCATTTGACAGATCATGAACTGTACACCTATCATCAACAAATTTCATAACCAAACCAATCTTGGCTAATGCAGAAACTGATAACAGGTTCTTCTTGATCCCTGACACAAATAAAGCATCTGACAAAGTGAAAGAACTACCATCAATAGTAGTCAAAATGATCTTACCAACTCCCATAACAGGATAAGAGGAGCTGTTGGCGCATGTAACAGTATTCCCTGTAGGGGCAAGCTCGAGTGAAGAGAAGAAACTCTACTGCGAGGTAATATGTTTGGTCACTCAACTGTCAAAATACCAAACATCTGAGTCTATTGCAGACATGCACTACTCATGAGAAGATGGGTCAAAACTGCAGACAGTAGTAAACGCCCATTCTTCTTCCTGCACAAGATTAGCAGACTCTGTTTTAGGTGTAGATGCCTCCACAACAACCATTCCAGCCTCTTTCTTCTTTGCCTCTTTAGCAGTCAGTTTTGGACAGTTCTTTATGATATGATCATTCCCTTTACAGTACTTACGAAAAAATTTCTACTTTTTTGATTTCTTGTCATCTTTATCTTGCTTCTTTGAATATGCAAAATTAGCAGATTTCTGCTTACTAGTTGAAGAGCTCTGCCCTTATGACTAGCCAGGAAAGCTTGATCTGCAACTCGCATAATGGACATGTTCTGCCTAGACTGATCTTCTTGCAACAGAACAGAGACTAACTCCTCAAATGATAAGGCATTTGGATTGCCTTTCATCATTAACTGAAGAGTAAGAGCAAAACTCCGATATGAATCAGGAAGACCATTCAGAACGGTCTGCATAAGTGAGCTATCTGGTATAACCTCATCAGCAGAAATCAATTGTTCCTTAAGGTCTTTGATCTTTGTTAGGAAACTGTCCATAGAATCACCTTCATTCATGTGCTCACTCTCCAACTGTTTTCGGAGGTAAGCAACACGAGCCTCATTCCTAGCTTGGTACAATGTGGTAAGTGTATCCCAAGCATCCTTAGCTATTCTGCAAGAGTGTATGTGAGGAATAATGGCACGTTTGATAAACAAAGCTATCAATGCATGTGCCTCGGCATCTCTGCCATCCCAATGAATTTCATCTGTAGTAGGTGCAGCAGAAACCGTAGTACGAACAGGAATATGCAGAATATCATCATCTTCGATACCTTCTGCATCAGCTTCTGTACCTGATGTTGTAATAGTTGCAGGTGTGATAGGATGTTTTTCAACACCCTACACAATGTTCCATAGCCTTGATGGTTAGTTGGTATCATCCAACTTATCCTTAACAGCCAACTTTCAGCCATGGCCGGTGACTAAAATACCTTGATGCAGAAAATCGACTGTACCTCAAAACGTTGAATGGAACTACCTAGACAAGTTCTTCTAGACCTGTAGCAGACTTTGAGACGCTTAAATTGGCAAATAGAAACTGGTATATACCTTTGGCACAAAAAGACGAAATAGCCTGCATAAGTGCTGTGATAGTGTGTTCGGAGGCTGAAACGAGCTCAGATCGCGATTTCGACACGTCAGAGCGAAGCCGTTTTGATCTTGAAAACACGTTGAGTATGCTCACCAAAATTCGTGCGATTCTGAGACTGTAAATGGAGGAGTGTTGACGGCACCCTAGATGAAGCGATGACATGCTCTAATACCAATTGTTGGAGTTAGACTTCTGCGAAAGCACGCGAACAACACAAGGAAGAAGAAGAAGCTTGGATCACAACACACAATACTGAATGTATTACTAGAGAATGTACAAAGATAAGTAGCCCATTAGGGCAATAGGCGTATATTCAAGCCGGGGGAAAAAAAACTCCTAAAGAGGGAAAAAAGTGCCCCGGTGGTCCTAGTGTGTTCACACACATCACTACCTAAATATATCAATAATTTTTTTCCTCCTCGATATCAGCTCTCTCATAAACAAGTGCATCATGTAAATTTGCATCACAAATGGATATAGTGTGCATCGTCACATGCAACCTATAAAGGTTGTGAAGTTGCCCTATTAGGACCAATACTAGATTGTCCACCTGTAAAAAGAGGGAGCAAAGTATCATACATGTCTTTGGAGCTAATAGATGTCTCCTTAGTACGTGAAAGTAATGGTTGAACATAATCTTCCACAAAAACAACATCACAACTAACCAGAATGCATTTACTCTATGCATGATATAGAGGATAACCTTTGGTTCCATAATTATACACAACAAAAATACATTTCATTGCTTCATCATCCGATTTCTTGCATTGTTGTTCAAGCACTAATGCATATGCCAGATGAGTTACAGATGGCTTGCAACCAGGCCAAGGCTCATATGGAGTGATAGATTGCAATGCTTTGGCGGGACACCCGTTAAGTACATATGTTGCACACATAACAACCTCAAGCTAGAAACTATGTGGTAAAGCCTGACTCTTGACCATACACCTCGCCATCTCCATGAGTGAACTCTTTCTTTGTTTAGCAACTCCATTTTGTTGAGGTGTATGAGATACTGTACACTGGTGTTTTATCCCATGTTCAGCTAGAAATGCATTGAAATTAGAAGACATATATTCCCCCCTCGATCATAATGGAGGCTGCCCATTTTACATGCTCATAGATTTTTAGCCAAAACTCGAAACTTTTTGAAGCACAGAAAAACTTTGGACTTGTCTTTCAATGGATATACCCATGCATCCTTGGAGAAAGCATCAATGAAAGTCACGAAGTAAAGATAGTTTACACAAGAGGATCTCTCCATAGGACCACAGACATCACTATGAACACGCTGCAAATTCTAAATAGCTCAAATTGAACATCTTTTGGAAACCAGGAATGCTGCATTTTTTCCCAAAATATAGCCTTCACATACATGTTTACCAGGTGCCTTAAGTTTGGGCAAAGAGGACACCATTTTAGATTTGTGCAGGTGTAGTAAACTAGCAAAATTCATATGACCAAAGCATGCATGCCAAAGCTTTGCATCTGACATAGCCTAGAAATCATGTATTGCACATGCTGAATTATTCATAAATTTTTCATAGTCTATGAGCTTATATAACCTACAACATAAAATTCCAGAAGTAGTAATGACATCACCATTTGACAGATCATGAACTATACATCTATCATCAAGCACTTTCACAACCAAGCCAATCTTGGCTAAACTTAAAACTGATAATAGATTCTTCTTGATCCCAGGCACAAATAAAGCACGTGATAATGTAAATGAACCACCATCAGCAATAGTTAGAATGATCTTACCAACTCCCATGATAGGATAAGAGACATTGTTGGTGCATGTGATAGTATTCCCTATAGGGGCAGGCTGGACTGAAGTGAAGGAACTATGCTATGTTTGGTTGCCCCACTCTAAAAGTACCAAACACATGAGTGTACTATAGACATACACTATTCATGAGAAGATGGTTCATAAGTGCAAACAATGGTAAATGCCCATTCTTCATTTTGCACAAG
>CM035430.1:78467924-78480424 GCA_020310875.1 Ceratopteris richardii | reverse complement strand
TATGTACATCATCCATTTTAAGAGTGGATGTGCTTCGAATATTCTTTTTCTTTCTTGAACCTGTTCGTTTAGTATCACACACCATTTCTAAGTTATATTTACCTGTGAATGCATTACTACTTTTAGTGTAATACCAATGCACCATCAAAGCCTCTATTCTTCTTTGATCAATATCTTTAGTTATCTCTAAAACCTTTGCAATCCAAAATGGTCTGGTAGCCTCATCACCATCAGCAAGTACTGCAATAAGTGTTCCAACATTTATCTCTATTAAATTTCCTTGCCATCTTGCTTGTGCCTGTTTTGTCATCCTTGGGCCTACATAAATATTTATTTTTGGTGGATGTATAAAACTTTGAAGTGCATCTGCATTACATGCTTGGGCCACATTCACGGATCTTTGTGTACAAAAATCCCATGTGAATGGAACATCAACTGGCCAGTGACCTGCAATTGTATACTGTATAATCTCTTCTTGATGATTGAAAAAGTCCTCCCACCAAGATACATCTTAATCTCCAGCATATTTTTTTGCACGCTCAATATGTCTCTTCTTTTCAATGAGTGCATGCATCCAGCTTTTACTTTGATCAACCACATTTCCACATCTTTCTGTATTGTTTGTATCTTCATATGGTGATTGTTCTACACCATACACTGTAGACAAATTAGGCACCTGCAATAAGAATTTGCATCCCTCTTTAGGCTCCCACCCAAGAGAAGATGAATACTACTTTGCAAATAAAAGGGTTATTTCATCAACCCTCCTCATCAAGAATACATGGTTGAAACTAATATTGTGCAATGGAGCCAAAACCTTAGCACTGTTATCAAGGCCCATTGAGCAAAAGTGCTTAAAGTCATAAATCTGTGTGAGGTGTTGAACTTCTGGTTTTGGAGTATATGCTTCTGAAATCAACTCAGATAAAATCGGAAGAGTAAAAGCATTGTTACATGCCATCTTCTTAGAGAAAGTACTGAACATTTGACCAATGTGACATGAGTGTGGCCAACCAGAAGGAAAATTACCTTAACCTTCTGAAATACCTGTTTTTCAACAAGCATGCTTAAATATCCAAAGACTGTAGAATTTTTATTCTCTCTTGTAGTATTATCAAGTTGCAAATATAGAGTTGGTGGCAAAAGACCCTTCCATGATTGCAAAACACGATGAATGACAGTAACTGTAAGGTTTGGATCATTATGCACATTTGGATATGTGAAGAAAACCTTGGACATTACAGTTCCATAGTATACCAAAGCACCAACCAAATGCATTTGCACAAGGACTACATCTCCAACGTCCTTAGGGATGCGATAAAAATGTGGCAAACAAGTTTTTTTTTAATCCATACCATCGATCAACAAACACATATAACGCTCCGGATTTCTGAGTTCTTTACTTCGATGATGAATTGCTTTCTTTCTCTCTAAAGCTTGACTCTCACGATCGCTGTTAAGAAGGTTTTTAAAATTATTCTTTTCCTGTGGTGTTGTAGCCCCTTTTGCCATGTTTGTCAAAGTGGCGCAAACTGAACATTCACCCATTCTAACTTTACGAGGAATAGACACATTGTTAAACTCTTCCTTCCATAATCAGGTAAAGTGACGATACAACACATACTTCTCATTTCTATTTTCCATGTATTCTCTATATATTTGAAATACCTCTCGACGAGTAAAGTTATCTGACAAGTGCAACCTTCCAGTTGTAGGCATAACCTCACAATGCAAGCTAAAATAGTTCATCATCCAATTCATTGCATGATGTCCAATAGATCCTTTGGTCCCAACATGGAACATATCCAAAATGAGATCCCCATTCAAAAGCCCTTGTTGAACCCTATGTATTCTAAAATTTCCCACACCCATTGCAATTTTAAATGTAGCCCTACAGCATCGCATCCCTTGACTAAAGAAATATTCAAAAGCAACACATGCTACTGACATGTTATCCTCAATCATTTGCATGCGAGAAACAAGGTATATATCCTGCCTGTCACTATCTAAATGGAGGAATTTTTCTCTTAGGTGCTTTAGTTTCTTCATTCCTAAATTGTACAAACATTTCAAACCACAACAATGCTTCACAATATCCAATGCAATCTGTCTATCTGAAGTAAGAAATTTAAATCTTTTTTGACTTACTTCACGAGGCCTTCTTTTAAATCGTAGATTGAGCTTGCTTTGCTTTTCCGTTGCTCCACATGCACTTGAGTCAGAAGGGAGATCAATGGTTGGATCAAATGGGAGATCAAGAGGTGCATTTGGTTGAGCAACATTGCACTGTGAATTGGATAACTTAAATGACTCAACAGAAAACATAGAATCATCAGCACGTTCTAAACCATAGGGATCATCACTTCTGTGGAAAGGGTCAACTAAGAACAATGAATCCGAAATTGTATCAATATGAGCAGAGGAAGCTGATGCCCAAACATCCACTGAAAAGATTGAGCTCATCTTCACTCAGTTCACAGAATATTGAAGATGAATGACCTTTTTAAATAAGTAGAAATCCGAGATCAAGTGAAGATGTCACATCAAATGTCACATCAAGAAGATATGAAATCAAAAGTTCATTTAAGTACATTAAATAACATTAAACATCAAATTACATCAAATCACTTAATTACTCAAATATACACTAATAAGGGAACCAAAGATTTGATTCACTTTTGAAAGATGAGATACACAGTTGATTTCTAACTAGATATGAGTCATTGAGTCTTAGCATTGTGAGTGAATCAAAATATATCCAAGTTGAGTTCCAACTGGATTAGATATTAAAATTGTTTGGAGTAGTGCCATTGAAGACTATACAGGAAGAAATTTTACCTTTGGTTAAGATTTCAAGGATTAGGTTTTATTGTGGTCTTGGCTAGATCTCAAAGAGGTAGATGAAAGTATATTAAAAAAGAATTATGTGTAAAAGAGGTACACGGAAATGTATATGTAAGAAGTATATGGAAAAGTATATGTAAGAATTAAGTATATGCTTGTTACAAAAGATTTTCAAATGAATTTTGAATCTACGATTTTTTTGAACGTTGGATGCAAAGACAATGAGTGACGTTTGAAATTACCAAGCTATTTTGTTGAAATTACCAACATATTTTGTCGAAATTACTCCAGAGCTCTTTACTTGAATGTTTATTCATACATTGATTTTCCATTTCAACAATGTGTTACAAGATAAATGTGAATATGAACTGAAGTGAGAAGGATAACACTATAAAGATGTCATTAATCTCCTGTATTCAACACAACTTAGACTTGATTTTTTCCCAAGCAAGAGATTCTAAGAAACAATTTATACATGAGATTAGACATCCTCATGTACATACCATACTCTTGCCATTGAAGTGTAATTTCCATGCAAATGTATATAAATAGTTGCAAGGTTCTATGAATATTTCATTAAAGTGGAGGTGAAACAACCTATTTGTGTGAGTGGTATTTCTTGGTTAGATAAGTTGACAGATATAGTTAGCAACTGGACTCATTCAGTTAGATCCAGTTAGTCTCTGGTTCAAGTTACCCAATTGCCTATAAATAGCAGAGGAGGAGATCATTCTCATTTTCAAAATCCACGAGCAAGAGAGAGCAACAGAGCACAGACAACCATGGAGCATAGAGCTCATCATACCAGCAAGGCAACTCTGATGGAGAAGAAGAATGTTGGCAAGAGTACCAAGAGGTAGACAAAATCATACCAAAAAAAAAGATTCCTAAAATATTCCTTTTGTATGTTTGTGTAAATAGTCTGCTTTCTAGGTTTTTATTTTTCTTAGCTCCTAAAATATAGATCCAATGAGGGTACAACTCGATACCTGGCATCGACTTGCACCCTCAAGTCGATGCCAGGCATCGACTTTTAGGTGCAGTCGATGCCAGGCATCGACTTTTAGGTGCAAGTCGATGCTAGGCATCGACTTGACGGTGAAAGTCGATGCCAAGCATCGACTTTTAGGTGCAAGTGGATGCCAGGCATCGACTTGAGGGTGTAAGTCGATGCCTGGCATCGAGTTGTACCCTCAAGTCGATGCCTGGCATTGACTTGCACCTAAAAGTCGATGCCTAGCATCGACTTTCACCGTCAAGTCGATGCCTGGCATCGACTTGCACACAAAAGTCGTTGCCTGGCATCGACTTGCACCTAAAAGTCGATGCCTGGCATCGACTTGCCTGGCATTGAATTTGGCCTGAAAGTCGATGCTAGGCATTGACTTTAGGGTGTAAAGTCGATGCCAGGCATCGAGTTTTAGGTTCAAGTCGATGCCAGACATCGACTTTTAGGTGCAAGTCGATGCCAGGCATCGACTTGGACCTTTGAAAAACAAAATAACATATGAGCTGATATTTCCAAGCGCCTTCAGGGATGCGGAGTCCAAGAGTGAGAGGCCCTTCAAGAAGTTGAGAGTGACCATGAGCTGTGGTGATCATCAAAGTGACAAATGCATTGGTCACCAAGCAAAACCAAAGAAAGTTATTGCATCCTTATCCTCTTAGAAGGCCAGCAACCCGGTTGGAATATCCTCTGGTGGACAGAGTAGCATCAAAATTCCTGAGGATGATACAACTATGAAGGATAGGTCGAGGGACGCAGAGGTCTTAAGGACAGATCGTCCACTATGAGACATGACAAATCTGGAGTGGTGCCTTCAGTATGTTGAAGAAAAGAATGCAGTCCTTCTTGTGTTCGTAGGGGCATATGGGAGAGGAAAGATCACGACAACACAGGGTTTTCAGTATGGCCTTGTGTACAAACTAGATTATGAAGATGAGGATTCTGACAACCTCCTTTTCTTGGTAGAGACATCGAAAGGTTTAAGAAATGTTATATGCAAGATGGATTTCTTGTGCCTAGAGTGCTGTGTTTCAGATGGGCTTGCTAAGATATGCAGGGACTCAGTGAATCTTATCAAGGACTTGATGCCATGGATCCAGGGCAACATCATGCCAACACAATAGAAGATGACAACCCCTGTAAAGGCAAGGGGTAAGCAGAGCGTGCAGAAAAAGTTCCAGAAGAAAAACAAGAGAATTGCAAAAGAGGAGTCTTCTGACTCAAGCTCTAGCTCTAAGGATATAATAGTTGCACGTGGTGGAGAGCTTGCCTCAGGTGTTCTTGGTACTGAGCAGAACAAGATGAGGGAGGACATAGCTAGAAGAAAATTTGTGAAGAAGGGGCAGTTGTTCCACCTACCAATCAATATCATCCATAGGCCACCGATAGATCCAATCACAGGGAGGAGGCCCCTTGAGATCAGGGAGTTACACAATTTGCACGTGCAGAATCTTAAGAAGAAAATGAAAATAAATCCTCATGCTACTGTTGTTCCATTCCTTGTCATGGTGGATCCGAATGAGTGCAGCTCTGTGGAGGAGTTCAATGAGGTTTTGTTTGAGGATTATACTTATTATGTGATTGGAGGTTCACACTCTACAGAGGCCCGTAGACAGCTAGTGAAGGAGCACCCTACCACATTCTTCTTTAGGTATGCAGAGTGCAAGATATATGCTGGTCTTACAACTGAGGAAGCCAAGCTTCTTGCTTGGGATCACAACAATGACAATGACTACAGGCAAAAAATGTCCTCCATAGAGAGAATTTGGTTCTTCCACCATGAATATGAAGATTGTCTCGTGAAGGAAGCTGGAAGAATACATCCCAATCTACAAAAGCAATGCCTTATTGAGGTTGGAATTGCACTGGATGAGAATAGAAAGTCTGATGCTTTGAGGAAATATGATCCATGGTTTCAAGTGGCATTCACATCAAGTGAGATCTGGGATCTGCAAAATAAAATTTTCACAATGTGGGAGAACAAGGAGGTCAAGGGCCAGAAGCAACGGAAGTCGAGGCGAGACCCAGAGGTTGATCTGAAGGGAAAGGGAAAGAAATTTGACCTCTCAATTGAAGAGGCTCCTGAGAACATGAAGTTGACACCATGGAGGGCCCTTCAAGGAATCAAGGATGATACATTGATTATATCAACTTTGTCAAGGGTAATCTCCAAGGAGGTAAGCCTGGAGGAGATGGTGACTGAGCTCAATAAGTATGTATGTTATTCTCAGATCCTTTTTCCCTCCTCCCATGTATCTGGTCTAACCTAGTCTCTTTTTTATTTCTGTGACTGTAGTCATAAAGTATACATGAAGATTCAGGAGGTGATGATGAAGAGGCTAGGTTGCTTTTCTTGGACAGAGGTCCAAGCAGACTATCCAACCACATCATCCTACAAAGCTTTATCAGAATATTTTATCCTGTTTTGTGATTGGGTAGGTTCTCTTTTCTGAGGTTATGCCTTGTTTGCCATTAGGTTAGATGCCTTGATTCACCTAACCAATTTGATGCCAGGCTTTTAGTAGGAATTTGATGCTTGGCATCGACTTACTGCTAAATTCCATGCCTGGCATTGACCTGCTGCCAAAAGTTGATGCCTGGCATTGATCTCCTAGCATAAGTCGATGCCTGGCATCGACTTGGGGGCATAAGTCGATGCCTGGCATCGACCTCGTGGCATAAGTCAATGCCAGGCATCGAATTATGTCCCAAAGTGGATGCCAGGCATCAACTTTCAGTAGAAAGTCGATGCCTGGCATCTACCCACACACAAAATCGATGCCATGCATTGATTCCTTATGTTTTTTTTTTTTAATGTAAAGGAAGTTCGGCAATAGCCTACTCTCCCGGACTTGAATTAAATTAAGAAACAAAGGTACAATAGAAGGGGACTAGTGCCCTCGGGACCCCCCAAATCCCACAAAGCAGGGGAAGCTTGATTGAATCCTAGGTTGCATTACAGAGAAGGTTTATCACCCTCTCATCGCCCTCATGCGGGGCCCACTTGGGTTTGAGCTTGTTGTTGATCAACAGGAGGACTTGGTGATGCCTGAAGGGGGGGGATTTCTTACTGTTGACAATCCTTTTGCCAAGGAGGAATAGTGATTTCTCAATCGACCACTCCCTGGGGGGATCGCCGAAGTTGAGAGCACACCTCTCCCGCCAAATTTTCCACAGGACTTCCCCTCTGATGGCGTTCCAGAGTGTCGCAGAGCAGCCGATCGCTTCTCCCAAGAGGACTTGTTTCCAACTAAGCTGTTTTTGAAGTCTGATTTTCGTTCCAACCGTCTGCCAGATTCTGTAGGAGTTGGGTCAAGTAAGGAAGATGTGTGGGACATCTTCGATAGCCCGGTGGCAGCGTTTGCACCAAGGAGGGATCCCACAAAGTTTGCTAGCCTTATGGTTGGTCTAAATTCCTCGATGAAGAATTTGCCATAAGAGGACAGACTTCTTAGTCTCTATAAGGGGGTGCCAGATACCCATGAATTTCATGTCCCACCGAAGCCGCGTCCAAGACAGGCACCACTTCTTGTTGAGGCTGATCTGGTGGTCAGCCGTTTCTTTGATGTTCAGGATTTTGAGTAGGCTATTTCCATTCTGCCATTTGAGACCAAGCGAGTTCGGTGTGTCGTGTCCCATGAGAAGGCGAGTCTTGTGACGATCCCATGCGAGGCATCTGCTTTGCAAAGTGTTCCATTCTTCGTAGGAGATGTTTATGCGAGGGTCAACATCCTCGAAGTTGATCCAGCTGTTGGTGTCATGTTTCCAGAGGTGTTTCCATTTTTTGAATCCTTTGTTCCATAGCTTCTTGGCATTTTGAATGTTCCACGACTCCACACTCCGGATGCCATGTATCGGAAACCAGATAGAGTCGTTTTGTCTGATTCCGGCCGCCCACTTCCAGTCCTCACTAATTCTTGTGAAGCTTTTGACTTTATTCCAGCCCTTCCAAAGGGAGCACACGAGATTGGAGCCTTTCGGGAAGACGGGGATCGGGGAAAATAGCAGGGTCATGATGTCAAGATTCTTCCAGTTCGGGAACCCCATGAGGGCCAACTCATTCTTGTTTTTGAAGATCAGCTTGGCCCACGAGGCCTCCCTATTGCACCAAGCCATAATCATCCATTTGGCTGCCAGTTTGTTAGCCATACACCCAATGTCCAGGATACCAAGCCCCCCGCTATCTCTGGGGCTAGTGCAGATGGCCCATTTGATTTTAGGCACCCCCCTTCTGTTATGATCGCCCGTCCAAAGAAAGTTTCTACAAATACTATTCAGTTTGGACAGGCCTTGCTCATTCGGTCTCCAACAAGAAAGGAAATAGATGGTAGAAGAGAGGAGGAATGTGTTGATAACCATCGCACGTCCAGCGAGATTGATTTGCATACCTCTCCAGTAGTTGAGCTTGTTTTCGAGTTTGGCCAGCACCCAGTTCCATCGCTGCTCCATAGAGACGCCAAACCCCAAGGGGATTCCAAGAAGTCGAAAGATTTGGCCCTGCGGAATGATTTGACAGCCATGATCAATGAGAAGGCCAGGATGATGTCCCACAATAGCCCTAAAGGCGGTCTTAGAGTGGTTGATTTTGGATCCAGAGGCATCACAAAAGGTAGCAAGACACCTCCAGAAGGTCTCCAGGCTGGTAATATCATTGTGAACGAACGCGTTCATATCATCAGCAAAAAGTCTCATGATGATTTGACAGTGGTCGTGAGGCAGCCGAAGGCCTTTGATATTGCCAGCCTCCACATGATGTGCCACTAGTCTGCTCAGCCCCTCAGTGGCGATGGCAAAAAGAAGGGGGGCCAGAGGGCACCCTTGTCTAATAGATCTTTTAAGATGGATCGCCTTCGAAAGTTTGCCGTTAACGTTAATTTGGGTCGTTGCGTTTCCGAGAAGGGTCGCGATCATCTTGGTGAATTTCTGACTAGATCCGAGATCTTGGAGCGACTGCAGAATATAGTCCCATTCTAGCCTGTCGTAGGCTTTGTCAAAGTCGATCTTGAGGAAAACCACATCTTGATTGGACTCATTTGCAAATTGAATACCTTCCCAAATATCCATAATGGTTTCCAGGATAGACCTGCCTTTGATGAAACCTTTTTGGTCCTCACTAAGCCATGATCTCAGGTGGCACGAGAGTCTGTTGGCGATGACTTTGGCAATGATCTTGTATCCTGTTTGGAGCATCGTAATAGGCCGCCAGTTCTCGATTCTGTTCTTTTCCCCCTTCTTGTGAATCAACTTGATAATTCCATTATTTAGACAAGAAGGAAGAGCACCAAACTTTAGCGCTTCTTGCCAAACCATCCGAAGAGGGGTGGCAACCACCAGCTTGAAGGATTTAAAGAACTCGTTAGTGAGTCCGTCGGGTCCCGGGCTTTTACCGAGAGGGAGGGCATCAATGACCTCAATGATTTCTGATTCAGAGATAGGGGCATGAAGCAGGGAGAGGAGGTTGGGTGGTATTCTCCGGGGGGAAACCCTAGAAATGGCAGCCATACAGTCCCTTCTATGGTGGGAGAGGGGGTTCGAGGTTCCCATGAGTCTCGTGAAGTGCCCTTCGATGATGCCAAAATTATCTTCTTCCGAATTGCATACATTGCCATGAGGGTCTAGCAGTAGGGGGATCGATTCTCTGTTGTGTTTTCTTTTAAGGATACGGCACATCTCTTTGGTGGGTTTGTCGGCTTTGCCAGCCCACCACTCCTTGAAGAAGATTTGCAAGTTTTTCCTTTGTATTTCTTCCTCGTATCTCAACACTGCTCTGATTTTTCAGAGACCTTTCTGGGCTTGGCGTTTTCCTTTGTTCACTTCCTCCTCGAGCCGCCAGAGTCTGTGGTAAAGAGCTTCCCTACGAGCCCGCCGCACAGTCTCTGATGGAGAGTGTTAATCTCCAAAAGAACAACCTACTCTTGAATTTAGAACACCTCTATATCAAGAGTAAGTCAAAACCTTCACTAAATTATAGGTCCAATCTCCAAATTATCAAAATTAAGAAAATCTGTGAAGAAAGTGAAACACAGAAAAGTCTGCTGCAGAATTTCTTCACATTGACTTATCAAACATGTAAAGTTTTTGATGAAACTTTGTACGAATCATCTCCTAGGAATTGCGCATCACCTCCAAGTTGAATCACTTGAAAAGCTTTAGTATAACTTGAGAAATTGTCTTTACAAGTTACCTATGTCTGAATCTGCACTTCTGAGAAGTCGATTTAGACACCCCTAACTTCTTAACTTTGGTTCTCACAATATTTAACCCGTTTTGCCAAATGCTTTTAGCCACGAGTAGATCACCTTCCAACTTAAAGATTAAGTGCTTGCTTGCACAAAACTTTAAACTATGGAGTGAGCACTAACCAAAAGATTAAACTCGAAATTTGCGCCTGTTTCAGAGAACTGTAGACACTCAACACATATGAATGTTCCTACTAACAATTCTCCTAGCCTGATTACAATTAGACTCTGAAATTCAGGTCACAGGCTCATTAACTAACAACTTAGATATCCTCAAAAGGATTTCACAAATGATCAAACACAGAAGGAGCAGACACGAAAAGATCGGGCGCAAACTTTCTTCATTAACTCAGAAATTTACAACTGAGTGATGAGAGCTAACTCAAACTAACTTTTCTCTATCTCTTGACTCCTAACTTCCTCAATCTTAGCTTCTACATATGCTCTCATAAGCTCTCATAAATGCCCCGACTTTTCTCAAAGTATTTATAGACAATTTGTACAAGGTTCTCACTTAAACAAAGATCTGAGTCACCTATGACTATACTAATGTACATATGTGTACACTTTTCTTATCCTCTGAATATGTCTTTCTTCCAAGCTTCAATGGTTGATCCTTCCTTCACTCTTTAACCTTCCAAGTCTTCAATTGGTGATTGGTCTGCACCAACAGTCTCGAGCATCTTCTTAGTTCTGATCATGATCTTACGAGACTTGTCGACCGCACTTCTCCAGCACTTGGCTGGGGCCAAGCCAGAGTCGAACGCCACCTTCCACACATCGGCAATCTCTTGATGGACGGAGGGGAGAGAGAAGGTGGCCGCGTTGGCATGGAACCACGGAGCCTTGCAGATCTTGTTGGAAGGTTGGAAAGTGATAACGATCGGGTAGTGATCAGAGATAGTGAGGTCAGTGCGTTGCGTGATGGTAGGGTGGCCCCACTGATGAGTAAAACTCTGAGAGATGTAGCATCTATCGAGTCTAGCTTTCCTCAGGTCCTCGCCCGCTTGGAGATTCGACCAGGAAAAGCCACTCGAGTCTTTGAACTCAACCAAATCCGAGTGGAGTTTGGTCATGTCCCACGTTTCTTTCTCCCGACTGTCGATGACCCTGCCCTTGCCCATCCATCTGTCCATAGGGTCCTCCACCATGTTGAAGTCTCCACATATAAGCACGTTGTGGGGAAGCGAGTCTAAGGAAGCCCAAGTGTTCAGTCTCTCCAAATCCCCGTTAGGGGCGTACAAAGAAACCATAGTAACACAGAGAGGAGCACCAAAAGAAACAGCAATCCAACGGTGACTTACATCTTCAATGGAGTTCTCAAGCTTTTCAAACCAGAGTTGTTTAACACCGATAACCGTTCCTCCAGACCCCCGCTGGTGCTTCGTTGGGATCCACACATGGGCCGAGGAGACCTGTCTGAGCCGTTTCTGGAGGTCTTCTCGGTCAATTTTAATCTCTTGAATACATATAAAGTCTAGGTTTAAGCTAATGTCGCGAAGCCATTGACCAATGATGGTCGCTCTTGAGGGGTCAGTTAGCCCTCTAGCATTTAGCGAGATGACAATCATTTCTGTATTGATCCCTCTTTGCGGGAGGGGGCTTTGTCCTTTCTTCTCTTGGCTTCGTCTTTCTTTTTCGCTGGGATCTGATCCTTATGTTTTGTTTGCTGTATTGAAGAGCTCATTTAATTCTCTTTCCACTTTTTTCTGCAGAAACCAAAGAAAAGTAAGTCTGCAGAGCTACTAGATGATTGCCCCCCTACATTCCTCGCTCACATTCAAAGAGCAAGGCATGAGAAATCTAGACTGAAAGCCAAGGAGATGGATTTTGATGATGAACCTGATCTGAAATGTTTCTCCAATCCCCTAGACCCCCTTAGGCCTGTATATTACAATGTATTCTATAGTGATGTAAATAACATTTGTTCTGTTGTGCCTAGAAAGCATTTCTCCCTTCTAATAGCAGACATACCCTATAGATTTAGGATGATGGGATCAGTTAATGATGATGAACCCTTCAAACACCCTCAAATTCAGAAGATGGTCACTGATTTTGCAGAGTTGACTATGTCTCCTCTTTGGAGGATAGTAATTTTCCATAGCAGAGACCAGTCTTTCTCTGTTTCAATTGCTCTGAAGGCAAGATGTCATGCTGTGGAGTGCGTCACGTGGTAAGTAATCTTCTTTCTATCTCCATGGCTTTAATGATGCTCTTTGTGACTCATAGTTCTTGTTGGCAGGGTGAAGACAAACGTCAATCACACTCCTTTGCATAGGTTTGTGAGCTCCACTGAATGCATTACAGTTGGCTATTATGATGAAGTAAGCAAAAGGAGAGTCAGGGAGCATTGCAATGAGAATGGGATCTCAAATGTGCTCATGTTCCCAGTTGTTACCAAGAAACTTTGT
>CM035430.1:78427924-78455424 GCA_020310875.1 Ceratopteris richardii | reverse complement strand
AGCCAGATTTTAAGAAATGCTCCATGTTTTGTCTATCGTTAGATTGAAGCATGATCTAAAGGCTACAATTCATCCCAAAGATCAAGAAAGCACCTTTAAATGCGCATGCTTGGATTCGTATTTGATCGACGATCACGGATGACTGCGCCAGCTCCTTCTCTCACTACTGTCATCAGCTGACTTCCCATCTAATGATGGCCTTGGCAGTTATTGTCTATTCTTGTCCCCCCATCTCTTTAAATCCTCACCATTCGTATATGAAATCCAAAGGTTACAATATCTTCACCATGCGCACTAAATTCAAAGGAATTATTCATCAATATTTTAATCTACAAAACCATCCGTGGTTTTCCATGTCACCTTAATCTTTCTACAAGATTAATTTTAATCCTTGAAAATTAGGGATCCTTACAAGGCCCATGCAAGGTTCATTTTTTCCCCTAATGATCTATCTATCTATCTATCTATCTATCTATTTATCTATCTATCTATGATTTATTTACTTATGGAAGTCAAAAGATGTCTGAGTTAAATCTATGGCATAAAAGGCTAGGTCATTTCAATGAGAGAGCCATAAAGGAAATGTCGAAGAATGATGTGGTGCTTGGTTTGCCAAATGTTGAAGGGCAACACATGGTGTAAAAGTGTGAAGCTTTTCGATTAGGCAAAGCACACAAAAGTTCATACAATAAATCAGGGTACAAGTATTCAAATATGCTTGAATTGGTTCATACAGATGTGTGGGGTCCTTCAAGGGACTATAGCATAAATGGATCGAGATATTATGTGTTGTTTGTTGATGATGCAACCAGATGGATTACTTTATATGTAATCAAGGACAAATCAGAAGTGTTCAAGACATTCAAGCATTATCATGCTTATGCAAAAAGGATTACAGGACAGAAGCTCAAGAGATTGAGATCAGATGGAGGAGGAGAGTATTTTTCTAAAGAGTTTGATGATTATTTGTGGAATGCAGGTATAAAAAGAGAAGTAACTTGCAGGTACTCCCCTCAACAAAATGGAGTTGCAGAAAGAAGAAATAGAACTCTTGTAGAGTTTGCAAGAGTAATGATGAAAGAAAAGAATTACCCAAATTACTTATGGGCAGAAGCTATCAATACTACAACATACCTTGTGAATAGGTTACCTTGTAAAGCTTTGAATGGAAGAACTCCTTATGAAGCATGGTGGGGTAAGAAACCTACTCTTGATCATTGTAAGGTATCTGGATGTTTAGCATATGCTTATGTTCCTCCACAATTGAGACATAAGTTAGAACTCAAAGCAGAGAAGTATGTGTTTATTGGGTATGATGATAGACATATGGGTTACTGATTGTTGAGTACGTCCATCCACAAAGCAATTTCTTGTTACCAAAGATGTTACATTTGATGAGCAAAGCACATGGTATATAGGGTTAACAAATGATTATGTAGATGTTAAAGAAATACAAAGGAAAGGGAAGACAAAAGTAAGTGTGTATAAAGAAGATATTGATGATGTTGATTATAAAAGTAAATTGCAGGATAATGTTGAAGATGGGCCAAGATTTGATCCAGAGTCAAATGTGGTTGAGACTTCAAGAAGTGCAGAGGTCAAAAGATCCTTGAGAGAAAGAAAAGAGCCTATCAGGTATAGCTATGATACATCTTTCCTAACAAAAAAAGATTATGCTTACATTGTGAAGACAGAAGAGGATCCAATCACATATGAAGAAGCTAAAGGTAAACAGAATTGGGGGAAGGCAATGCAAGAAGAGTATGATGCTCTACTTGAAAATGAAACATGGGAATTGGTGCCAAGACCAAAGAATCAAAAGTTCATTGGATGTAAGTGGGTGTATAAAACAAAAAGGTTTGCAGATGGTAAGGTGTTTAGATACAAGGCTAGACTTGTGGTCAAAGCTTATGCCCAAAACTATGGGGTAGATTATGATGAAACCTTTAGTCTTGTTGCTAAGATGTCTACAATTAGATCATTGATTTCTCTCCCTGCTTCTAAAGGATGGAAGTTATCAAAATTAGATGTGAAGAATGCATTCCTGAATGGATACATTGCAGATGAAGTGTACATGGAGCAACTAGAAGGCTTCATGGATTCAATTGGATCAGATAATGTGTGTAAGCTCAAGAGAGCTTTGTATGGTTTGAAGCAAGCCCCAAAAGCATGGAATTAGAGGCTTGTTAAGTTCTTGAATGAATGTGGATTTCAAGCATCAAAGGCAGATAGTAGCTTGCTAGTGAAGGGAAGTGAAAATGGATACATATACATGTGTATTTATGTTGATGATATTATTATCACAGGTACAGATGCTCAAGGAATCAATGAGCTTAAGAAACAAATAGAGAAGGAGTTTAAGATAAGTGATTTGGGAAACTTATCTTATTTCTTAGGAATGAAGATTGTATATACTCAACATGGAGTATATGTTACACAAGAGAGATACTTGAAGAATCTTCTGGTCAAGTTCAACATGGAAGATTGCAAGTCTTTAACTACACCATTGGAGGTAAATCATAAATTAAGCAGGTATGGAGGTGAAGAGTTTAATGACATGAAGAAATATCAGAGTTTGGTAGGTAGTTTAATCTATGCTACCTTGACAAGGCAAGATATATCATATGCAGTAGGTGTGTTATGTTAATTTATGCATTGTCCAAAGAAGACTCATTGGATTCAAGGTCAAAGGGTACTCAAATATATCAAAGGAACCCTAAGTGAAGGTCTGTATTATGGATTTACTTCTAATACAAGAATCAAAGTGTTTAGTGATGCAGATTGGGCAGGTGATTCAGATGATAGAAGGTCTACTCATGGGTATCTCTGTTATATTGGAGATAAGTTAGTTTCTTGGTGCTCAAAGAAGCAACATACAATTTATTTGTCATCCACAGAAGCTGAGTATAAAGGAAGGGTAGAGGCTGCAAAAGAAGTGATATGGTTAAAGACCTTGTTATTTGAGTATAGATAATCCTTAGGATGATAAGGAGTAATGTAATAGACGCGGGATAAGTCTAGAACCATATGTATATAAGTCAATGATTATAGCTCAGTGATGAGTAGCACCTCCTTTAATGTCAATCCGGGAACACATGAGGATGGTATGAAGACCTCGAACAAGTGATGGCACAAGTGTGTGAGTGAGAAGCACACTAACATGCACACACATACACACACATGTGCACACAAGGCAAGAACAAAGAGAGAGACAATGGAGTTCTTTTAGATTACTCAAAAGTGCTCTTACAAGTTCAATTCTACAACAAGCTAACATAAAAAATGAGCTCTCTAGCTTTTTTTATAGTTTTTGACTAGCTTTGGCCTTGTCCAGACCTAGTGTCCGACCTAGTTAAAAATTAGGTTCTAGGGCCTATTTGAGGGCTCAAACGGAGTCTAAAAAATATGAAAATTGATAGGTAGGTACTTCTAATGATCCTCAAGCTCAAGGACTCCTTGGCTTGCACAAAATGTTGTTACAAAAAGGTGGAATGGTATTTACAATGGTGTAAAGTGACTAAAATCACTATTTAGGAAGTATTAATTCAGGAAAAATGATGGGCCTATCGGCCAAATTTTCTTTGACTGCTTTGCCTGCTTGGCCCTTCTCGTTGGCTCCCTTGTCTTGTAATTCCTTGACCACCTTGACCACTGCCAACACTCCCCCCTCTCTCGCGTCTGTCATCTCTAACAGACCCTTGTTGTGTGGACCATTGGATGTAGTACTCCACGACATCTATGGCTAAGTGATGTTCTACTATTCTCAGCCCTTTGGCCAAATCAGTGAGTAGGGCATCCCAATCTACTAGCCCGGGTACCTCCGGATGTGGCATGCATAGCTGTTCTGAATGTAGAGCCTGTTCAACCGCAAATAGCTGTAATAGGTGAGATGGTTTGGGTATGAATATCTCGGAATGATATTTCCAGAACCCTGTGATAAACATTTCCTCAAATGTTTGCTTGAAGCAGGCTGGTAGATACTTGATACGAGCATGCCACGCATAGACAACAAAGATGGGTAGTGTTATGCTCATATCGTAGGCGAGATCCTAGTTGCCTTCATTGAATCCGAGAGCCGAAAGGTGAGGTTCTTTGACATTTCTAAAGATTTTAAAAGTGATTAGCATTAACTCAAATATTTTGAGGCACATTTGTGCCATGATTTCGGGTACATTGTTGAATCTGACTGCCCAGTGTGGGATGGTTGAAATCATGTAGCCGACCATGGGTTGGCCACGAGGGGGTGCTAAGTACACATAGTTTAACCACTTTTCACATCCTTGAACTGTCAAAACTGTTTTGGTGTACTCTGGCCAAGACCTTTGTCGAAAGACAGGGCAATAGCATGGATTATACTTGATGTATAAAGGCATGTTATTCCAACTGCATACCATCTCAGGGTATGATTCAAGCAGACGTATGCTCTAAGTAGGTTGAAATATATTCCCGTGTGTGGCGCTTGCAAGAATGTCATCTGGTGCAAACTGTGTTGCCGAGGTTGGTTCTTTTGTTGTACGCTGCTTTATTTCAACATTATAATCTGCCATTAATACGCAGACTGGAACATACAAATCATCAGACGTGCCAATCCATCGATGATGGGAGAGGTTTCTGAAGACTGTATCTGTACTGCAACTCTCTCATCATGGGTCGCACCAATCTCCTCTAACGTTTGCATCCATTCAGGAGCTTCGATCTCCATTGTATCCATTCCTTCCTCTGTTTGCTTACCCCTCGTATCATCGAGTTGTTCTTTTTCTTCGATATCTGGCTTGGGTGGATTGGCTACTAATTGATCATGTTGTGCCTATAAGGTATTAAACTGCTGTTGTAATAGTCTCTTCTCCTTCTCTAAATTAATGAATCTTTCTTGTAGCATTTCATGATTTCTGAACAGGCTCGTATGCTGAGCATCTAGGTGCTGGTAATGCTATTGTAGTTGAGACATACACTAGTACAAAGTATTAAATACATTATTAATAGGAGTGGATGCGAGGAAGGTGTTGAATGCAGGAGGATAGGGAAAAGGGAAAGGGAGTGTGTTTGCTGTGCTTGAGAAGGGTGAAGTGGGTGCTGGGGGAATGGGAGATTGTGGGAATATGGGGGGAGGTAGAGGTGTGGAAGTGGGTGATATGTCCATGAAGTCATGTGTGGATGCGGTCATGGGAGTGATTGTGAACATGGGAATTGTCGGTGTGGTGATGGTTGTGAAGGTGTAAAGTGGTGTGTGCCGTTGTGAATATAAACCACCACAAAGTGTGATAGGGGGAATGGGGTTTTCAGTGGCTACAATTAGAATTACAGTGTCAGTGGTAGCATTTACACTAGTGGTGGTGTCAGGTCGTGTGGGTTGTGAGGGTTGACTCACATTCTGTGCTTCGATATGGGAAGTGAAATCTGAAGCTGTGACAGTGGTGGTGACAGTGGTAGTATGAGGTGAAGGTGGTGGAGTTGGAGGGGAGGGTGGTAAAGGGGGTGAAGGGGGTGCACCTGAGGTATGGGCTTCATCAGTGTGATGAATAGTATGAGTTGCACCTGTGGTTGTGGATGTGGTGCCCTATGGTTCTGATACCAAGACATTCATTTGTTTCCCTGGTCTAGAGGGGTATCTGACGTATCTTCGTGAGTGTGCGAGAGCGGTATGCACTGTCTTAGGTACGCCCAATGCATCAGCAATCATGTCAAGGGTTGCCCTGTATTGTTCATCCACACCTTTGTCCTCCAGGATCTGGTTCATGAGGTCCTTTCCTGCTGCCATGCAGAACTTTAACCTATGCATTGAGAAATGATCAAATCTTTGACCATCGAGATCGCACCTGTTTCAGGAAATAGTGAACATTTCTTCACATATGAATGTTCCTACTCATAATTCTCACAACCTATTTACAATTAGGCTCTCAAACTTTAACCATAGACTCATTGACTATGGAATTAGATGCCTACAAAAGGATTCTAGAAATGATCAAGAACAGAAGGAGAGTGCACAAAAACATCGGGCGCAATTTTTCTTCCATTACTAGAAAACTTTACATCTAGATGAGAGAGCTAATCTTCACACTTTTCAAGTGTCTAATAACTTCTAATCTTTCTGAATTGTTGTAATCTATACTCTCATACATATGCCCCGACATTTTTCCTTTGTATATATAGTCAAAATATTTACAAGCTCATGACTATACTAAAGTATAAGTGAACTATCTCTGAATTAATGTACATATGTGTACACATCTTCATCTTCTGGATATGGACTTACTTCATGCTTCATAACTTGATCTTTTCTTCACTCCTTAACTTCAATTCTTCATCAAAACATCAATTGTTGATTGCCCTGCACCAACATCAATATGTGTAGAATCAAAGCTATGGTCACTAGGGTCACTTTCCAAAAGTAATGGTGTTACTGGCACTATGACTCTATTCAGGTTCTCTTCTGTAGGTGCATACTTCACTGGGATTACGTTGGCTGGAGCAAGAGGTTGTTGTGCTAGCACTGGTTGAGATCTCTGTTGGGCCTGGTATTGTGGTTGGTAGGTTTGTTGAGGCCTAGTATACTGTTGTGGTGGGTACTGGTTCTGGTATCTTCCTTGTTGAGGGTATGGTTGTGGGTACGTTTGCCTAACTGCTTGCTTATTGTAGGGGCAATCTTGCACGGTATGATTGGTGTATCTCCATTCTATGGTACAATACTGGCTACCATGATTCACTTGGTGTTGAGCCATAATGGGACACACGTTTGCCATATGGTCACCTGCAAAAGTATAACATCTTTTTACTGGGGCAAATCTTGGAATTTGTTTAGTTGAGACTCCTAGCTTCTAAGCTACTTTCTCAGCGAGTTCCTCAACAGATGTAGACTACAAGGAAGAGAGGCTAAAAGAACTATCTAAATCTTTGTAGATTTTTGAAAGCTCTAATTCCTCCCCTAGGTTATCTTCTATGTCAATGCACATGCGTACACACTCTTCTATGGTCCTAGGGTCCTTCAAGTACACATATGATCTCAACTTTGTACTAAGCAGTCCATCTAGGAATAATGCCACTTGTTTCGCTGGTGTGGGTAACTCTGGAACAGGGCATCTCTCTAGGTATTGCCTAAACCTTCTTCGTGCAAGTCTAACCGTCTCTTGAGGGGTCTGCTTGAAGCTATGGATCAATGAGGAAGTATTATGCCTTATGCCACTCTTAGAGAATTCAGTGATGAATGCCTCTAGAAGTTGGTCTATGCTCCTGAACTATCTCTCATTCAATGGTTGAAACCATGTAAGGGCTATGTTCCTAGGGGTCAGACCAAAAGCATAGTACTGTGTGAATAGGTCCTCAACTTGTTCAGCTCTCAAGACTTGCCTAAACTCGGCCACATGATCATATGGGTCTCCAATGCCATCGAAATAATTCTTCATAGACTTGACCAAATGAGTTGGCCTCAAGGTCCTAGTGTGTTCTCTAGGCCTTGGTAGAGGGAATTAATCCACATTTCTTTGGTGTCTTGGGGCTCTAGGTCTCTCAGTTTCCACTCTATCCATCTCTATTCTCATCCTTTCTCTTCCCAAGGGATTGGCAAAGCTTACCTCTGGCCTGTCTCTACTTCTATCCCTTTGAGCCCCATGAGCTTGGGATGTTCTAGCTCCTTGGTGGCCATATGAGACATTGGATCTTGGTTGGGGAAAGATAAATTCACCCTTCCAAGTGTAGGCATGCCTACCATGTTGTGTGATCACAAAGATCCTCTCCGAAGTATTGTCTAAATAGGTCACTTTGCCTAGGCTATCAGGATCTTTGAACTCATAGATTGTGATTGTTCCTACCTCATTTGGTTGATCAGGCTTATACCTCCAAAAGGCATCATCCGTCTCTCGGTTTAAGAGTAGATCTATGCTCTTATTGTCTTGGGGAATCCACTTTGGCGTGATAATTCTAGTAAGGAATGATTTGCCTCGAGGGGTTTTAGGCTCTCCAGCTATGTTCCTTTGCTCTAGGTCACCTATGTCCGTTTCTGGGATCACGTTACCAAACTCGTCTGTCCTATCTAGGTAGCTGGTGACTACGTATATGGTTCCTTCTTTGTCCAGGTATGCTCCATTTTCAAAGTTGACAGCTAGATGTTCAATTCCAATGGGTTGGTGTTGGAACTAAAGGACTCACAAGGCAAGGAAGCTTACGAAGGGAGTCAGAGAGAAGAGAAAGCACAAGCAGACAGAGTAGTCAACGACGATCTGGCAAGTAGGCCAATATTTTTTCAGGACACTAAAGCATATCAAAGAGGTGGACACACAAGGAGAAGGAGCAAGTAGGGAGCTCGAAGATATGTATGTCAAATCGTTAGAAGAAATCCCTACAACAATAGTGATTTTTATCACTAAAAGCCATTGTAGATACCATTTCATATTTTTGTAGCTCCATTTTTTGCAAGCCAAGGAGTCCTTGAGCTTGAGGAGCATTCGAAATAGCTACCTACCAATTTTCATAATTTTTAGACTTCGTTTGAGTCTTCAAATAGGCTTTAGAACCTAATTTTTAACTAGGCCGGACACTAGGTCTGGACACGGCCAAAACCTAGTCAAAAACTATAAATAGAGCTAGAGAGCTCATTTTTGAGGTTAGTTTTTAATGCTTTTGAACTTGTATGAGTACTTTTGAAGTAATCTAAAAGAACTCCATTGCTTCTCACTCTTTGTTTACTGTGTGTGCACGTGTGTGTGTATGTGTGTGCATGTTAGTGTGCTTCTCACTCACGCACTTGTGCCCTCACTTGCTTGAGGTCTTCATATTATCCTCATGTCTTCCCGGATTGACATTAAAGCAGATGCTACTCATCACTGAGCTACACCAAATTTTTGGTGCCGTTGCCGGGGATCGAGCTTTGAGGACGAGCGTGTGATGGTAAGACGTAGCTTTGAGACGTTGGCGTTGTAGGTAATCTCTTCACTTTTCTTATTTTTCTCTTTCTTACCTCACCATCATCATCACCATCATCATCATCACCATCTCCCACCTCCATCTCCATCATCGCAAAAATTTGGAGTTTTGATCTTATCACCTTCTCCATTCCATTTCCCTCATTCCACTTGAGAGAGAGCGAGAGAGCAATATTGTGTGCATTTTTTTGCATGGTTGTTGAGTTTTCTTGCAGGATCCAGCTGTATCATCCCCTCCAGCACGTCGCACAATTGTTACGGGAATGTGCAAAATTGTCTCTATGTCGAAGCTTCTATCAATCGCGATTGACAAAAAGTTTCATCTTTTGGTAAAACTAAGTGCACCACAGTAGACTAAAGACCTTGCACATCAGAGATCCACAAAAATTTTTGAAAAATTGGCTTTTTTTTTCAGTCCATCATGATTGACACTGTCCATCGCGACGGACAGCAAGTCCATCGTGACTGACAAGCCACGACGGATACGTGTTCATCGCGATTGACAGCAGTCCATCGCGACTGACAGTGATCCATCGCGACTGATAGGAGTCCATCGCGACGGATACCCCTTGTCCATCGTGATTGACACTCCCTATCCATCGTGATTGACACCCGTCAATCACGATTGACACGTGTCCATCGCGACTGACAGGCCACGACGGGCAGCCCTGTCCATCGCGATTGACAGCCCAGTCGATCGCGATTGACAGCCATTTGCGACTATTTTTTAGGGTTTTGTAATCTGAAGATTTTGGTTAATTTTGGGCATGAACATTTCACTCTAGAGCACATAAGGAGGCCATAAGAAAATAACTTGAGAAGTCCTGTTTGCCTGTTAACCTGTTTGAACCCTGTTTTAACCCTAGAACCCTGAACTGGCATAGCTTTCTCATACGAAATCCATTTGCTATGATTTTTGTTTTGTTGGAAAGCTAGTGGGGTATTTTGAAGTTGACCATACCCAGGGGGAACAAAATTCAGGGTCCTTTAGAATTGTTTTCCCAAAAATCAGAGTGCAAATTGGTGTTTGTGTTACATGAATGAAAGTGATTGGTTCTGTCTTTAGAATTTAAGTCTTGAGCTAACTTTGGAACTCTTACAGATCTATTGAGAGTATCGAAGGGCATTCTAAGCAAGAGTAAGTGCAAGCGTGGGAACACGTTTCCTGGGCACTCAAGGGTAACTAGGAAGGAAACAAAAGGTTGGAAACTCTCAACTCCCTCTGTCAATTCCTAGCTTAGGCTAAGTTTGAGTAGTGCTAGGAGTAAGTCAGGACACGATAGGCATGTGACAAGTCAAAGACTATCTAAGAAATCAAGTTCAAGAGATAACTTGTGTGTGACCGAGAACTTTAAAGGAAAAGAACTTAACGAGGGACGATCAAATTAAGTGCAGAAATACACTCAAGTATACCTGACGACGCGATATCAGACAAGACCATAAACACAGTAATCAACTAAAAAAGAATCAAGTAACTGATACAAAAGAACTCAGCAACGAGGTTGTACTTGGGCAAAATAGGGGCTACTTAAATAGGCATATGAACCTTAGATCAGGAGGACATCTAGTAAGAGATAGACAAAGCCTTAGGTCTTCAGAGGCTAGCATTAATCATACTACTAGGTCTTGGGCCCAACAGTTGAATCACCACTCGCATTACCCTAGCTCTGAGACTAGTGAATCAGAGATGTCTCAAGGTATGGATTGACCTACAGGAAGTACAGGTGTGCCATATCTGTATAGGGTGGAAGGCCCCTACAAGACGCAGCTGGAATACCTTAGGACCAACCGATTAGGTGCTAGCATCTATGAGGACGGCCTAGGAAGATCCGTGGTCCAGATTAAAAATCCTGACCAATCCATTGGACTAGAACACCCAGCTGTAAAGTTTGAAAATGGAGCATACTTGGACAAAGAAGGAACCATATATGTGGTCACTAGTCACCCAGACAGGACATATGAATTTGGGAATGTAATACCTGAGACGGACATAGGTGACCTAGAGCAAGGGAACATAGGAGGAGAGCCTAGGACCCCTCGAGGGAAATCTATTCTTACTAGAATCCTCAATCCAGAGTGGATTCCCTAGGATAATAAGAGCATAGATCTGCTCCTAAATCAAGAAACTGATGAAGCCTTTTGGAGGTATAAATCAAATAGGCCAAATAATGTAGGGTCAATCCTGATCTATGAGTTCAAAGATCTTGATAGCCCAGGGAGAGTAACCTACTTAGATCACACTTCAGAGAGGATCTTTGTGGTTACAGAACATGACAGGCATGCTTATACTTGGAAGGGTGAATTCGTTTTCCCCCAACCAAGATCGAATGTGTCCTATGGTCACCCTGGAGCTGGAACATCCCAAGCTCATGGAACTCAAAGAGACAGAAGTAGAGATAGGCGAGAAGTAAGCTTTGCCAACCCAGGGGGCACAGAAAGAACGAGGACGAAAACAAATAGAGTGGAACCTGAGGTACTTAGAGCTCCAAGGAATCAAAGAAATACGGATGAGTTCTCTCTACCAAGACCTAGAGAGCACGCAAGGACTTTGAGACCGACTCAGCTAGTTAAGTCCATGAAGAACTACTTCGATGGCACTGGAGATCCATATGATCATGTGGCGGAGTTTAGGCAAGTCTTGAGAGCTGAACAAGTTGAAGATCTGTTCACGCAGTACAATGCCTTTGTTCTAACCCTTAGGAACAGTGCCCTGACATGGTTTCAACCACTAAATGAGAGGCAGTTCAGGAGCATAGACCAACTTCTAGAGGCATTCATTATCGAATTCTCTAAAAGTGGCATAAGAAATAACACTTCCTCGCTGATTCACAGCTTCAAGCAAACCCCTCAAGAAACCGTGAGACTTGCTGGAAGAAGATTTAGGCAATACTTAGAGAGATGCACTGTCCCTGAGTTACCCACGCCAGCTAAGCAAGTGGCTTTGTTCTTGGATGGATTGCTAAGTACCAAATTGAGATCATATGTGTACTTGAAGGACCCTAGGATAGTTCTTCTAGTCTCTCTTCCACGCAATCCACGTCTATTGAGGAATTAGCAGAAAAAGTAGCTCAGAAATTAGGTGTCACTAGCAAACAACTCCCAAGATTTGCCCCTGTGAAAAGATGTTATACTTGTGGAGGTGACCATATGGCGAATGTATGTCCCATTATGGCTCAACCCCAAGTAAATCCTAGTAGCCAGTACTGCACCATAGAACGAAGATACACCAATCACACAGCACAAGAATGCCCATACAATAAGCAAGCCGTCAGGCAAACCTACCCTCATCCATACCCTCAACAAGGCAGATACCAAAGTCAATACCCACCACAACAGTATACTAGGCCCCAGCAAAATTACCAACCGCAATATCAGGCCCAACTGAGACCCCAGCCAGTGCTAGCGCAACAACCACCTGCTCCTACTAATGTGATTCCGATAAAGTATGCAGCTACAGAAGAAAACCTGAATAAAGCTATAGTCCCAATAACACCATTAATTTTAGAAAGTGATCCCAGTGACCATAGCTTCGATTCTACGCATGTTGATAGTCCCCAGGCTTACTACATGCAGTCTCCTGAACATGGTGAGTCCTACTACAGTGAGGAACCGGGTGAACCTAATTGGGAGCCAGAGTATGCTAATGTCATGTACACAAATCCCAACTTCAGACCTCAACCTAGGCAAGTGAGACCCCCATTCCCTAGAGGACCATGCTACAGATGTCAGGGAGATCATCTCATTCGTGATTGTCCCTTACCTCCACCTACACAACCCCAGTCAGTGACGATCCAGGGCTATTGCCAGGAGTGTGGAAAGGAGCATCTCTTATGAGACTGCCCAAAGAATCCTAATAATATGCCGAAAATCACTCCTATCAATGTTGTTGGGTTAGTTGTAGACTCCATAGGAAGTGTGAATTCCGCTACACCAGTGCAAGTGATCACTAGAGCCGAAGCCTTGCAGCAGAACCAACGTGTGGGCCAGGAAAAGAGCCCAGATGTTAGTGAAACGGAGAGCATGACAAAGAAGAGGACTAGAGCTTGGAGAGATAGTCGTGAAAGAACGAAAAGACAATGGGCAAAGAAAATGAGCAAACTTGAGGAAAGCCTAAGAGAAACGAGAGCCAGGATAACCACACTCACATCTCAAACTCCCTCTCACACTACCCCACCTCCACCAATCCCAACTCCATCCGACCCGCCACCTTCCAACCCTCACCTAATCCCACCACCCCCTAGAGTAGGATCAGTCCTAGCAGATCCCACTCCCGAGGACCTAAACATGATGCTCAAAGCATATCAGGCCAGAATCCAAGCAGGGCCAAACGTAACTGATCATGAAAAGTGCTACCCTAGAGCAGAATTAGAGCTTGAACGAACCAAAATTTGTGCTAAGATGGTGGAGTTGGCTCAAACCATGTTTGAAGCCAGTCACCTCTTTAACATCTCTAGTTCAGCTAAGACGTAGTTGCACTTTGAAGGACTGTTAGAAAGAATAGAGAGGCTGATTGCACAATCAGAAAAGGAACCCGCCTCTCAACACAAGGACAAGGCAAGTGAAAGAGTAAGCCTTCCTGCCCAGGAAGCCTATGTGCCTAACTCTACGGAGCCAGACACATCATCTTCTATGAATGGGTTCACACCCGAATTCCTACGAGAGATTCAAGAAGACAAATGGGCTAAAGAAAGTGAAGTCCCTCCTCATATTGAACTTGTGGATGATGCACACGACCAATTCCCACAAGACATCCCATCCATTTATGAGGAGCAGGAGAGCACCCAATCTCAGGAAAGATTAGACTTTGAGTGTAATTCTTTGCATGAATTACCCCACTTCACAGGCCCATGGGAAGCTAAGTCCACTTGTATGAGAGCACCCACGGTCATGGTACGAAATGAGGACTCAGTCATACCTAGGAACACGGAGGTAGTGAAAAACACTAAAGTACAATGCAACCTCACCTTAGAAGAGCTACTCAAAGTAACGCTAGAGCTATGGAAACATGTAGCCAAACAAGTACCAAAGATAGCTAAACCTCGTTCCCAGGTAGGATCCCAGAGAACAGTGCCAGAAATACCCTTGGAAAAAATAGGAGACATGAGTGAGGGCGAAGAGGGAAACACATATCTTCCTATCACCCATCAAGGATACACCACCCAGGCCATTCTAGACTCAGGCGCAGGAGTTGCAATTGCTACCACTTCCCTATGGAAGCGTTGGGGCAAGCCAGCACTCAGGCCCACGAGGATGAAATTGCAAATGGCCGATGGTCACATAGAGAGGCCCTTGGGGCTGTTAGAAGGAATAACTCTCACCACACGGGGTGTTGAGTTTGAGCATACATTTGCTATATGTGATTTTAGCAAAAATCATGCCTATGAAATGATCTTGGGAGGACCTTTTATGCAATAGTTGCAGGTAGTACAGGACTGGGGAACCAATTCCTTATACCTGCAACACTTAGGTGTTACGACCAAAGTGAATCTCAAAGATTACTCTCATAGAGATGTCCCTCCTATCCAATGGAATCCCATCCATAGAGCCAAAGATGATACGGAATCGGTGCATTCCATAGGATCAGGATCCTCATGGATGCATGAAGACACCCACTTATGGATGTGCAAAGTAGCAGTAGAAGAAGAGAAGAGAGAAGAAGCCAGAGAGATAGGTGTAAAAGAAACACGTAGATCAATTCAAGACCCAACCTATGCACCTTTAGTCTTTCCTGACAAAGAATTTGAACCCCACGACTGGGCAGAAATCCTAGCAACAATGGATGTAGCCATCAATGAAGAACAATGGACACCTCACTGTGATGAGGATGGCGATGACATTTCAGTTTTCTCCATAGAGCCAATCATGGGAGAGGCAGTCATAGAAGAGTGTGAACCTAGCCCTGATGCATTTGAAGATGCAAGTGACTCCGATCTAGAGTCAATCATAATGGACCCACCTTTTGCATCAGATGAAGAATACTTCTATGAAGTAGAATTTCAACCCCAGAGGCATGGAGAGCTTACAAATGATGTAAGGCTAGCCACACATGTGACCCTGAAGGAAGAAGGAAAGAAAAGAAAGAAGAGAGAAGTCACACCGGAAGAGGAAGAATCTTTGTTTGAGGTCCCGAAAAATTTTAAGAAGTATGAGATAGATGATAGGAGAGTCATGATCAGAATGCCTAAACGAGAGGCGCAATCAGGGGAGGCCTATGATAACAAAGAAACCACCAAGAAAATAGTGGTAGCCGTGGAAGAAGGAGAGGAGAGATGCACGTACATAGGCCATGACCTGACGAAAGACGAAGAGCACGAATTGATAGCCTTGCTAAGAGAGTACATAGATGTATTCGCTTGGAGCTACAAGGACCTGAAAGGTGTAGACCCTGACATATGCTCACATACGATACCCATGACTTCAGAGGCTAGGCCCTCTAAGCAAAAGCCATACACATACAATGATAACTATGCGGCCAAGATCAAGGAAGAGATAGATCGCTTGGTTGAAGGTGGATTCATCTATGAAATTGAGCACACTGAGTGGGTATCCCCCATCGTAGTGGTGCCCAAGAAAAATGGAAAGCTGCGTGTATGCATTAACTTAAAGAAGGTCAATGCAGCCACAATTCGAGATAACTATCCGCTTCCTATCACAGAGCATCTCTTAGAAAGATTAGCAGGCAAGGAAGTGTACAACTTCCTTGATGGATTTTTGGGCTACAATCAAGTAGCCATAGCTCTAGAAGGTCAGCATAAGACGGATTTTGCCACTGAATGGGGCATATTTGCCTTTAGAGTAATGCCATTTGGGCTTACCAATGCACCCGCTACCTTCTAGAGGCTGATGTGCCATGTATTTAAAGAGTTCCTAAGGAAGAACTTAGAAGTCTATGTTGATGATCTTTGTGCTCATTCCAACATTAGACAAACCCATATTCCTGAACTCAGACAAATCTTTGACAAATGTAGAGAATATCAGGTCTACCTGAACCCAAAAAAGTGCGTTTTTATGGTCAGGCAAGGCAAGATTCTAGGACACATAGTGTCAAAGAATGGCATATCCACTGATGAAGAGAAAGTGAGAGCCATAGCCGAGTTACCTAGGCCAAAGAATGTCAAGGAAGTACAAGCTTTCATGGGGCATTGTGTATGCCATCATAGCAAAGCCTCTGTATGGACTTTTGACTAACTTTGAGTGGACTAACGAATGTGAGAATTCCTTCAATGAGCTTAAACGGCGATTATGTTCAGCACCAATCTTGACCACACCAGATTGGAATAAGCCTTTCCATGTTCATGTAGATTTATCCAATTATGCTATTGGATGTGTACTCGCGCAACCTACCGGTGAAGGTAATATGGATCTTCCAATTGCCTATGCTAGTAGACAACTGAATGCAGCTGAACGGAATTATACCACTACGGAGAGAGAAGGACTAGGCATGGTATATGCAGTTAAAAAGTTTAGAAATTACTTGCTTGCAAATAAATTTAAATTTTTTACTGACCATCAGGCACTGCTATATCTCGTGAACAAGCCATGCAATACAGGAAGATTAGTAAGATGGTTCCTCTTGCTAATGGAATATGATTTCGAGGTTGTGGTAAGGAAAGGGAAGTCTCACTTGAGAGCAGATCACCTCTCTATACTCACATCTGGAGAAGCCCCACAAGGAGTGTCAGATGACCTTCCTGATGCTTACTTGTTTAATTTGGAAGTGGTGCCATAGTGGGCTAAGCCATTAGTGCCAGTATTGACATACGGGCCTAACCACCCAGTAATAAACACACAGGATAGAGAGGTAGTAAAAGCCCAAAAGTATCACATCATGGCAGGTAGTATGTACAAGCACACAGATCAAGGGATCTTGGCTTGTTGTGTGGAAGAGGATGAGTACGCTAAATGGTTGCAATTAGCACATGTAGGTGCATTAGAGCAACACTACTCAAAGCCACAAACCCTACAGACACTAAGGAGACTCGGAGTGCATTGGCCGACTATGGAAGCTGATGTCCAAAAGTTGTGCAAGGAATGCCCAATCTGCTGCACTAAACCACCTATGGAACATGCCACTCTTTATCAAGTGTCCATAGTGCCAGATTGGAGTGAACCACTAGTATCCTTCCTGAGGACGAAAACATTCCCTCCAGACATGACTCTGGCTAGGAAAAGGAGTTTAGAACAAGAAGCCTTGGATTACTCACTCATTGGTGATAATCTATACAAGCGTGGCAAAGATGGTTACCTGAGATTATGTGTCTATGAGAGTGAATATCTCAAGATCTTGGAAACTGCTCACCAAGGTGTAGCAGGAGGACACTTTGGACCAGATCGGGTGATCAAGGCAATACTATTTGCGGGCTTCTGGTGGCCGACCCTTCACATGGATGCACATACCTATGTGAAACGGTGTGATGTTTGTCAGAGAACTCAGTATCCTATACGCAAAGATGAGATGCCACTGAAACCTATGATGGGTGGACGTGCATTCTCTAAGTGGGGAATAGACTTTGTAGGTCCTATTAATCCCCCAACCAAGGGTTCACATGCTGAATATATCATTGTGGCCACAGACTATTTAACCAAGTGGGTAGAGGTAAAAGCCACAACGAAGAACGATGCTCAAACAACAGCTAAGTTTTTATTTGAGAATGTGTTCACTAGATATGGGCTACCTATAGAGCTAGTTAGTGATAGAGGCACTCACTTCTTGAATGAAGTTATTGAAAATCTGCTCCAAGAATTCTTGGTAGTACATAAGAAGTTTGCCCCCTATCACCCTCAAGCTAATGGCCAGGTTGAGAGCACCAATAAGATCCTATGCAATGTATTGACAAAATTAGTGAACAATAAACGCTCTGATTGGGACAAACAGCTACACCATGCTGTTTGGGCATACTGAGTCGCCTACAAAATGGTACTCCAAGCCACCCCCTTTCAGATGGTATTTGGCCAAAATGCAGTGCTACCATTGGACTTCTTAATACCTACACTGAAAGTAGCACAAGAGCATGAATGGACGGGTCATGAACTCTCCTCTAGACTTTTCGACCTTGAACGATTAGGAGAAACAAGACGGAGAGCGGCTGTAGGGATATATGCAGCTAAGAAACGACAGAAGGCATACTTTGATGCCCACGTTAAGGATAAAGGTTTGAAGGCAGGCGACCTAGTACTAGTCTACACTTTGAAACAACATGCGAGGAAACTAGAGAAGAGAGGCTACGGACCCATGATCATTAATAGAATCTCAACAAGTGGAGCAGTGCAACTAGCCACATTAGAAGGCGATATTCTCCCGAGCTACATAAGCAGATGTAGAGTCAAGTTATATCAGGCACCTCTAACGGAAGAGATGCTAAGTCGACTCAACACTGCTAAGAAATGCAAAGAAGAAGAAAAATGAATTCGAGAAGAAGCGCAGGTAGAAGCATTGGAACACATCCGAAGAATGAAGTTGAGAAGACAGGGTAGAGAGCAACCTACGACCGATGCATATGCAAATCAAGGATATCCTATGGCCATGTGTGAAGTTTCAGGTATCAACTCTCATAGGATAATTGATCGACGTCCTTTTATAACTTTAGAGATAGGACAAAGAAAGGGTGCAAGGACTGTAAGAGCCTTGATTGACTGAGGTGCAGCCACTAGTGCTGTTAAATTTTCTTACTGTCAAAAGTTGAAATTAACCGTCAATCCTATAGAAGCATATCTCATAGGATTGGGAGGTGTGGAAACCCCTTGCATGGGCGAGGTGGAACTTCCCCTCTATATTCAAGACGAAGCAATGACAGTCAAAGTACTAGTGTGTCAAGATGAGGACCTCATTGAGCCTCTTGTCTTGGGTCAGGACTGGATCTATGATCATGCAGTCAACCTAAACCTAAGAAGTGGACTTCTTCAGGTGTGGGTAAATCATAGCTGAATTACAGTTGAATTGGAAAATGAGGCACTCAAGGAACTAGGTAAAGCACGAACTCCTGGTCCTTCCAAGGGCGCACATGAAGTTGACAATGCTATTCTTGTCCAAAACTGTATGATGCAGAAAGACGATTGTCTCAACAACGGAGTCAAGGATAAGACGACACTCCCTTCTGTTCCAAAGGCTAGAGGGATGCAGCAACCAAAGGAAGATCAAATACAGGAGCAGAGTACCACCTATACTGGAGGCCAAAAACACGTGCAAAGCAGAATATCTCAGCCGTTGAAACAAGTGTGGGTGTAGAAAGGCGAACACCCTGTTGCGACCATGCCAACCCCATGGCCAAAACCTCTTATTAGTAATCAACAACACGACACTAATAAGAAGTCTTTCATAAATTCTTCTGCGAAAGTGAAGTCTATTTGGGTACCCAAGAAGTCAATGAAGGCCAGCCCACAATCACGACAAATCTGGGTGCCTAAGGCTTGCTTGCGGGCTCAAATAGCTACACCGAGGCCACACCCGGTACAACATGTTTCACTCACTCGAACATCAGATGCCGATGCTTATACATCACACGCGGGCACATATTCTTCCATGAGCACAAGTAGAATCACTTGTAAATGGGTCCCTAAAAAGCCTCATTTTCAAGTAGATACCCCTATCAAACTCTTCAGAGTCTCCACACAATCAAGATCAACGCCCATCCACTGCATTTGGCAACCTAAAACTTGTAATAAACCCCCAGACCCCAGTTGAAAATCCATGCCCACCTACTAACTACATCACTCTCTCACTACATCATGCCACTTAGCTTCTAGGTCTACCCAATTCCTAACTACACGCACAAGCATCGAGCACTTAATAGCCTACTAATCTCTCCCGAACCTCATGTTAATGTTGTAATGGGGACAAAAACGGTTCTATCTTGTCCTTTACAATGTTAACACCTGTTTCTATATTCTCACGGAGTCAGGAGCCAAGAAGTAACATGGCAGATACGGCAAGAACTAGCTCCCAGGTAGGCACTAGCCCCCAAGTCGTGGACATTGAAAGTCTTCCGATTGAGGAGGAATTGAAGGAATGCCCAGTGGCATTGAGGGCATAACACGCCATACCGATTCAGAATCCTCCACAGGGGCACACAATGCCGGTCAGCAAAAACTCACATTGGTTCAGTGATGTGGCAGGATCTCTGGGTGAAGGCACTTACATGTGGGAGGCCAAGATAGAATTCAACGGGCGCTAGGGCAGGTATCACTTCTTCACCACGGAATTTGAGAGACTGCAGAATAATGAAGTACTGAAACCTATATGGAAGAAGGCGGGACTCTACGATTACTTCAAATTCCAATTGCCAAAGCCCGACTTTCTAAGATGCTCATATTTGATTAACACCCTCACTCCGAGCAAAGACAAAAAGGGATACAACACCTTCGTCCTCCCATCTCTCACAAGGGGCAATGAGCTGAAGCACTTCAGGTTGACTATCAATTTGGTGAGGGAAGCTCTAGACATGAAAGGTATACACATTCCTACGGAGAAAGAGACTATGGTCCCCGACAATATGAAGAACAGGAATCTAACAAAATTAAAGGACATGGTGCCAATGACACCTACAATTGCCATTCACTTGCGAATGGTCATGCAGCATTTTGCATTTCCCGCGCAAGAGAGGTTCACAATGCCACCTAAGAAGATATGGTTTAGTCTATACTTGGCTGACGCCTTTGATTTGACAATCAATATGCCCCACTGGATTATCAACCAAATCCACTTGGCTCATCAAAGGTGGTATAAAAAACAAAAGTCTGTACTGTATGCATGCTGTGCTCTCACCCGGATTGTGTATAGATGTTTGGCTTATGATGTGCCAGTGCAGAGGGCATTAATTTGGACCAGGGTACAGGAATTCCAACGTAGACTATCAACTGCAGGACCACCATCTAAGAAAATGAGAGGTGCAGTTCAGATGCCCTGTGCACAACCCCGCAGTGCGACATTGACACCAGAGACAACTCCACGAATTCCAAGGCGGGTACAACCCTTCACTATCAGATTACCAAGACACAGCACTGATGGACCGAATCTGGTGTTCCCACCTGTACCAACCGACCTAGAGTTTCCTCACGGATTCACATTAGAAGACCTAACTGATGAGGAGGTAGCCAGAATAATCAAAGCTTTTAACGCGGAAGTCGAGGCAAAGCAAGCTAGTGGACAACAAACTGCTACAGACCAACCCCATCCCAGACAACCAGAGGTCATCGATGTGGAGGGTGAAGAAGAAGAAGAACAAGAGGAGGAACATGGTGGACAATCCGAGGGAGAAGAGCAGGAATATGATCAGGAAGCTCTGCAAGTACTTGAGGGTGCCCCAGTTTATACGAAGGAATTGAAAAAGCTCTATGATACCATCAACAGGGTTCAAGAGCAACATAGACTGTCCCTCGCAGCAGGAAAAGCTCTCATGAACCAAATCCTTGAGGAGGAAGGTGTAGATGAGAAATACCGCGCCACACTTGATATGATATCTGATGCTTTAGGAGTACCTGAGATGGTGCATACCGCCCTTGCACAATCACGAAGAATGGAGCGAAGATATGGCAGACGCCCCCCTCGATCAGGAAAACAGATGAATGTATTAGTATCAGAACCACAAGGAACATCCACAACCACGGGTACTGCACACACCGTTCATGATACTGAGGAAACCCATACATCAAGTGCACCTCCTTCACCCCCTTTGCCATCCCTACCTCCAACCAACCTATCTATCTCCTCCTTGATCTTAGTAGCGTAGTTACCGTTATAGGTGTATGGCTTCTGCTTGGAGGGTTTGGCATCTGAGGTCATGGGAGTTGTGTTTGAGCATATGTGTCTGGGTCTACGCCTTTTAAGTCCTTGTAACTCCAAGCAAATACATCTCGGTACTCCCTTAGCAAGGCTATCAACTCGTGCTCTTCTTCTTCAGTCAGGTCATGCCCTATGAAGGTGCATCTCTCTTCTCCTTCTTCTATGGCTACCACTATTTTCTTGGTGGTTTCTTTGTTATCATAGGCCTCTCCTGATTGTGCCTCGCATTTAGGCATTCTTATCATGACTCTCCTATCATCTATTTCATACTTCTTAAAATTTTGAGGGACCTCGAACAAAGATTCTTCTTCTTCTAGTGTGACTTCTCTCTTCTTCCTTTTCTTTCCCTCACTCTTGGTGGCCACTTTGTGGCTAACCTTATGTCATTTGTGAACTCTTCATGTCTCTGAGAGTGGACTTCTACTTCATAGAAGTATTCTTCATCTGATGAAAAAGGTGGGTCCATAATGATTGACTCTAGATCTGAGTCACTTGCATCCTCAAATGCATCAGGGCTAGGGTTGCATTCTTCTAACACCGAGTCTCCCATGATTGGCTCTATGGAGAAAAATGAAATTTCATAGCCATCCTCATCAGAGTGGGGTGTCCATTGTTCTTCATTGATGGCTACATCCATTGTTGCTAAGATTTCTACCCAGCCGTGAGGTTCAAATTCTTCATCAGGGAATACTACAGGTGCATAGGCCGGGTCTTGACTTGATCTATGGGTTTCCTTCGCACCTATCTCTCTGGCCTTTTCTCTCTTCTCTTCTTCTATTGCCACTTTGCACATCCATAAGTGGGTGTCTTCATGCATCCATGAGAATCCTGATCCTATGGAATGCATTGATTCTATATCACCCTTGGCTCTATGGATGGGATTCCATTGGATGGGAGGGACATCTCTATGAGAGTAATCCTTAAGATTAACTTTGGCCGTGACACCTAAGTGTTGCAAGTACAAGGAATGGTTCCCCAATCCTGTACCACTTGCAACTGTCGCATAAATGGTCTTCCCAAAATCATCTCATAGGCATGATTCTTGCTAAAGTCACATATAGCAAACATATGCTCGAACTCAACACTATTGGGAAAGATGGATGGACACTCCAAGAGATTGAGTAGGTATTGCCAAATCCTGCTTCGTATCAGCCCTTGTAAGCTTCAGAGTTGATAAGTGGACCTCCTAAGCTTTCTAATGACACCATAAAATGGCCTATGTACTTTGGAAATGATGTGTGTAATGATTGAACCAAAACAGATAACTTTGAAACTCAAAATCTCAAGAAAACCTTTTATTTATGTCTTGACATCTACTGGATCTTTTGCTCAGTATGACCAGCACAGTAGGAATTGAAAAAATTCCTTTTAGCGGTATCTAATTAGCTTAGCAACCTAACTATTCCAAGTGGAATGATGTAAAAAGATTAACTATGCTCAGAGAAATCAATTTAGCAAGTAAACCTTTACCCTCGATTTTTTAGGACTGTAGCAGACAATGACCAGTGATCACCTCGACGAGCTTTTCTCTGAAATGGGTGAATAGAATCTCTCCAAATTTTGAGAGCATGTAGACAACTTCAAGCGGGTTCCAACAAGCTTTAAATCTTTGAACTTGGTGAAGGATTGACTGAGATATGCTCTCCACAATTTGACAGACTTTCAAGTAATATGACAGAGGACTCAGAAATGAACAATGAAGATATATGTATTAATGAACACTTGTATACAAATCCATTGGCATGAAGATCATTGCCTAATGTTGTGGATAGGTGTGGGCTAGAGTGTAGGCCTCACACACACTCAGAATTGACAATAGTGAGTTCGGGAATGATGAGTCTTAACCGCCACTTTTTTATGATCTCTTTTATAATGATTGAGTAAAAATTTGAATTCAAATTCAAACTTTTGGCTCCCTATGATCAAGCTCCTATATCCTAGGAGATATTACATCAATCAAATCTACCTTTTTTCCACGAATCTCTTTTGGTAGGTGTTTACAAAGATTCCAAGTCAAATCTGACTTTTACAAAGAAGTAAAGTGGTAATTAACCACTAGCAATAGTTCCTATGCTTCTCCATATGTGTATGGACTTCAATGTATCCATCAAGCCAAATGTGTAGGCTTGTGAATTACACCAACAAACACCACATGTAGTGAGAGTTATTCCTTCTAACAACCCTAAGGGTCTCTCTATGTGACCGCCAGCCATCTGCAATTTCATTCTCGTTGGCTTGAGTGCTGGCTTGGCCCAACGCTTCCATAGGGAAGTGGTAGCAATTGCAACTCCTGCAACTGAGTCCAAAATTGCCTTGGTTGTGTATCCTTGATGGGTAATGGGAAGATAGGTGTTTCCCTCTTCTCCTTCACTCATGTCTCCTATCTTGTCCAAGGGTATTTCTAGCACTGTTCTATGGGATCCTACCTGGGAATGAGGTTTTGCTCCTTTTGGCACCTAGTTGGCCACATGTTTCCATAGTTCCGGCCTAACCTTCAGCAGCTCTTCTAAAGTGAGGTTGCAGTGCACTTTCGTGTTTTTCACTACCTTTGTGTTCCTAGGTATGACTAAATGTTCGTTTCTTACCATGACTGTGGGTGCTCTCATACACGTGGACTTAGCTTCCCATGGGCCTGTGAAATGGGGTAATTCATGTAACGAATTAGACTCAAAGTCTAATCTCTTATGAGACTTGGTACTCTCTTGCTCCTCATAAATAGAAGGAATGTCCTGTGGGAATTGATCATGCGCATCATCCACAAGTTCAATGGGTGGAGGGAATTCACTTTCTTTAGCCCATGTCTCTTCTTGAATCTCTCACAGGAACTCTGGTGTGATTCATAGAAGAAGAGGTGTCTGGTTCCATGGAATTAGGCACATAAGCTTCCTGGGGGGAAATGCTTATTCTTTCGCTTGCCTTGTCTTTACTTCAAGAGGCGGGTTTCTTTTCTGATTGTGCTATTATCCTCTCCAATCTTTCTAGCAGTCCATCAAAGTGCAACTGCGTCTTAGCTGAACTAGAGATGTTAAAGAGGTGACTGGCTTCAAACATGGTTTGAGCCAATTCCACCATCTTGGCGCAAATTTTAGTTCGTTCAAGCTCAAGTTCCGCTCTACGGTAACACTTTTCATGATCCGTTACGGTTGGCCCTTCTTGGATTCTGGCCTGATATGCCTTAAGCATCATGTTAAGATCCTCGGGAGTGGGATGTGCTAGGACTGATCCTACTCTAGGCGGTGGTGGGGTTGTGTGAGGTGGGTTGGAAGGTGGTGGATTGCATGGAGATGGGAATGGTGGTGGTGGGGTAGTGTGAGAGGGAGTTTGAGATGCGAGTTCAATTATCTTGGCTTTCGTTTGTCTTAGACTATCCTCGAGTTCACTCATCTTTTTTGCCCATTGTCTCTTCATTCTCTCACGGCTATCTTGCCAGGCTCTCGTCCGTTTCTTGCTTATGCCCTTTGTTTCACTAACTTCAGCACTCTTTTCTTGGCCTAAACCTTGGTTCTGTTGCAAAGCCTAAGCTCTGGTGACCACTTGCACAGGTGCAGTGGAAGTTACACTTCCTGTGGAGTCTACTACTAACCCAATAACATTGATAGGGGTGATTTTTGGCATATTATTGGGGTTCTTTGGGCAATCTTGTATGAGATGCTCCTTTCCACAATCTTGACAAAAGCCCTGGATTGTCACAGACTGGGGTTGTGTGGGTGCAGGCATAGGGCAATCATAAATGAGGTGATCTCCCTAACATCGATAGCATGGTTCTCTAGGAAATGGGGGTCTTACTTGCCTAGGTTGAGGTCTACAGTTGGGGTTTGCGTACATGACATTTGCGTAATCTGGCTCCCAACTAGGTTCACTTGGTTCTTCACTATAGTAGGACTCACCATGTTCAGGCGACTGCATGTAGTAAGCCTGGGGGCTATCAATATGTGTAGAATCAAAGCTATGGTCACTGGGGTGACTTTCCAAAAGCAATGGTGTTACTAGCACTATGGTCTATTCAGGTTCTCTTCTGTAGCTGCATACTTCACTAGGATTACATTGGCTGGAGCAGGAGGTTGTTGTGCTAGCACTAGTTGAAGTCTCTACTAGGCCTGATATTGTGGCTGGTAGGTTTGTTGAGGCCTAGTATACTGTTGTGGTGGGTACTGCTTCTGGTATCTTCCTTATTGAGGGTATGGTTGTGGGTATGTTTGCCTAACTCCTTGCTTATTGTAGGGGCAATCTTGCGCAGTGTGATTGGTGTATCTCCGTTCTATGGTACAATATTGGCTACCAGGATTCACTTGGGGTTGAGCCATAATGGGACACACGTTTGCCATATGGTCACCTCCACAAGTATAGCATCTTTTTACTAGGGCAAATCTTGGAATTTGTTTAGTTGAGACTCCTAGATTCTGAGCTACTTTCTCAGCGAGTTCCTCAATAGATGTAGACTGTGAGGAAGAGAGGCTAATAGAATTATCTAAATCTTTGTAGATTTTTGAAAGCTCTAATTCCTCCCCTAGGTTATCGTCTATGTCAATGCACATGCATACACACTCTTCTATGGTCCTAGGGTCCTTCAAGTACACATATGATCTCAACTTTGTACTCAGCAGTCCATCTAGGAATAATGCCACTTGTTTCGCTAGTGTGGGTAACTCTGCAACAGGGCATCTCTCTAGGTATTCCCTAAACCTTCTTCTTGCAAGTCTAACCATCTCTTGAGGGGTCTTCTTCAAGCTATGGATCAATGAGGAAGTATTATGCCTTATGCCACTCTTAGAGAACTCAGTGATGAATGCCTCTAGAAGTTGGTCTATGCTCCTGAACTGTCTCTCATTCAATGGTTGAAACCATGTAAGGCCTGTGTTCATAAGGGTCAGACCAAAAGCATTGTACTTGGTGCATAGGTCCTCAAATTGTTCACCTCTCAAGACTTGCCTAAACTCGGCCACATGATCATATGGGTCTCCATTGCCATCGAAATAATTCTTCGTAGACTTGACCAACTGAGTTGGCCTCAAGGTCCTAGTGTGTTCTCTAGGCCTTGGTAGAGGGAATTCATCCGCATTTCTTTGGTGTCCTGGGGCTCTAAGTCTCTCAGTTTCGACTCTATCAGTCTCTGTTCTCATCCTTTCTCTTCCCAAGGGATTGGCAAAGCTTACCTCTAGCCTATCTCTACTTCTATCCCTTTGAGCCCCATGAGCTTGGGATGTTCCAGTTCCTTGGTGGCCATATGAGACATTGGATCTTGGTTGGGGAAAGAAAAATTCACCCTTCCAAGTGTAGGCATGCCTACCATGTTCTATGACCACAAAGATCCTCTCTAAAGTATTGTCTAAATAGGTCACTTTGCCTAGGCTATCAGGATCTTTGATCTCATAGATGTGATTGTTCCTACCTCATTTGGTTGATCAGGCTTATACCTCCAAAAGGCCTCATGGGTCTCTCAGTTTAAGAGAAGGTCTATGGTCTTATTGTCCTGGGGAATCCACTCTGGCGTGATAATTCTAGTAAGGACTGATTTGCCTCGAGGGGTTCTAGGCTCTCCACCTATGTTCCCTTGCTCTAGGTCACCTATGTCCGTTTCTGGGATCATGTTACCAAACTTGTCTGTCCTATCTGGGTGGCTGGTGACTATGTATATGGTTCCTTCTTTGTCTAGGTATACTCCATTTTCAAACTTGACAGCTGGATGTTCAATTCCAATGGGTTGGTCAGGGTTTTTAATTTGGACCACAGATCTTCCTAGGCCGTCCTCATAGATGCAAGCACCTAATCGGCTGGTCCTAAGGTATTCCAACTGAGTCTTGTAAGGG
>CM035430.1:78417924-78422924 GCA_020310875.1 Ceratopteris richardii | reverse complement strand
AATTTCTGTTATTCAAAGTAATGGCTTTCTGTAAAAGTTACTTACTTTTAGTTTCATGCCTACTTTTGAAGCCGCCCTCATGTAACCACTATTTTCTACATAATCAAAAGTCCTATAAATACATGCACTCTGTGGACTGTCGAAATAGAGTGCATGGGGGGAGATTGCACCCAATCTTGTGTTCTGTCTCGTCTCTTGTTGCCTCTATTGTCTGTGTGTTTTTCTGCGTCCGTAATCTCTGTTTGCGCGTGAGCAAGATCCTGACAACAGTGGTATCAGAGCTCTGCACGCGTCAATACAGAGGGTTCTGTTCTCTGTTCACGATTCTGAATTCCGATTCCATCTCCATCTCCGTCTTCGTCTTCGGTTTCGGTTTCGGTTTCTGTTTCTGTTCCTGTTTCATCTTCGGTTTCGGTTTCTGTTCCTATTCCAGAACCAGAACCTACGTTTTCACCTACGTTTTCACCTACGTTTACTCCTTCGGCTTACACCTACGTTTTCACCTACGTTTACTCCTTCGGCTTACTCCAAGGCGTCGACTAAGGCAAAGAATTTAGGCAATACATTGGCAACATTGGCACCCAAGGCTCCCTTGGCGACCGTTGGCTACGCGCGAAGCAATTTTAATTTTTGAGTGGTAATAGAGAGGTTTAGAGTCCCTAAGGTAGGAGGATTTGAACCCACAACCTCCTACTTTCAAGGGAAGTACTTTGACCACTCCACCATCTCTTGGAGTTGTACTCAAGTTCTCTCTCTTTATTACTTGTGGAAGGCGCGCACGCCGATTTCAAGATTGTACCCAAGAAAGAATCAAGTGTATCTCTCAATCCGTAGGTCGGATTGAGGCGTGTAATATACCGTTGGAAAGCTCTCGGAACGAAATTTCCAATGAGCTAGCTTGTAATGTGAATTCCTTCAAAATCCTTGGGTGGCACTTGATTGAGTGTTCAAGATACCAAGCAAGGTTGAGAACACGGGATCGAGACACCAAGGTTGCAAACAAGAAGGTTCAATACACCAAGGTTGAGAGCAAGGGTCCAAGAGCACCATGGAGGATTACAGTAATTCACCCCTACCTGCGGCAACACTTGAACAACAACTAGAGCTCTTGCGGCATGAGCTTCAAGGAGCTCAGAACGAGATCCGACAACGTGATGAAATCCTCCAAAAGATGCAAGCTGAGGAAGACAACCTTACGAGAGTAGTAAAAGCTATTGTGTCTGCCCAATCTGATGTTACTCATTCAAAGATTGGTAATAGAAACTACCAGTTTCTACGATTTGATGGCCGAAAGGATGGGCCTTTAGTACTTTCTTGGTTGTCACAGTTTGATGATTTTTATACCGATGAAATGTATGCTAAAAGTGAAAAAGTTAAATTTGCCACTAACTATTTAGTAGGTAAAGCACAAATCTGGTGGAATGTCCTTCGGCATAGTATGGAGCGTCCAACAACTTGGAAGGCTTTTCAAGAAAACGTGAAGGATTCATTTCTTCCTCCTCAATACCATTTGCATGTTTGACGAGCATGGACGACCCTTACATGGAAGGAGGGTGATACGGTTACTACCTACACAGAGCGGTTCTGGCAAAATTTACTACTTGTACGAATGCTTGAAGATGTATCAGAAGATATCTTGCAGCAGAAATACGAAGATGGTTTGGAGGGGGGAATCCAAGGTAAGCTTCACATCCTACGACCTACAACCCTCAACGAGGCTATATCTTTTGCTTATGATGCAGAAAAAGAATTCCAGTCCATAACCAAGTCACTCCGTCTACAACAACCACGTCCACGACCATTTCCTGTTAAACCTTCATTTCCTATGAAGCGTAATTTTAATGCCCCATCTTACCCTAGTTTTTCTCGTCCTCCACAATCCAATTACTCAACTCCACCCGTTGCTTCATCTCTCCAACCAACCAAACCACCTACCCTTCAAACTTCAGCAGTGAATGCCCAACAGAAGCGACCACGAATCACTTGCTAGAATTGTGGTAAAACTAGACATACAAAAATAAGGTGCAGATTGCAACCTCTTCATATGAAACCGGCTACAGCTCGATTGCATAACATGGAGGTCTATAATGAAGAAATTCCTCTTGTTTGGATAGAGGAATCATAGGAGAAGGATTTAAGTACCTTGGGTAACGATATCTCTCTACACTCTCTTCTTTGCATGCAGGGTACAATAAATAACAAACTAGTTAAAATTCTACATGATGATGGTAGTTCACATGACTTCATTTCACATTTATTAGTACAAGAACTTAAATTACAAATGTTTCCTTATTTGTATAAAGTGAAAGCTGCATTTCAAGGTAGTCGTTATAATGTAACACGAGAAGTGCAAGATGTTACGATTAGCATAGGCCCTTATGTTGATTCACGAACATTTTTAATTGCACCTTTGCAATCTTATGATGTTATACTAGGTATGCCTTTTTATCACCATTATAACCCACGTATTGACTACCATACTCATACCTTTAAGTTCGCTTTCAAAGGTCAAATCATTACTTTGTCTGCACGGCATGATTTCCAGCCATTTCCATTGATTAGTCACACTCAAGTAAAACGTGCATTTAGGAAAGGATTCAACTCATGCATTGTTTTTGTCAATGTCATCAATGATTATACTCATACACTTCCAGATGCATATAAACCTTTCATGAGTACTTATAAGGATTGTTTTATGTCTGAATATCCCTCTGAGCTACCACCAGTTCGAGGATCCTTTGACCATAGCATAGACTTAGTCCCTAGTAGTTCTCCTCCTCATAAAGCACCTTATAGACATGGCCCACTACATCAAAAGGAAATAGAAAATCAAGTAAAAGACCTACTACAAAAAGGACTTATAAGGCCTAGTTCTTCCCCATTTGGAGCACCAGTTCTCTTAGTAGAGAAGAAGAATAAAACTTATCGAATGTGCATTGATTATAGAGCCCTTAACAAGATCACGATCAAGAATAGATACCCTATTCCTCGAATAGATGATCTCTTAGATAAGTTACGAGGAGCTCGTGTCTTTAGTAAAATTGATCTTAAAGCGGGTTACCATCAGATTCGTATAACACAAAGTGATATTTTTAAGACTGCATTTAGAACTCAAAATGGCCATTATGAATTTATGGTAATGCCCTTTGGACTTACTAATGCCCCTGCTACATTTGCGCGAATGATGAACAATATTTTTCTTGATTACCAAGCTTTTGTTCTTGTATTCTTTGATGACATACTTATTTACAGTAAGAATGATAGTGAACATGAAAAGCATCTTGAAACAATTTTTCATTTGTTACGAGAGAACACATTTTATGCTAATCCTGAAAAGAGTTATTTCTTTCAGCGTAAGCTAGAATATTTAGGACATATTATTTCAAGTGAAGGTGTGCATGTGGATCCGAAAAAGATTAGAGTTATCATAGAATGGCCTACACCACAATCAGTCAATGATGTTCGTTCTTTTCTTGGGTTGGCTAGTTTCTATAGGAAGTTTGTTCGAAATTTTTCTTATTTAGCATTGCCTCTTACCTTGTTGTTGAAAAAGAAAATAAAATTTGCATGGGGAATTACCCAACAACAGTCCTTTGACAAACTTAAACATGCACTTTCACATGCACCTGTTTTACAATTACCTGATTTTTCACAACCCTTTCATGTTGTTACTGATGCTAGCGGTTCAGGAATAGGTGCTGTTCTGATGCAAAATGACCATCCCATTGCATTTGAGAGTAGAAAGCTTAAACCCTCATAGCATAATTATAGTACGTATGATAAAGAATTGTTAGCAGTTGTGCATGCTTTGCGAATTTGGAAACACTATCTTATGGGCTCTGAGGTCTTAATCAAAACCGATCAACAGGCTATTAAACATCTATTAAATCAGCCCTTAATCTCTGATAGGCATCTTAAATGGGCATCATTCATTCAAAATTTCCAACCCATGATACAATATCAGCCTGGTAAAGCTAATGTTGTAGCGGATGCTCTTAGCCGTTTTCCTTTGCATTCTGTTGTTTTGAATAATATTTCTGCCATCCAAATTCATTCTTTTCAAGAAATGGTTTCCACTTATGCATCTGATTTGTATTTTTCACGTGCATGGCATGACTTCAATAATGCTGCATCTTTATCTGATGAACATTATACATTTCATAATGGTTTTCTCTATTTTCAACATCGATTGTGCATAACCCAAGCTTTTAAAGATTTTGTCATTAAAGAAATGCATGAACCATCTTACATGGGTCATAGAGGCATACAAAGCACCATTTCTGCTTGCAAAGATTTCTTCTTTTGGCCACACATGGAAAAAGACATTGCACATTATGTTTCTCAATGCATTGTATGTCAGCGTGTCAAACGTCATCATGGTAAACCATTTGGATTATTAATGCCACTTCCTATTCCAAATGAACCATGGGAACAAATCTCTATGGATTTTATCACAGGTCTTCCTATCACTTCATCACATAATAATATGATTTGGACAATAGTTGATAGGTTTAGTAAATATGCATATTTCATTCCATGTAGAAAAACTTTGACTGCACCTCATGCTGCAAAATTATTCATTAAATGCATTTTTCATTCTATTGCTCAAGATCACGTTTCTATATTTCATGATGTTCACGAGCACATTAGGAAAAGTCAAGAGCGATATACACGTATTATCAATACTAAACGATTAGCCAAAGAATTCAAGGAAAATGATTTTGTATGGTTGCGAATAATTAAAAGACGTCTCAAAAATATTTTGCAGCATCCTAAAATTAAACTTGCACCACATTATTATGGACCGTTTCGCATTATAGAAAAAATTAATGATAATTCATTTCGATTAGATATTCCATCCCATTGGACCATTCATGATTCTTTTCATGTTAGTTTACTTAAACCATTTAAAGGAACTTTACCACGTGCTCCACTTCTTGATGACCCTCCTTTAATTGAAGAACAATCTGAAATCTTAGTTCCTGAGAAAATCATTGATT
>CM035430.1:78350424-78387924 GCA_020310875.1 Ceratopteris richardii | reverse complement strand
ACATGTCTCATGATGCTTCATGGTTTTCAAATATGCATAATCCATCATGTAAAGGTCATGTTGAAACAGGAGATGATACAACACATAAGATTATGCAGGTTGGAGATGTTGTTATGCAGAATAAGAGCAAGACAAATTGCTTGAAGGATGTACTTTATGTGCCAATGATCACTAAGAATTTGATGTCAGTTGGTCAAATGGTAGAAAAAGGTTTGCAAATAAGATTTAATCATGCAGGTTGCTTCATTGAGGATCCAAAGCAAAGGAGGTTAATTGCTAGAGGTCAAAAACAAGGTAGATTGTTTATATTCAAGGTAAACCCAAATCATACAAACTATTTCTCTTATGGTATGCATCGAATAGCAGAGCTTGATATATGGCACAAAAGGATTGGACACATGAATGTACACAGGTTAAAGGAGATATCAAAGAAGAGGATTGTTGAAGGATTACCTGATCTTACTAAGCAACATATGGTGCATCTTTGTGAAGCATGTCAAATGGGTAAGCAGAATAGACAACCTTTCAAGCATTCAAGCTATGTAAGTGATGGTTTGCTAGATCTCATACACACAGATGTGTGGGGACCACCTAAAGAGGCATCCTTGGTTGGTAATAAGTACTATGTAACATTCATTGATGATCATAGTAGAATGACATTTGTGTATTTCATTAAACATAAGAGTGAGGTCTTTGATTGTTTCAAGAAGTTCAAATCATATGTCGAAAAGCAAACAAGAAGGTATATTAAGAAGCTAAGATCTGATGGAGGGGGAGAGTATTTCTCTCAAGCTTTTACTGATTTTTTGTATGATGAAGGTATCAAAAGAGAAGTTACATGTAGGTATACTCCACAACAAAATGGAGTCGCAGAAAGAAGAAACAGAATCATAGCAGAAGCATCTAGAAGCATGCTTAATGATATGTGTTTGCCTAATTATTTTTGGGTTGAAGCTGTTAGCACAAGTGTTTACATTATGAATAGAGTTCCGACTACTGGAGTTCATCATTTGACACCATATGAGGTATGGCATGGAAGGAAACCAAGTGTAAGTCATTTGAAAGTATTTGGTTGTGAATGTTATGTACATGTACCTAGTGAGGTGAGATCTAAACTTGATGCGAAAATAAAAAAATGTATATTTATTGGTTATGCAGATACTCAAAGAGGATATAGATGCTATAATCCTCATACCAATAAGGTTTTTGTGTCAAGAGATGTAAACTTTGATGAATCACTTTCATGGTATGCAGATAAGAATTGTTTGCAGGTCATGGATGAAAATGAAGAAGGTGTGGTTGAAGGAGATGAATGCATAGTTCAACCATCAGGAAGTTTAAATGATGAAAGGAGTGGTTTGGATGAAGAAAGAGGATCACCTTTCAATGGAATATTAAGGCAAGAGTCATCTCCAAGTGTGAAAAGTAAAGGTAAATGCAAACTTGTTGAAGTTAATGATGAAGGAGAGGAAATTAGTGATGTATGTGTGTATGGAGAATCATCAAAGGTTCCTAATCAAAAAGGAAGAGCATCTACATTGGAGGTAAGAAGAACTTCAAGAGTGAGTAGGCAACCTCAAAGGTATACTTATGAATCTTTTATGAATACTCATTATGCTTTTATGATAAAAGTTGAGCAGGAAAATGAACCCACATGTTATGATGAGGCAAAAGGAGATGAAAAGTGGGAGAAAGCAATGAGAGAAGAAATGGAAGCACTACAGGATAACAAGACTTGGAATTTAGTTCCAAAGACACCAAAACAAAAGGTGATTGGTTGCAAGTGGGTTTTTAAGATTAAGAGAAATAGTGATGGTAGTGTGTCAAGATATAAGGCTAGACTTGTAGCAAAAGGATATAATCAAACTCAAGGTGTGGACTATGAGGAAACATTTAGTCCAGTAACAAACATGGCAACGGTAAGAACTTTGTTGGCTTTAGCTGCAAGTAAAAGGTGGAATATATATCAACTCGATATAAAGAATGCCTTTCTTAATGGTGAGTTAAATGAAGAAGTGTATATGTCACAACCAGATGGTTATGTGGATGCAAAATGTCCTAATCATGTATGCAGGTTAAAGAAGGCATTGTATGGTCTTAAGCAGGCGCCAAGGGCATGGAATGCAAGGTTGGTAAAGTATCTTATGCTGCAAGGATACACAGTGAGTCATGCTGATCCTTCACTTTATGTAAAACATGTAGATGACAGGTGTGTCTATGTATGCATTTATGTGGATGACTTGTTGATTACAGCGAATGATGCAAAAGAAATTGATGAGATAAAAGGTAATTTGGGAAAAGAATTTAAAATTTCAGATCTTGGTTTGCTTAGATACTTTCTTGAGATTGAAATTGTGTATAGCGATGAAGGTATGTGGTTGATACAGAGAAAGTATATATGTGATATGTTGAAAAGGTTTGGTATGAAGGAATGTAAATTTGTTTCTACTCCAATGGAATGTAATGTAAAGTTGAGTGCAAAGGAAGGTGATGAGTTGCATGATATGAATGTATATAGATCCATGGTAGGATCTTTGATTTATGCAACAAAAACTAGACCTGATATATGCTATGAAGTGGGAGTATTGTCACAGTTTATGCATGAACCTAGAGTACCTCATATGCATGCAGCGAAAAGAGTGCTTAGGTTATCAAAGTATGGTGGGTAGTTTGAACTATACTACCTTAAGAAGGATAGATACTACATATGGAGTTAGTGTGCTAAGTCAATTTATGCACAAGCCAAGGATACCTCAGTTAGAGGCTCCCAAGAGAATCTTGAAGTATCTCAAGGGTACATAGAACCATGGTTTGTATTTCCCTTACACTTTAGATATTGATATCAAAATTTATTCAGATGCAGATTGGGTAGGATGCAAGGATGATAGGAGGAGCACTTCTGGATATATCTCTTTTGCAGGTGACAAACCAATTTCATGGTCTTCAAAGAATCAACCTACTGTTGCTTTATCTTCCATAGAGGTAGAGTATAGAGGACTAGCTAATGCCACACAAGAAGCAATATGGATTAAGCTTTTGTATACAGAGTTGGGTTTGTTCACTAGGTCTCTAATAATCTTTGGAGTTAATACAAGTTCTCTTCACCTTGCAGCTAATCCTATTTACCATGCTAGCACCAAACACATAGAGGTCCATTACCATTATGTGAGAGAGAAATTGATAAGCAAGGACATTCAACTTACCTATGTATCAACCAACATGCCATAGGCATGAAGATCATTGTCTAATGGTGTAGAGAGGTGTGGGCTAGAGTGTAGGCCTCACACACACTCAGAAATGATAATGAGAAGCTCGGAAAGTGACATGTAAAATAGCGAATTTTTGATGATCACTTTTATAGTAGTTGAGTTCAAAGTTTGAATTTGAATTCAAACTTTTGGCTCTCTATAATCATGCTCATATATCCTACAAGATATTCTCTTAATTGATTGATGCTTTACAACTAATAAAGTCCACGACTCCCTTGGGTAGGTGATTACAAAGATTCTCTCAAATCAAAGAAGATTTACTTTAACAAAGAGGTAAAGAGATAAGAATCCTCTAGCTATGATTTGAAAGAACTTGGAGAAGCTTGTAAGAGGTAGAAAAGTGCATTTCGAAGTGACGAAGTTTGGTCAAGCCAACCGGCACAAGACTAGCCCTTGAGCTTATGGAGACTCAAATAGAACTTATAGGCATGCAATAAGTGCAAAGAAATACACTATGTACTTTGGAGCATCAAGGAGAATGAGTCGATACAAAATAGATAGATTTGTGGGTCGATTAGCTCAAAAAACTTACTATCTACGGAAGAGAGAATGAACTTCAAATGCCAATAGCGACCAGCGTGATTACAATTAGGAAAAATATTTTTATGGGAGTGATACACATAGGGTTCAGTGTATGGAATGTGCAAAAGTATAAGGAATAAGCAAAATATGCTATAGGAATGAATGCGACATTCATCGGTGGTACTTCCTATTTTTCAAGAATATGCAGAGATTGACCTTGAGACAGAAAAGATGAAATTTCTCCCAATCTACAAAACCAAATGCTATGAAAATGTATAGGCATAAACTAGACACTAATACCTTTTCAATGAGCCATTTTGCACTCAATTTGAAGCTCTCGAGAGAGAGCACTAGCCTCTACAAGATTACTATTGGCGAAGAAGATGATGCAGAGAATTGAAGGAGCAAGACAATGATGGTCATAAATGTATGTATATTGTTGCCATGTACTGTACAAGTGATTTCAAGTCTTTATATAGACTCTAGGATTGTTTCATGACTTCTACAAGTGGATTTTGAATTCAAATGAAGGTGGGAATGGTTTTTGGAGGGAATCAATTCACTTTCCTACAATCTAGGAAAAGTGAAGATCTAGTTTGATCTACTTTTAGCTTATTGATTCCTTGATTGAATGCAACTTCAACCACCACAAATTCATGGGATTTGGGCTCTATCGTTCTACCTTTACATGTGTAAAGCTCAAGGCTTTTACAACGGTAAACGAACCATCAAAAATATCTCAAAAAAATACAATAAATGAGCATAAGAAAAAGAACTCTCCAACGGATATTCTTTCGACGTGATAGCCTTTGATGTAGATCTAATCCACCTCAAGCATAGTGTAAGCTTGATGTTCCAATAGCTCCCCCTAAAGCTAAAGTATGCTTGAGTCTTCATTCACTGATAGGTTGAATACCTGCCATAGCTTTGAATCTACAAAGCTTTATTCCATCAAGTGCCTTCGTCATCATATCTGCTACTTGCTTTTGAGTAGGAGAAAAAGAAATGTCAATCTCCTTTGCTATGATCTTCTCCCTGATGAAGTGGTAATGGACTTCTATGTGCTTGGTTCTCGCATGGAAAATAGGATTTGCCGCTAGATGCATGGAACTTACATTATCTCCAAATATTTGAGGTTTGGAACTCACAAGTCCCAAATCTGTATACAATGCTTTTAACCATATTGTCTCTTGAGTTGCTATGGTCAAGCCTCTGTACTCTGCTTCAATTGAAGATAAAGCAACTATTGGTTGCTTCTTGGAACTCCATGACACTAGCTTCGAACGTGCAAATGCTAAGTAATCAGATGTACTTTTTCTATCATCCTTAGCTCCTGCCCAATCTGCATCTGAATAGATTTTGATATCCAAATCTGAAGAGTAAGGATAGAATATACCTTCGTTGATTGTACCTTTGAGATAAGTACTCTCTTAGCCGCATCCATGTGTGGTCTTCTCGGTGACTGCATGAACTGACTAAGCACTCCCACATTATATGAGATGTCTGCCCTTGTATGAGTAGCATATATCAAGCTACCTACCAAGCTTTGATACTCTTTAATGTCTTCAATTTTCTCACCTTCATAAACACTTAGTTTATGATTCATCTCCAAAGGTGTACCTGCAAGTTTAGTGTTCTCCATTTTGAACTTGAGAAGAAGATCCTAAATGTATCTTCTTTGAGTCAAATACATTCCTTCATCTGTATATATCACCTACATACCTAGGAAATATGTGAGCTCACCTAGGTCACTGATTTTGAACTGCTCTTGCATGTGTCTCTTGATCCTTTGAATGCCATTTAGATCATCACCTGTCACAATAATATCATCTACATATATGTTGATATATTTAGGTAGTGATGTGTGTGAACACACTAGGACCACCAGAGCACTTTTTTTGCTCTTTAGGAGGTTTTTTTCCCCCGACTTGTATATACGCCTATTGCCCTAATGGGCTACTAATCTTTGTAAATTCTCTAGTAATTCATTCTATATTGTGTGTTGTGCTCCAAGCTTCTTCTTCTTCCTTGTGCTCTTTGCGTGCTTCCACAGATGTCTAACTCCAACAATTGGTATCAGAGCAGGTCCTTGCTTCATCTAGGGTGCCGTCGACACTCCTCCGTTTGCAGTCTCAGATTGGCACAAAATTTGGTGATCATACTCAAGGTGTTTCAGAGATCAAAATAGCTTTGGTATGTGGTGCCGAAATCGCGATCTCAGCTCGTTTCGGCCTCCGAACGCACTATCCCAGCGCTTCTGCAGGCTATTTCATCTTTTTGTGCCAAAGGTATATACCAGTTTTTGTTTGCCAGTGTAAGCGTCTCGAAGTCTGCTACAAGTCTAGCAGAATTTGTCTTGGCAGCTCTGTTCAACTTTTTGAGATATAGTCAATTTTTTGCATCAAGGTATTTTAGTCACCGGCCATGGCTGAAAGCAGTGATGTATTCCGTATGTTGGTTGTTGAGGATAAGTTGGATGGTACCAACTACCCATTATGGGCTTATATGATGCGACATGTATTGGTCGCAAAAGGATTGTGGAACATTGTGCAGGGTGTTGAAAGACATCCTGTTACACCTCTGACTATGGGTACTGCAAATATAGGTGCTGGAGCTGATGAAGATAGTGTCGAAGATGATATTCCACAAATTCCTGTTCGTGCTGATGTTTCTGTTGCACCTACTGGAGAGCAGATTCGCTGGGATGGCAGAGATGCCCAGGCACATGCATTGATAGCTTTGTCTGTCAAACGTGCCATTGTTCCTCACATTCGCTCTTGTAGAATAGCTAAGGATGCTTGGGATACACTTACCAAATTGTACCAAGCTAGGAATGAGGCTCGTGTTGCTTACCTCTGAAAACAGTTGGAGAGTGAGCACATGAATGAAGGTGATTCTATCGACAATTTCCTAATGAAATCAAAGACTTGAAGGACCAGTTGATTTCTGCTGATGAGATTATACGAGATAGCTCACTTGTGTAGACCATTCTGAATGGTATTCCTGATTCATATCGGAGTTTTGCTTTTACTCTTCGGTTGATGATGAAGGCAATCTAAATGCCTTATCATTTGAGGAGTTATTCTCTATTCTGTTGCAGGAAGATCAGTCTAGGCAAAATAGGTCCATTATGCGAGTTGCAGATCAAGCTTTCCTGGCTAGTCAGAAGGGCAAAGGAAAATGGAGCTCTTCAACTAGTAAGCAAAAATCTACTAATTCTGCATATTCGAAGAAGGAAGATAAAGATGAGAAGAGATCAGAAAAGCAGAAATTGTTTTGTAAGTATTGTAAAGGGAATGGTCATATCATAAAGAACTGTCCAAAACTGGCTGCTAAAGAGGCAAAGAAGAAAGAGGCTGGAATGGTTGTTGCAGAGGCCTCTACACCAAAAACAGAGTTTGCAAATCTTTTGCAGGAAGAAGAATGGGCGTTTAGTAGTCTGCAGTTTTGACCCATTTTCTCATGAGCAGTGCATGTCTGCAGTAGACTCAAATGTTTGGTATTTTGATAGTGGGGCGACAAAACATATTACCTCGCAGCGCAGTTTCTTCTCTTCACTCGAGCCTGCCCCTACAGGGAATACTGTTACATGTGCCAACAACTCCTCTTATCCTGTTATGGGAGTTGGTAAGATCATTTTGACTACTCTTGATGGTAGTTCTTTCACTTTGTCAGATGCTTTATTTGTGTCAGTGATAAAAAAGAACCTGTTATCAGTTTCTGCATTAGCCAAGATTGGCTTGGTTGTGAAATTTGTTGATGATAGGTGTACAGTTCATGATCTATCCAATGGCGATGTGGTTATTGCTTTTGGCATTTTATGTCGTGGGCTGTATAAGCTCATAGACTATGAAAGATTTGTAAATGATTTGGCATGTGCAGTAAATGATTCTCAGGCTATGTCAGATGCAAAGCTTTGGCATGCACGCTTTGGTCATCTGAATTTTGCTAGTTTGCTATGCCTGTAGAAATTTGAAATGGTGTCCTCTTTGCCCAAACTTGAGGCACCTAGAAAACATGTTTGTGAAGGTTGTATTTTTGGGAAAAATGCAGCATTCATCCTTTCCAAAAGATGGTTCAGTTCGGGCTACACAGAAATTGCAGCTTGTACATAGTGATGTCTGTGGTCCTATGGAGACACCCTCTTTTGGAAAATACCTTTACTTCATGGCTTTCATTTATGATTTTTCCACGCATGCATGGGTATATCCACTCAAAGCAAAGTCCGAAGTGTTCATGTGGTTTAAACAGTTTTTGGTTTTGGTTGAAAATCTGTCAGCATGTAAAATGGGCACACTCCGTTTTGATCAAGGGGGGGAATATATGTCTTCTTATTTGAATGCATTTCTAGCTGAACGTGGGATAAAACACCAGTGTACAGTGCCCTATACACCTCAACAGAATGGAGTTGCTAAACGAAACCCTCATGGAGATGGCGAGGTGCATGGTCAAGAGTCAAGCTTTACCACATAGTTTCTGGCTTGAGGTTTTCATGTGTGCAACATATGTACTGAATAGGTGTCCCACTAAAGCGTTGAAATCTATCACTCCATATGAGGCTTGGCATGACCGCAAGCCATATGTTGCTCATCTGCGTGTTTTTGGTTGTTTGGCATATGCACTAGTGCCTGAACAAGATCACAGAAAATTGGATGATAAGGCAGTAAAATGTATTTTTGTTGGGTACAGTTTTGAAAGTAAAGGCTATCGTCTGTATCATCCATAGACAAAACGCATTCTGGTTAGCCGTGATGTTGTCTTTGTGGAAGATGCTATTTAGCCATTGCTTTCAGGTACTAAGGAGACATCTGTTAGCTCCAAAGACATGTATGATACTTTGATGCCTCTTTTTACAGGTGGACAGTCTAGTGCTGGTCCTAATGAGGCAACTTCTCAGCCTTTGCAGGTTTCATATGATGATGCAGATCATGCAGATTTACATGATGCACTTATTGATGAGAGAGCTGATACTGAGCAGGCAAAAATTATGCCAAAATGGTTGGTGCAGACTTTGCATGACAACAAATTAGATGCACCTTTGTCATATCATACTCCTTCAAGCTCTCATAGTGCCTCCTTTGCATCAGATTGCTCTATCGCTACCTCTAGTCTCTGTGATGAGAATGAGCCTATTTCTTTTGATGAAGAAAATTGGATGGTTGCTATGCAATCTGAATATGATGCTATAATGAAGAATGGTACATGGTCCTTATGTGACTTGCCTCCTGGCAAGAAGGCCATTGGCACTAAGTGGGTATACAAGCTGAAGCGTAAACCTGATGGTATAGTTGACAGGTATAAGGCTACGCTTGTTGCAAACGGTTATGCGCAGGAAAGAGGCATTGATTTTGATGAGACCTTTGCACCTACATGCCGTATGACTACTGTTCAGAGCATTTGTGCACTTGCAGCCCATCATGGTTGGAATGTACATCAATTGGACATTAAAACAACATTTGTGAATGGTGACTTGCATGAAGAAGTGTATGTTTTTCAGCCCCTTGGCTTCATGCAGAAAGGGCATGAAAACCAGGTGTGAAGGTTAAAGAAGGCATTATATGGTTTAAAGCAAGCACCACGTGCTTGGTATGAGAAGATACATGCCTATTTGGTTGCACATGGTTTTGAGAACAGTCCAACTGAAAGTACCTTATATGTTAAGTGTGCTAATGATGTGCTTCTGATCATTGTTGTCTATGTTGACGACATGCTGCTCACTAGTCCTATTGAGAAGCATATTGCTGATTTCAAGGCTGATTTGCATGCCTCATTTGAGATGTCTGATTTGGGGCATTTGCATCACTATTTGGGCATTCATTTTATGCAAGTTGATGGTGGAATGGCTTTGTGTCAAACGAAATATATTGACACATTATTGCAGCGTTTTGGCCTTGAAGACTGTAAACCTATTGCCACTCCTATGGAGACAGGTTTACGATTGAGGATTCATGATACTGGAGATGCATTTGATGTTGTTCCCTATTAGCAGGCTATTGGATGCTTGATTTACTTATGCATTACTCAGCCAGATATTCAGTTTGCTATCTCATAGATGAGCAGTTTTATGCATTGCCCAGGAGTCAAGCATTGGCAGGTGGTTAAGCGCATCTTTTGCTACTTGAGTGGTACTCGGCTACTTGGGTTGTTTATCCCAAGGGGGGATCACTACCACCAGATTTGCATGCTTTTTCTGACTTTCATTGGGCTGGTTTCTATGACACTCGTGTGTCCACTAGTGGCTTTTGCTTCATGCTTGGTAGCTCATGTATATCTTGGTTGAGCAAGAAGCAGCCTACTATGGCCACTTCTAGTTGTGAGGTTGAGTATAGGGCAACTTTCATAGCTACAGTTGACTGTGTGTGGCTCAGACGCCTTATGGCTGATTTGGGTGTCGGTCAGTCTTCTACCACCACCATCTTCATTGACAATCAGGGCGCATTGGCAGTTTCAAGGAACCCTGTGTTCCATGCTCGCACTAAGCACATTGAGGTGCATTATCATTATGTCAGGGAGAGGCTCTCTACTGGGGAGATCAGCTTGGCATATGTGCCCACGCAAGAGAACATTGCAGACCTTTTCACGAACGCTCTTCCTAGGGAGAAGTTTGAAGCTTTCCGCAAAGCTTTGGGCTTACTTCCTTTTGTGGAGTGATTTCCACATAGCTTGCCACTTCCTTATACATGAGTGCCAGCTCCTTGTTCACCGCATCACTCCCAGGGGGGATTTGTTGATATATTTAGGTAGTGATGTGTGTGAACAGACTAGGACCATCGAGGCACTTTTTTCCCTCTTTAGGAGGTTTTTTTCCCCCGGCTTGTATATATGCCTATTGCCCTAATGGGCTACTAATCTTTGTACATTCTGTAGTAATTCATTCTGTATTGTGTGTTGTGCTCCAAGCTTCTTCTTCTTCCTTGTGTTGTTCGCGTGCTTCCGCAGACATCTAACTCCAACAATATACACATATATAGATAACCTCATTGTGATCCCTTTTGATGAATAGAAAAGGATCTGAGCTACTAGCTTTGAACCCTTGATCTTGAAGGTATGTAATCAACCGTTAATTCCAAGCTCTAGGAGCTTGTTTCAATCCATACAATGCTTTCTTAAGTCTACAAACATAAGATGGATGATTAGGGTTTTCAAAACCTGGTGGCTGTGACATGTGTACCTCTTCACTTATCCAACCATTTAAGAATGCATTTTTCACATCAAGTTGGAGGAGTCTCCAATTCCTTGCAGCAGCTACACTTATCAATGTCCTGATTGTAGTCATCTTTGCAACTGGTGAGAATGTTTCCTCATAGTCTATACCATGAGTTTGTGAGCATCCTTTGGCAACTGATCTTGCCTTGTACCTGCAAACTGATCCATCTGAATTTATTTTAACTTTATATACCCATCTGCAACCAATTACCTTTTGATTCGGTGACATTGGAACCAAATCCCAAGTGTCCATCTCCTTCAATGCATCTATCTCTTCGTTCATGGCCTTTTCCTAATTAGGGTTTACCTTTGCCTCTTCATAGGTTGAGGGTTCCTCTGAAATAGAGTCTTTTGCCAAGTAGATTGAATGCTTTGTAACAAATGTGGAATCATATCCATACTTTTTTGGTTGTTTCTTCTCTCTAGTTGATCTTCTAGGTGCTTGTTTGGAGCATTCTCGAATCTCTTACATCTTTGCTTTGCCTCTTGACTTCCATAGCTTGTAATCCTTTTCTCTTTCATCTTGGTCATTGTTTGTATCACTTCTTGGATCCTGGACCTGTGTATCATGCTTGCTTCCTAATTGATCCCCAAGACCTCTGTTCTTCAAACACAACATCTCTACTTGTAGTGAATTGCTTGGTTGAAGGATTGAAGAACCTGTAACCCATCTGAGTTGAATCATATCCAATAAAGACTACCTTTGTTGCCATTTCATCTAGCTTACCTTGTATTTGTGATGGTACATGAACATAAGCTAAACAACCAAAAGCCTTGCAATGTCCAAGACTAGGTTTTCTTTGATGCCATGCTTCGTAAGGAGTCATACCTTGAAGTGATTTGGATGGTAGTCTATTGACAAGGTACACTGCAGTTGAAATAGCTTCTACCCATAGATAATGTGGCAACTTCTTTTCTTCAAGCATTGTTCGGGCTGATCCAACCAATGTCTTGTTTTTCCTCTCTTCAATTCCATTTAGTTGAGGAGAGTACCTAGTAGTCACTTCCCTTTTGATACCTTTGTCCTGCAAGAACTCATCAAACTCTTTGGAGATGGCCCAAGGTTGAACATTCTAACCTTTGGCTTTGTCTTGCTTTGGTCCTTTCTTCTTCCCTTTCCACTTGCTCTTGCTTGCAAAGTTGGCTTGAGAAGTCTCTTCTTCTTCTTCTTGCCTTTCTACTTCTTATCCTTCTTATCTGTATATAGAGCACTAGTTGAATTACCATGATAAGAGTTACCTTCCTTTATGCTATTGTTCGCTTCTTGATTGAAGAGTTGTCCAAGAAAGATGTTGAAGTCTGGAGTTTGCACATCCATGATGAGATCATAAGCCGTCGTGAACGATTGCCATTGCTTATCACTTCGAATGTCGTTGAGAATTTGCCTCATGATGACCTCTTCTTCAATCAGCTCTCCAATGGATGGTAACTGATCCGCAACCTCCTTCACCTTGGTAGCAAACTCTGTGATGGTTTGTTTAGGTGTCTTCTTCATTTGGTTGAACTCATTCCAAAGATGATTCTTTCTTGCTTTGGTACTAGCAGAAAAGAAAGTCTCAAGGGCATCCCAAGTCTCTTGAGATATCTTGCATCCTCTAATATGTGGTAATAGAAAGTCAGAGATAGATTTTAGTATGTACGCTCTTGCTTGAGCATCCCTTGCGCACCAAAGTGTGAGCTTATCTATCTCCTCTTGTGTAGGTCCTCCTTGGGATCTTGGAATAGGCATAGCTTCATCACCTGCTACAAATCCATCAAGATTTCTACCTTGCAAATAGACCTCCATTCTGATTTGCCAAGACGCATATTTGTGTTGATCAAGCTTCTCGATCATTGAGGGAAAGCCGTCACCCATCTTAATCTAGCTCTGATACCATTGAAAGAACTTGGAGAAGCTTGGAGGAGGTAGAAAAGTGTGTTTCAAAGTGACGAAGTTTAGTCAAGCCAACTGGCACAAGACTAGCCCTTAAGCTTATGGAGACTCAAATAGACTTTATAGGCATGCAACAAGTGCAAATAAACACACTATGTACTTTGGAGCATCAAGGAGAATGAGTCGATACAAAACAGATAGATTCGTGGGTCGACTAGCTCAAAAAACTTACTATCTATGGAAGAGAGAATGAACTTCAAATGCCCATAGCGACCAGCGTGATTACAATTAGGAAAAATAATTTTATGGGAGTGATACAAAGAGGGTTGAGTTTATGTAATGCACAAAATTATAAGGAATAAGCAAAATATGCTATAGGAATGAATGCGACATTCACCGGTGGTACTTCCTATTTTTCAGGAATATGTAGAGATTGACCCCGAGATAGAAAAACTGAAATTTCTCACAATCTACTAATCCAAACGCTATGAAAATTTATAGGCATAAACTAGACACTAATACCTTTCCAATAAGTCATCTTGCACTCAATTTAAAAATCTAGAGAGAGAGCAGCAGCCTGTGCAAGATTATTGTTGGCGAAGAAGATGATGGAGAGAATTGAAGGAGCAAGACAATGATGGTCACAAATGTATGTATATTGCTTCCATGTATTGTACAAGTGATTTCAAGTCTTTATATAGAATCTAGGAGTGTTCAACGACTTCTACAAGTGGATTTTTAATTCAAATGAATGTGGGAATGGTTGTTGGAGGGAATCAATTCACTTTCCTACAATCTAGGAAAAGTGAAGATCTAGTTTGATCTACTTTTAGGTGATTGATTGCTTGATTGAATGCAACTTCAACCACCACAAATTGGTGGGATTTGGGCTCTATCTTTCTACCTTTACATGTGTAAAGCTCAAGGCTTTTACAACGGTAAATGAACCATCAAAAATATCTCAAAAAAATACAATAAATGAGCATAAGAAAAAGAACACTCCAACGGATATTCTTTCGACGTGATAGCCTTTGATGTAGATCAAATCCACCTCAAGCATAGTGTAAGCTTGATGTTCCAACATGGTTCACATGGAATCTCATTTCTTTGTGATCTTCAAGCCAAAAAGTGTAGGCTTGTAGTTTGCACCAACAACTCCCCCTCAAGCCAAAAATTTTGCCTTGGTCTTCATTCTTCAGTCTTCATGTATATCTTGCAATCCAATCATTCATTTGAACCTGCAAATTTTGGTTCCATCCAATGCGTTGGTTAACAAATCTGCACACTGCATATTGGTTGATACATATGTCAGTTGAATGTCCTTGCTTAACAACTTCTCTCTTACATAATGGTAATGGACCTCTATATGCTTGATCCTAGCATGATAAATAGGATTAGCTACAAGGTGAAGTGAGCTTAAATTATCTCCAAATATCAATGGTGAGCTAGTATATAAACCTAATTCTATATACAATAGCTTGATCCATATGGCTTCTCGAGGAGCAGTTGTCAAACCTCTATACTCTGCCTCTGTAGAAGATAAAGCAATAGTAGGTTGCTTTTTTGAAGACCATGATATTGGTTTATCACCTGCAAATGAAATGTATCCAAAAGTTCTTCTCCTATCATCCTTGCATCCTGCCCAATCTGCATCTGAATAGATCTTGATATCCAAGTCTGAAGTGTAAGGGAAATACAAACCATGATGTTGTGTACCCTTGAGATATTTTAATATCCTTTTGGCAGCCTCCAAGTGAGGTACCCTTGGCTTGTGCATAAACTGACTAAGCACACTAACTCCATAAGAAATATATATCCTTGTCAAGGTAGCATAATTCAAGCTTGATAATGTCTTCATCATTTGAATACCAAAGAATCGTTTTCATCAAAGATAACATCTCTACTAACCATGAATTCCTTATTTGAAGGGATGTAGAATCTGTACTCTTTCTGATTTAGATCATATCCAATAAAGATACACTTCTCAGCCTTAGGGTCTAGCTTACCTCTTATCTAAGAAGGAATGTGTACATATGCTACACATCCAAAGATACTGCAATGATCAAGTGAGGGTCTCTTACCATGCCATGCTTCATAAGGGGTCATCCCATCAAGGGACTTAGATGGTAATTTGTTTATGAGATAAGTGGCAATAGAAACACTCTGTGCCCATAGGTAGTTAGATAATTTCTTTTCATTTAGCATTGACCTAGCTCTTTCAACAATCAACCTATTTCTTCTTTTAGCTACCCCATTCTGTTCAGGAGTATACCTTGTGGTATTATGGTGTTACTGGCACTATGGCTCTATTCAGGTTCTCTTTTGCAGCTGCATACTTCACTGGGATTACATTGGCTGGAGTAGGAGGTTGTTGTGCTAGCACTGGTTGAGGTCTCTACTCAGCCTGATATTGTGGTTGGTAGGTTTGTTGAGGCATAGTACACTGTTGTGGTGGGTACTGGTTCTGGTATCTTCCTTGTTGAGGGTATGGTTGTGGGTACGTTTGCCTAACTCCTTGCTTATTGTAGGGGCAATCTTGCGCGGTGTGATTGGTGTATCTCCGTTCTATGGTACAATACTGGCTACTAGGATTCACTTGGGGTTGAGCCATAATGGGACACACATTTGCCATATGGTCACCTCCACAAGTATAGCATCTTTTTACTGGGGCAAATCTTGGAATTTGTTTACTTGAGACTCCTAGCTTCTGAGCTACTTTCTCAGCGAGTTCCTCAATAGATGTAGACTGTGAGGAAGAGAGGCTAATAGAACTATCTGAATCTTTGTAGATTTTTGAAAGCTCTAATTCCTCCCCTAGGTTATATTCTATGTCAATGCACATGCGTACACACTCTTCTATGGTCCTAGGGTCCTTCAAGTACACATATGATCTCAACTTTGTACTCAGCAGTCCATCTAGGAATAATGCAACTTGTTTCGCTAGTGTGGGTAACTCTGCAACAGGGCATCTCTCTAGGTATTGCCTAAACCTTCTTCCTGCAAGTCTAACTGTCTCTTGAGGGGTCTACTTGAAGCTATGGATCAATGAGGAAGTATTATGCCTTATGCCACTCTTAGAGAATTCAGTGATGAATGCCTCTAGAAGTTGATCTATGCTCCTCAACTGTCTCTCATTCATTGGCTGAAACCATGTAAGGTCTGTGTTCCTAAGGGTGAGACCAAAAGCATTGTATTGCGTGAATAGGTCCTCAACTTGTTCACCTCTCAAGACTTGCCTAAACTCAGCCACATGATCATATGGGTCTCCAGTGCCATCGAAATAATTCTTCATAGACTTGACCAACTGAGTTGGCCTCAAGGTCCTAGTGTGTTCTCTAGGCCTTGGTAGAGGGAATTCATCCGCATTTCTTTGGTGTCTTGGGGCTCTAGGTCTCTCAGTTTCCACTCTATCTGTCTCTGTTCTCATCCTTTCTCTTCCCAAGGGATTGGTAAAGCTTACCTCTGGCCTGTCTCTACTTCTATCCCTTTGAGCCCCATGAGCTTGGGATGTTCCAGCTCCTTGGTGGCCATATGAGCCATTGGATCTTTATTGGGGAACGATAAATTCACCCTTCGAAGTTTAGGCATGCCTACCATGTTCTGTGACCACAAAGATCCTCTCCGAAGTATTGTCTAAATAGGTCACTTTGCCTGGGCTATCAGGATCTTTGAACTCATAGATTGTGATTGTTCCTACCTCATTTGGTTGATCAGGCTTATACCTCCAAAAGGCTTCATCGGTCTCTCGGTTTAAGAGTAGATCTATGCTCTTATTGTCATGGGGAATCCACTCTGGTGTGATAATTCTAGTAAGGACTGATTTGCCTCGAGGGGTTTTAGGCTCTCCACCTATGTTCCCTTGCTCTAGGTCACCTATGTCCGTTTCTGCGATCACGTTACCAAACTCGTATGTCCTTTCTGGGTGGCTGGTGACTATGTATATGGTTCCTTCTTTTTCCAGGTATGCTCCATTTTCAAACTTGATAGCTGGATGTTCAATTCCAATGGGTTGGTCAGGGTTTTTAATTTGGACCACAGATCTTCCTAGGCCGTCCTCATAGATGCAAGCACCTAATCGGTTGGTCCTAAGGTATTCCAACTGAGTCTTGTAAGGGCCTTCAACCCTCTGTAAGTATGGCACGCCTAAACTTCCCGTGGGTCTCTCCAACCCTTGAGACATCTCTGATTCACTAGTCTCAAAGCAAGGGTATTGGGAAAGATGGATGGATGATCCAAGAGATTGAGTTGGTACTGCTAAAACCTGCTTTGTACCAGACCTCTTTAGCTTCAGACTTGATTACTAGACTCCCTTAGCTTTCCAATGAAACCATGAAATGACCTATGTCCTTTGGAAATGAAGTGTGTAATGATTGAATCAAAACAGATAACTTTGGAAGTCACAAAGTCAAGAAAACTTTCTATTTTGGTCTTGACACCTGCTCAATGTTTTGCTCAGTGTGACCAGCACAGTAGCAATTGATAAAATTCCTTCTAGGGGTATTCAATTAGCTTAGTAAGCTAACATTTGCAAGTGGAATGATGTAAAATGATGAACTATGCTAAGAGAAATTAATTTAGCAAGATTTGGTATACCCCCGACTTTTTAGGATTGTAGCAGAGATAGACCAGTGAGCACCTCGATGATGATTTCTCTGAATTGGCTGAATTAAATCCCTTCAAACTTTTTTAACATGTAGATGACTTTGAGCTGAATCCAACAAGCTTTGAATCACTGAATTTGGTGGAGTATTGAGTGAGATATGCCCTTGACAAGTTGACAGACTTTTGAGTAGACTAGCAGAGAACACAAAAGATGAATGATGTAAATGTATCTATTGATTAACAATTGTGTACAATCCCATTGGCATGGATAGCATCGCCAAATGGTGTAGAGAGGTGTAGGCTATGGTATAGTCCTTACACACACTCAAACTCAGTAGAGTAAGCCTCAGGAAAATGAAGAGATGTGTACGCGACTTTTCCAAGTACATTTTATATAATATGTGCAAAAATTTGAATTCAAATTCAAATTTTGGCTTCCTATGATCAAGGTCCTAAAATCTTGGAGATATTCTCTCAATCAAATAAGCTAATTTTTCCACGACTCACTTTGGTAGGTGATTACAAAAGATTCCAAGTCATTTTGACTTTTACAAATGAGGTAAAGTGGTACGTAATCACTAGCATATGTTCCTATGGTTCTTTATATATGTAGAGTCTTCATGATAACTTCCAAGCCAAATGTGTAGGCTTGTGATTTACACCAACAACTCCCCCTCAAGCCAAACATTTTGGCTTAAGTCTTCATCTTCAATCTTCAAGTACATCCTGCAATCCAATCATAGATTTGAACCTGCAAAGTTTGGTCCCATCCAAAGCTTTAGTCAGCAAATCTACACATTGCATGTTGGTTGACACATAGGTCAGCTGAATGTCCTTGCTTAGCAACTTCTCTCTCACATAATGATAATGAACTTCTATGTGTTTGGTCCTGGCATGATAGATAGGATTAGCTGCAAGGTGAAGAGAACTTGTATTATCTCTAAAGATAATTGGAGGCCTAGTATATATGCCCAATTCTGAATTCAAAAGCTTAATCCAAATTGCTTCTTGAGTGGCATTAGCTAGCCCTCTATACTCTGCTTCTGTAGAAGACAATGCAACAGTTGGTTGCTTCTTTGCAGACCATGAAATCGGTTTGTCACCTCCAAAAGAAATGTATCCAGAAGTGCTTCTCCTATCATCCTTGCATCCTTCCCAATTTGCATCTGAATAAACTTTTATGTCAATATCTGAAGTGTAAGGAAAGTACAAACCATGGTTCTGTGTACCCTTGAGATACTTCAAGATTCTTTTGGCAGCCTCTAAGTGAGGTATCCTTGGCTTGTGCATAAATTGACTTAGCACACTAACTCCATATGCAATATCCATTCTTGTAAGAGTAGCATAGTTCAAGCTACCTACCATACTTTGATAACCTGTAATGTCTTGGACTTCATCACCTTCATGGGCACTTAGCTTTAGGTTCACCTCCATTGGAGTACTAGCTGCTTTAGCATCCTGCAAGTGAAATTTCTTCAACATGTCTTGCACATACTTCTTTTGAGTAATGTATATTCCTGAATTAGTGTAAACTAATTCAAGTCCCAAAAAATACTTCAATAGCCCAAGATCATTGATCTTGAACTCCTTCATCATTTGGCTTTTGATGCTTCTGATTCCATTGACATCATTACCTGTAATGATGATGTCATCAACATAGACACAGAGATAGATTATCTCTGAATTACTTCTCTTAATGAACAGAGAAGTGTTAGCCTTACTCATGACAAAACCTTGGTCTTGGAGGTATGTAGTTAGCCTGTAATTCCATGCCCTAGGTGCTTGCTTCAATCCATATAAAGCCTTCTTTAATTTGCAAACATTGTTGGTGCATTTTGCCCAAGCCTACATGCTTGATATATTTGATATCATCCTCATTCGTAAGTCACATGAGTAGTCATGTGAACACCTCTTGTAAAAGAGTTCATTTTTATCTCTTGTATTTGAAAAAAGAAAAAAGAAAAGGATGGCTTACCTCATCCATGATGTAAAAGCAAATTCGTGGCTCTAACTACCTAAAACCACGAGATTTAGAGTTGAGGGAATCTCTCCTAACTTTGGGGATCACTTTTAGGTGGAGCCATTCGAATTCCAATTCAAAACTCCCTCCAAGAATCGCTATAAAAAGAGCAAGAAGGAAGAGGCGATAAGCAAGCATTGTACGTGACCACTTCATGTCATTTTGTAGAGATTGAAGAGCTTACTTCATAGCTCTATCATTCTACTCCCATTGTGCAAAGATTCATTGCCAATGTGGTTGTAATCATATGTGAATCTATACATTTATCATCATCTACTTCTCTGTTTTGTTCTCTGTTATACTCACTCAAAGCAGTAACTTCAGAAGGTCATATCTCGAGTTTTACTGAACCTTTTTCAGTGATTTAACTTGCCTAAATAGTTCATACTGTCTACTTTGTGCCTATAAGTTTTCAAGGTCATTGGATTTGTACTGTTTGAGATATCTGCATTTTACTGCTTAGTGGTCTATCTCTGCAGAGCCCCGAGAATTGTGGGGATGTTCCAGAAATTGTTGAAACTTGTTCTCAGTGCTCAGTCCATCATTTGAAGTGTTTTAACTTGTATTGGGAAGCTTGCCAAGTCTGTTTGCTATGCCCAAAAGGAATGTTTCTAATTCCTTCCAGGTTGAGAGCACTGTTCATTTTTTCCAGCAGGTGTATGTCCAAAAATAGCAAGTTTTGGGAGCTACTCATTTCGCAACTAGTCTGTCTTGACTTAAACTTTTGGGATACATGTTCCAAAGTACTTGGCTGATATTTTGGTGGATTTAGGAAGCTCAAAGGGTCTAATAATCAAATCTGAAGTCTCAGTTGGCTGGTGTGAAGCTGGTTGTAGCGGCACCTACTCATCTTTGGATTGCATCCACCATCTCTCTTCACAGTGGTATCAGAGCATAGTCAAGCAACATGGGAGATGGATTTCCATCAACAATTGATAAATTGGATCGAAACAACTACCCGGCATGGTCTCTAAGGATGGAGGCTTACCTTCAAGGGAGGAATCTATATGGATTCATATCCGGAGATGAAGCAATGCCAACCATGAGGAACAAAGGGCAACCATCACATGAAGAAGTGGAAGGACTTTCGAATTGGTGTTCGAAGGATGCACTTACAAGGTCCTATATTCTAAACTCAATCTCTGACTTTCTTTTACCTCATGTCAAGGGATGCAAGACATCAAGAGAGACCTGGAATGCACTTGCTTCTTTCTTCTCTTCCAACACTCGAGCAAGGAAGAACCAATTGTGGATGGAGTTCACAACAATGAAGAAAAGCCCGAAGCAAAATGTGACTGATTATGTCACAAAGATGAAGGAGGTTTCCGACCAACTTGGAAGCATTGGAGAGGTAATTGAAGAGGAGCAAATCATAAGACAAATCATGAATCGAATCAAAGCAGACGACAAGTGGGAGTCATTCACAACAGCCATGGATTTATACATGGATATGCATGTACCCGACCTCAACACACTCATGGGCCAACTCTTCACTCATGAAGCAAAGATTAGCAAAGGTGGTGAGTCCTCAAGAGGTAATCAAACTTCTGCCTTATATTCTGATAAAGCTAAGGTCAAGGACAAGTCAAAGAATAGGAAGAATGAAGATGAAGGAAGCTCTTTCCAAGCAAACTTTGCAGGTAGAGGAAGAGCTAGAGGAAGAGGTAGAGGTGGAAAGCAAGGCAGGGGGAGATTCCAATCATCTCAACCTTGCAACATATGTGGCTTATCTAACCATACTACTGAAGAATGTTTCAGGAACCCGAGGAACTCAAGAGGAAGAGGATTCAATAGAGGTGGCTATGGATCAAATAGAGGTAGATACAATGGAGGCTACAACAACAACAACTATTACAACAAGAATTACAACAACAACAACAACTATCAGAGTGGCCATAGAGGAAGAAGAGATTACAATAACTATGCAGAGGACCAAAGTCAAGAAGATTCATTATTGATTATGAATCTATCAACAAAGAAGGGTAAGGATGATGATCACATATTTTACATTGATTCAGGATGCTCGGACCATGTAGCAGGAAATGTGGCTTTACTTTCTGATTTGGAAGATCCTCATAACAAGCATGAAGTGCAGACAGGAGATGATACAAAGCACTCAGTGGAGAAGATAGGTAATGTGAAGACATCAGATGGGAATATGAACCTCTTAAGCAAAGTCTTGTATGTCCCTACAATTACCAAAAATTTAATAAGTATTGGACAAATTGTTGAAAAAGGATTGCAGGTTAGATTCAACCGATTTGGAGCATATGTTGAAGACCCAAGGCAAGGCTTTCGAATGATTGCCAAAGGAGAAAAGACAGGAAGGCTTTTCACTTTTGAAGTGGAAGATACAAAGAACATAGCTTTGTTTAGCTATGGATCTCAAACTCTTACAGAGTTGGAGATATGGCACAAAAGGCTTGCTCACATTGGTGAGAGGACACTCAAAAAAATTTGCAGGGACCAAAGTGTACTTGGTTTGCCTAATATCACAAGGCAACACATGATTTATAAGTGTGAAGCTTGTCAAATCGGCAAGGCTCATAGACAACCTTTCAATAAGAAAGGATATATGTATCAAAATCCTTTGGATCTAGTGCACACGGATGTGTGGGGTCCAAGTAAGGAGCCACCTATATCAGGCTCAAGATATTATGTGTCTTTCATAGATGATTGTAGCAGGTGGACCATTCTGTTTTTCATGAAGCACAAGGATGAAGTGTTTAATTGCTTTAAGAAGTATATTGCTCTTGTTGAAAACCAAACAGGTAGGACTTTGAAACGACTCAGATCAGATGGTGGAGGAGAATACTTCTCTTCTGAATTTGATGCCTTCTTGCATGAAAGAGGCATTAAAAGGGAAGTCACTACAAGGTATACACCCGAACTCAATGGTGTAGCAGAGAGGAGGAACAGAGCTATTGTCGAAGCTGCAAGGTCCATGCTCAACGAAAAGGGATTGCCAAACTACCTATGGGTAGAGGCTGTGTCTACAGCCACATATCTCATAAATAGACTTCCATCTAAGTCACTAGATGGAACCACTCCATATGAAGTGTGGAATGGAAGAAGACCTAGTCTAGAGCATTGCAAAATCTTTGGATGCTTAGCCTATGCTCACATTCCTTCTCAAGTAAGAGGGAAATTGGATCCCAAGGCAGAGAAGTGTGTATTCATTGGTTATGATCAAAACCAAAAAGGATATAGATTGTACAATCCAACCAATAGAGGATTTTCTGTGAGTAGAGATGTAATTTTTGATGAAAACAAATCATGGTTTGATGATGACAGGAAAGTGAAGCTGCCGTATGACTTGGATGAAGACTTTCCATCACTTCAACCAAAGGAACCAAAGCAACTTGAAGAAAGTGATTCAGAGATTGACCTAGAAGACTTGGAAAGACTAAAGCTATGGAAGAACAAAGGTAAAGCAAAGATGCAGGATGCTACATATGGACCTGAGAGCTCACATCAACCACTTAGAAGGTCTTCAAGGGAGAAGAAGAAACCAGAGAGGTTTGGTTATGATACTTCTTTGGTCATGAAGCACTCAATCTACATTGCCAAGGATTCAACCAATGAAGAACCTACAACATTCGAAGAAGCACAAAGCAAGAAAGCTTGGAGAGATGCAATGGATGAAGAAATGGAAGCCTTGAAGGAGAATGACACCTGGGAGCTTGTACCTAACAAGCCATCTATGAAGGTAATTGGATCTCGATGGATATACAAAATCAAAAGGAATCCAGATGGAAGTATAAATAGACACAAAGCAAGGTTAGTTGCTAAAGGGTTTGCTCAAACCCATGGTATTGATTATGAGGAGACTTTCTCTCCTGTTGCAAAAATGCCTACAATTAGGGTTCTCATTAGTCTTGCTGCATCTAGAAATTGGAATCTCTATCAACTTGATGTAAAGAATGCCTTCTTGAATGGATGGATTTCTAAGGAAGTGTATATGGCACAACCTCCTGGATATGAGGATACACATCATCCTAACTATGTATGCAAACTAAAGAAAGCTTTGTATGGATTGAAGCAAGCTCCAAGAGCTTGGAATTTCATATTGGTGACTTATTTGCAGGACCAAGGATTCAAAGCTAGCAAGGCGGATACCTCTTTGTTCATAAAGAGGAATGGATCTGAAGTGATCTATTTATGTGTGTATGTTGATGATATTATTATCACAGGCAATGATCTTGAAGGAATCAAACAAGTAAAGGCTCAAATGAAGGAGGAGTTCAAAATAAGTGATCTCGGACCACTCACTTATTTTCTTGGATTGGAGTTGATCTACACAGATTCAGGTATATACATCACACAAAGGAAGTATGTCCATGACATGCTCGTCAAGTTCAAGATGGAAAATACCAAGTGTGCAAGTACACCTATGGAGCAAAACCATAAGCTTAGTGCTTATGAAGGAGAGCCAATTGAAGACATCACAAGCTATCAAAGCTTGGTTGGAAGTTTGAACTATGCAACACTCACAAGGGTGGATATATGCTATAGTGTTAGCATATTAAGTCAGTTTATGCATAAGCCGAGAAGACCACATATGGAAGCGGCCAAGAGAGTCCTCAAGTACCTAAAGGGGACCATGAATGAAGGTTTGTTTTATTCATTTACTTCAGATATTGAGCTAAAGGTGTACTCAGATGCAGATTGGGCCGGATCTAAAGATGATACAAGAAGCACGTCAGGATATATATCATTTGCAGGTTCAACAATCATTTCTTAGTCATCGAAAAAGCAACCAATCGTGGCATTATCTTCTATCGAAGCCGAATAGAGAGGTTTGGCTAATGCAACTCAAGAAATCATGTGGTTAAAGTCTTTGTACACAGATCTTGGACTTCATTCTTCAACACCTCACATTTTTGGTGACAACACAAGCTCACTACATCTAGCAGCTAATCCGGTATACCATGCTAGAACCAAGCATATTGAAGTCCACTACCATTATGTAAGGGAGAAGCTAATGAGCAAGGATATTCAACTATCCTATGTCTCTACAGATATGCAATGTGCCGACATGTTGACTAAAGCTCTTGATGGTACAAAGTTAAGTAGATTCAAGTTGATGATTGGCTTGCAGGAAATCAAGGACAATTGAAGACTTATTTGGAGGCCAAGCATGTTCGGCTTGAGGGGGAGCTGTTGGTGCATTTTGCCCAAGCCTACATGCTTGATATATTTGATATCATCCTCATTTGTAAGTCACATGAGTAGTCATGTGAACACCTCTTGTAAAAGAGTTCATTTTTATCTCTTGTATTTGAAAAAAGAAAAAAGAAAAGGATGGCTTACCTCATCCATGATGTAAAAGCAAATTCGTGGCTCTAACTACCTAAAACCACGAAATTTAGAGTTGAGGGAATCTCTCCTAACTTTGGGGATCACTTTTAGGTGGAGCCATTCGAATTCCAATTCAAAACTCCCTCCAAGAATCACTATAAAAAGAGCAAGAAGGAAGAGGCGATAAGCAAGCCTTGTACGTGACCACTTCATGTCATTTTGTAGAGATTGAAGAGCTTACTTCATAGCTCTATCATTCTACACCCATTGTGCAAAGATTCATTGCCAATGTGGTTGTAATCATATGTGAATCTATACATTTATCATCATCTACTTCTCTGTTTTGTTCTCTGTTATACTCACTCAGAGCAGTAACTTCAGAAGGTCATATCTCGAGTTTTACTAAACCTTTTTCCGTGATTTAACTTGCGTTGGATAGCGCATACTGTCTACTTTGTGCCTATAAATTTTCAAGGTCATTGAATTTGTACTTTTTGAGATATCTGAATTTTACTGCTTATTGGTCTATCTCTCTAGAGCCCCGAGAATTGTGGGGATGTTCCAGAAATTGTTGAAACTTGTTCTCAGTGCTCAGTCCATCATTTGAAGTGTTTTAACTTGTATTGGGAAGCTTGCTAAGTCTATTTGCTATGCCCAAAAGAAAGTTTTCTAATTTCCTCCAGGTTGAGAGCACTGTTCATTTTTTCCAGCAGGTGTATGTCCAAAAATAGCAAGTTTTGGGAGCTAGTCATTTCACAACTAGTCTGTCTTGACTTAAACTTTTGGGATACATGTTCCAAAGTACTTGGCTGATATTTTGGTGGATTTAGGAAGCTCAAAGGGTCTACTAATCAACTCTGAAGTCTCAGTTGGCTGGTGTGAAGCTGGTTGTAGCGGCACCTACTCATCTTTGGATTGCATCCACCATCTCTCTTCACAAACATAAGTTACCTTCTTAGGGTCTTCATAGCCAGGAGGTTGTGACATATAAACCTCTTCTGAAATCCATCCATTCAAGAAAGCATTCTTGACATCCAATTGGTACATGTTCCAATTCTTTGATGCAACCACACTCACCAACACTCTGATTGTTGGCATCTTGGCCACAGGAGAAAATGTTTCTTCATAGTCAATGCCTTGGGTTTGTGCAAAACCCTTGGGTACTAATCTGGCCTTGTACCTGTTAATTGTGCCATCAGAATTTCTTTTCAATTTATAGATCCATCTGGATCCTATTACCTTCATGGAGTCCTTCTTGGGTACTAACTCCCATGTATCACTCTCCTTGAGTGCTTCAATCTCCTCATCCATAGCTTCCTTCCATTCTGATTTTATGATTGCTTCTTCATATGATCTTGGTTCTTCATTTAGCAAATCCTTTGCAAGATAAATTGAATGTTTAGTAACAAGAGATGTATCATACCCATATCTGATAGGTTTTTTGCTCTCTCTTTGAGACCTTCTGATTGATTGAGTTGAAGATTCTGGTATGTCCTCAAGCTTCTTCATCTTCATTTTGCCTTTGGACTTCCATGCCTTGAACTCTTCAAGGTTGATTGTATCTTCATCATCTGAACTTGTCTCTCCATCCTGAGTAGGTTCCTCCTTTGTAAGTTTTGGAAATTCTTCTTCCAAATCATAGGTATTTTGACCTTCCTGCATTCATTCTCATACCAAGAATCATTCTCATCAAAGATCACATCTCTGCTTACCATAAATCCCTTATTGGTAGGGTTATAAAACGTGTAACCTTTTTTATTTAAATCATATCCAATGAAAATACATTTTTCAGCCTTTGGATCTAGTTTTCCTCTTACCTGTGAAGGAATGTGTACATATGCTACACATCCAAAAATTTTGCAGTGATCCAATGATGGTCTCTTACCATGCCATGCTTCATATGGTGTCATACCATCAAGTGACTTTGATGGTAACCTGTTTATGAGATAGGTGGCAGTAGAAACACTCTTTGCCCATAGATAGTTAGGTAATTTCTTCTCAGTAAGCATAGATCTAGCTGTCTCAACAATTAACCTATTTCTTCTTTCAGCTACCCCATTCTGTTCAGGAGAGTACCTTTTGGTTATTTCCCTTTTGATGCCTCTGTCCTGCAAGAAGTCGTCAAATTCGTTGGAGAAGTACTCACCTCCTCCATCTGACCTTAGCCTCTTCAAATTCCTTCCTGTCTGATTTTCAACTAATGCAAGATATTTCTTAAAACAATTAAATACCTCATCCTTGTGCTTCATAAAGTATAATACAGTCCATCTGCTATAGTAATCAATAAAAGAGACATAGTACCTTGAACCTGAGATTGAGGGGTCTTTGCTAGGTCCCCATACATCTGTGTGTACAAGCTCTAGATAGTCTTCATTCATATATCCTTTCTTGGAGAAGGGTAACGTGTGAGACTTACCAAATTGACAAGCACCACACTTGTAAATCATATGTTGCTTGGATACATTAGGTATCCCAAGCACACATTGGTCCCTGCACATTTGCTTCAAGGTCCTTTCTTCTATGTGCCCTAATCTCTTGTGCCAAATCTCAAGCTCTGAAAGTGTTTGATCTTTATAACTGTATAATGCAATGTTCTTTGTATCTTCCAACTCAAAAGTGAAAAGTCTACCTGATTTTTCTTCTTTAGCTATCCTTTTGAATCCATGTCTTGGGTCCTCCACAAATGCTCCATACTGATTGAATCTGACTTGCAACCCTTTCTCTACAATCTGACCAACACTCATTAAGTTCTTTGTAATTGTAGGTACATAAAGTACTCTGCTCAACAAATTCTGATTATCATCACAAGTTTTCACATTTCCAACTTTAACTACAGAATGCTTTGTATCATCACCTGTTTTTACTTAGTGTTTATCTTTTGGTTCCTCAAGATCAGAGAGTAGTGCCACATTACCAGCCACATGATTTGAACACCCTGAATCAATATAAAATAAGTGAGCATCATTTGTACCTGACTTTGAAGTCATGTTCATGATCAAGAGAGAGTCATCCTGCTCCTCTCTGTAGTTGTTGTAGTCCTTTCTGTTTCTGAATCCTCCTTGGTAGTTGCCATTGTAATTGTTGTTGTAGTTGTTGTTATAATTGTTGTTGTGGCCTTGGTGATGGTTGAACCTTCCTCTAGACTGAGAGTATCCACCTCTTTGGTAGCCTCTTCCTCTCTGATTCTTGTAATTCTTGTAACACTCATCTGTGGTGTGGTTTGACAAACCACAAATGTTACATGGTGATGAGTTATAGGGTCTCCCCCTACCTTGCTTACCTCCTCTGCCCCTACCTCTTGAAGATCTACCTCTCCGTGCATAGTTGGCTTGGGAGGTAGAGCATTCATCTTCCACCTTCTTACTCTTGCCTTTATCCTTAGATTTCTTATCAGTGTATAGGGCAGAAGAGTTGTTACCTTTGGTAGTATCTCCACTCTTGGTAAGATTTGCTTCATGTGTGAATAGTTGACCCATGAGAGTTGTAAGATCTGGAGTGTGCATGTCCATGTAGAGATCCATTGCAGTGGTGAAGCTTTCCCACTTGTCATCAGCCTTGATTCCATTAATAACCTGCCTTACAATTTCTTCAATTTCTTCTCCTATGCTTGCTAACTGATCTGCAACATCTTTGATCTTGGTCATAAATTCTAAAACAGCTTGCTTAGGTTGCTTCCTTAGTGTTGTGAATTCAATCCACAACTCGTTTTTCCTAGCCCTTGTATTGGAGGAAAAATATGATGACAAGGTTTCCCACGTCTCTTGGGAAGTCTTACAATTTCTGATATGAGATAAAAGAAAGTCAGATATAGAGTTGAGTAAATAAGACCTTGCCAATGCATCCCTTGCACACCATGTGTTAAGTTTTTCTTGCTCCTCCTTGGTTGGCAAACCTCTTGCTTTGAATGAGGGCAATTCCTCATCTCCTGAGATGTATCCATACAGACTCCTTCCTTGTAGGTAGGTCTTCATCCTTAGAGACCAAGCTTGATAGTTGTTCCTATCCAATTTGTCAATAAATGAAGGAAAACCATCTCCCATTTTACCTTATTTGCTCTAATACCACTGTTGGGAAAGATGGATGGATGATCCAAGAGATTGAGTAGGTACTGCTAAAACCTACTTTGTACCAGCCCTCTTTAGCTTCAGACTTGATTAGTAGACTCCCTTAGCTTTCCAATGATACCAATAAATGACCTATGTCCTTTGGAAATGAAGTGTGTAATGATTGAATCAAAACAGATAACTTTGGAAGTCACAAAGTCAAGAAAACTTTCTATTTTGGTCTTGACACCTGCTCAATGTTTTGCTCAGTGTGACCAGCACAGTAGCAATTGATAAAATTCCTTCTATGGGTATTCAATTAGCTTAGTAAGCTAACATTTGCAAGTGGAATGATGTAAAATAATGAACTATGCTAAGAGAAATTAATTTAGCAAGATTTGGTATACCCCCGACTTTTTAGGACTGTAGTAGAGATAGACCAATGAGCACCTCGACGACGATTTCTCTGAATTGGCTGAATTTCTCTGAAATCACTTCAAACTTTTCCAGCATGTATATGACTTTGAGCTGAATCCAAGAAGCTTTGAATCACTAAATTTTGTGGAGTATTGACTGCGATATGCCCTTGACAAGTTGACAGACTTTTGAGTAGACTAGCAGAGAACACAAAAGATGAATGATGTAAATGTATCTATTGATTAATAATTGTGTACAATCCCATTGGCATGGATAACATTGCCAAATGGTGTAGAGAGGTGTAGGCTATGGTATAGTCCTTACACACACTGAAACTCAATAGAGTAAGCCTCGGGAAAATGAAAAGATGTGTACACGACTTTTCCAAGTACATTTTATATAATATGTGCAAAAATTTGAATTCAAATTCAAATTTTGGCTTCCTATGATCAAGGTCCTAAAAGCTTGGAAATATTCTCTCAATCAAATAAGCTACTTTTTCCACGACTCACTTTGGTAGGTGATTACAAAATATTCCAAGTCATTTTGACTTTTACAAATGAGGTAAAGTGGTAAGTAATCACTAGCATATGTTCCTATGGTTCTTTATGTATGTAGAGTCTTCATGATAACTTCCAAGTTAAATGTGTAGGCTTGTGATTTACACCAACAAAGGGTAGTGTGAATAGTGGCTCAATTGTTGGGCCCAGGACCTAGTAGTATGATTGACACTAGCCTCTAAAGACCTAAGACTCTGTCTATCTCTTCCTAGGTGTCCTCCTGATCTAAGGTTCATAGGCCCAATTGAGTAGCCCCAATTTTTACCCCAAGTACAACCTCATTGCAGCTCAATTTGTATCAGTTACTTGGTTCTTGTCTAGTTGATTATCATGTTTATGATCTTGTTTGATATCACATCATGAGGAATACTTCAGTGAATTCTCGCACTTCAAGTTGTTCGTGCCATGTTTAGTTCTTTTCTTTTAAGCTATCGATTGCCAAAAGCTATCTTTATGCTTGAACTTGAGTATTTAATAGTCTTCAACTGGATAGATGCCTATCGTCACCCTGACTTACTTCTAGCACTACTCGCACTTACCCTAAGCTAGGAATTGACAAAGGAAGTTGAGAGTATTCCAACCTCACTTGCTGATCCCTTGCCCTCTAGTGCTCAAGAATCCCGTTCTCAAGCGTGCAGAATGCCCTTGCTTTGGATTCCCTCTAGTGCTCTCAATGGACCTGTAAAAGTCCCAAAGTTAGCTCAAGACTTAAATTCAATTGACACAACAAATCACTTTCATTTATGTAATTCAGATATCAATTTGCACTATGTCTTTATGGAAAACAATTTCTAGAGATCCCTTAGTTTTGTTCCCCTTGATGGTACACTTAAAAATACAATATCCAATAATTCTAGTATTAATTTTACTTTAGCCAATGGAAGTTTTGGTAGTACTCCCCACGAGCTTTCCAACGAGCCTAAGATCACCCCGAACGGATTTCGTATGAGGAAGTTATGAATGTTCAGGGTTCTAGGGTTAAAACATGGTTCAAACAGGCTAACAGTTCACATGGTTCAAACACAAGTGTAGGGAACTCACAAAATGCTAATTGATTGACAACTATGCCCAAAATTACCCCAAAACTTGAAACAATAAAACCCTAAAATTTGATGGAGAATGTTAATCTCCAAAAAAACAACCTACTCTTGAATTTAGAACACCTCTATATCAAGAGTAAGTCAAAACCTTCACTTAATTAGAGGTCCAATCTCCAAATTATTAAATCTGAGAAAATATGTGAAGAAGATGAAACACAGAAAAGTCTGCTGCAGAATTTCTTCACATTGACTTATCAAATGTGTAAAGTTTTTGATGAAACTTTGTACGAAGCATCTCCTAGAGATTGCGCATCTACTCCAAGTTGAATCTCTTCAAAAGATTAAGTATAGCTTGAGAAATCAACTTCTCAAGTTACCTATGTCAGAAACTGTCATTCAAAACAGTCGACTTTACACCTGTAACTTTTAAGACTTGGTTCTCCTTGAATAGAACCCGTTTTACAAAATGCTTTTAGACATAAGTAGCTTATCTTCCAGCTTAAAGATTAAGCCCTCACTCATGCAAAACTTTAAACTGTGCTAGGAGAAATGACCAAAACATTGACTTCGAAATATGCGCCTGTTTTAGGAACCAGTGAACACACTTCACATATGAATGTTCCTACACTTAATTCACTCAGCCTGATTACAATTGGAAGCTAAAACTTTGTACAGAGGTCAAGCAACTCTCAACTTAGACTTGTACAAAAGCATTTCACAATTGATCTACTGTAGAAGGAGAACACGCAGAAACATCGGGCGCAAATATTTTTCTTTACTCAGAAGAAATACAACTGAGTGATGAGAGCTAACTCAAATTCACTTTCCTCTATCTCATAGCTTCTATCTTCCTCATTCTTGACTTCTAACTAATGTCACATATGCTCTCATACATGCCCCGACTTTTTCTCAAAGTATTTATAGATAATTTGTACATGATTCTTACTGAACAAAAGATCTAAGTCATCTATGACTATACTAATGTACATATGTGTACACTTCTCTTGTCCTCTGAATGTAATCTTCTTCCACACTTTAGGAATTGATTCTTCCTTCATCATTTGATCTTTCCAAGCCTTCAATTGGTGATTGGTCTGCACCAACAGCTCCCCCTCAATCATCAATTGAGGTTTTTCTCTGTCTTCTTTATACTTGCCATGTCTTTGAACCTTTGTAACTTAGGTCCATCCAGACTCTTTGTCATCATATCTGCCACCTTGTTCTTTTGTTGGAGGTATACATCACTTCAATCTCTTTATCTAGTACCTTTTCCCTCAAGAAATGATACTGAATCTCTATATGCTTAGTCCTGGCATGAAAAACAGGGTTAGCTGCCAAATACAAGAACTCATATTGTCTCCAAAAATTATTGGAGTACTTTGGATCAATCTCAAAACTTTTCATCAAGGTCTTCAACCATATCACTTCCTTTGCAGCTTCTACCATTCCCTTATACTCAGCTTCTGTGGAGGATAAAGCAACTGTATGTTGCTTCTTTGAACACCAAGACACTAACTTGTCCTCCAACATAACATAGATATCCATGAGTAGACCTTCTATCATCTGAGTCACCTGCCCAATCTGCATCACTAAACACTTTGAATTCTCTGTGTCAGAAGTGAAACCATAATACAGACCTTCACTTAGGGTTCCTTTGATATATCTGAGTACCCCTTTGGCTGCAATCCAATGAGTCTTCTTTGGACAATGCATAAATTGTGACAACACACCTACTGCATATGATAGATCTGGCCTTGTCAAGTTAGCATAGATTAGACTACTACACAAACTCTGATATTTCTTCATGTCATTGAAACTCTTCACCTCCATATCCTGCTTAATTTATGATTTACCTCCAATGGTGTAGTTGAGGTCTTGCAATCTTCCATGTTAAACTTGACTAGAAGATTCTTCAAGTATCTCTCTTGTGAAAACATATACTCCATGTTGAGTATACACAATCATGCATCCTAGAAAAAAAGATAAGTTTCCCAAGTCACTTATCTTAAACTCCTTCTCTATTTGCTTCTTGAGTTCATTGATTCCTTGAGCATCTGTTCCCTGTAACAAATTAATATCATCAACATAAATGCACATGTAAGTATCCATTTTCACTTGCCTTCACTAGCAAGCTACTATCTGCCTTTCTGCCATGCTTGAAATCCCACATTCATTCAAGAACTTGACCAATCTGTAATTTCACAGCTCTTGGGCTTGCTTCAAACCCATATAAAGCTCTCTGAGCTTACACACATAATCTGATCCAATTGATTCCAATGAAGCCTTTTGGTTGCGCCATATATACTTATCTGCAATGTATCCATTTAGAAATGCATTTTTTTCACATCCAATTGTGATTAATTTCCATCCTTTGCCAAGCAGCCAATAGCAATCAATGTTCTTAATTGTAGACATCTTAGCAACAGGACTAAAGGTTTCATCATAATCTACTCCCATAAGTTTGGGCATAAACTTTGACCACAAGGTTGCTAGCCTTGTATTCTAGACACCTTACCATCTGCACACCCAATCTTTGTTTATATACCCACTTGCATCCAATGACCTTTGCTGATTCTTTGGTCTTTGGTACTAATCCCAAGTTTCATTTTCAAGTAGAGCATCATACTTTCTTGCATTGCCTTCTCCCAATTCTGTTTAACCTTTGGCTTTCTTCATAAGTGTTGGATCTTCTTCTGTTTTCAACAATGTAGGCATAATCTTTTTGTTGTTAGGAAAGATGTATCATAACTATACCTTATAGGTTCTTTGCCTTTCTCTTGTAGATCTCTTTCTTTGATTTCTGCACTTCTTGAAGTTTCAGGCCTCATTTGATTCTGGATCAAATCCCTTGGCCCTCTTCTACATGATCCTGACACTCTACATACTAGAGTCAACTTCATCAACAATTTCTTCACAAACTTTTCACCTTTGCCTTTCCTTTCCCTTGCATTTCTTCAACTACCTGTATTACTCATTTGGTGATCCTGTTATACCACATATTTTGCTCATCAAATGTCACATCTTTAGTAACAAGGAATTGCTTTGTGGATGGATCCACAACCTGTAACCCATCTGTCTATCATCATATCAATAAAACACATACTTCTCTGCCCCTTTGGTTCTAGCCTTATGTCCTTAATTGTGAAGGAACATAAAGCATATGCAATACATCCCAAATACTTTAAAATGATTCAAGCTAGGCCTTCTTACCCACCATTGCTTCATAAGGGGTTCCTTCTATCCAAAGCTTTGCAAGTTGCAAACCTATTCACAGGTAGTTGCAGTGTTAACTGGCTTTTTTTTTTTTTTTTGACCCATATAATTGGACAATTCTTTCCTTCACATTGGCTCTTGCAAATCTTACAAGAATTTCTATTCCTCCTTTTGCTACTTCCATTTGTTGAGGGGAGTAGGTAAAAAAAGATACCTGCAAGTTACTTCCCTTTTGATTACCTGCATCCACAAATAATCATCATAACTCTTAGAGAAATACTCTCCCCTCCATCTCGATCTTAACCTCTTTCAGCTTTTGTCCTGTGATCCTTTCTGCATAAGCATGCAAAATGTTTGAATGTCTTGAAAACTTCTGATTATCCTTGATTAATACAAAGTAATCCACTGGTGCATCATCAAACAAACAACACAACTAATATCTGGATTCCATTTATGCTATAATCCCTTGAGGACCTATACCATTCTGTATGACCAATTCAAGCATATTTGAATACTTGTACCCTGATTGTATTAAGAACTCTTATGTGCTTTACCTAATTGACAAGCTTCACACTTGTACACCATATGTTAGCCCTTCAGTGTTTGGCAATTTCCAAGCACCACCTGATTCTTTGACATCTCCTTTATAGCTCTCTCATTGAAATGACCTAGCCTTTTATGCCATAGGTCTAATTAGACACCTTTTGACGTCCATAGGTAAACAATGCATGTCCTCACATTACCTTGGACTTGAGACGTGAACAAGTCTTCCTTCCTTTTTACCTGCATATGGTTCTATATCCCTGATTTGGATCTTGTACATAGACACCATCAATTTGTGAATCTTACTTCATATCCTTTCTCCACAATTTGCCCTACACTTATCAAATTTTTAGGAATAGTAGGAACATAAAGTACCTTGCTCACTAAGTGTACTTCCACTCTTTGTCTTCACTTGATTCCAATGCTCTCCACTTTATGTTGGTATTGTCACCTGTTTGAACTGTATGTCCATTCACCCTAGCTTCCATACAGTCATCAAAGCTAGATTCCCACTCAGATGGTACTGCACCATGAGTCATATAAAACACTCTTTGATCTTCTCATTGATCATGAGTTGCCATTCAAGATAAGAGTATGTCATCCTTCTGATCTGACTGCATAATTGTAATAATTGTTGTTGTAGGACTGAGATTGGAAGTTTCTTTCCACCTCCTCTACATATGTGTCCTACCACTCTGCCTCTAAAGTTGCCTCTTTGGTTCTGCCTCCTCTACCTCTTTGGACTATAATTCTGATTGTTGTATCCTCCATTTTGATTATTTTATACACAACAATCATTTGCCAAGATTTGTTTGCCACCAAAATCCAACAAGCGTTAGCATTTCTATTGTCTTACTCCTCTCCTTTACCTCTGAAAAATTTGTCTTCCCTTTTGTGAAGTTGGCTGATTTGAATTCCCTTCATCATCATTTGATTGCTTCCCTTGCAATCTTTTTTTTCTTGTCCTTAGTAGTACATAGCTTGACTTGTACTTCTATCATTGTCTCCTTTAAGATCCTGCTCAAAGTTAAGCTATGTCCTAGCAATTGATTAAGGTCAGGATAAAGTGATCAAGTGACAACTCATAGCAATATAAACGCTTCCACTTCTCATACTCCTCTCAAACCTGTAAGTATTTGTCTTACCAACTTTTCCTCTTCACTGTCTTCATCCACTGCTCCCAAACTATCTGCCAATATCTTTCATCCTATGCCACATAATCTGAAATTGTTGTGAGCTCTCTTCTGAAGGTTGTGAACTCAGCCCATAGTGAGGACTTCCTTGACTTAGTAGTATTTTGGAAATGCTCTTCAAGGATTCCAAACATCTGTGGGCACTTTCCAAACCTCTGATATGAGGTAGAAAGAAGTAATCATTACAGCCATCTGTAGATGATACTCCTTGCTTGAGCATCCTTCTCATCCAAGTCTTCAACATTGCAAGTTCTTCCCTAGTAGGAATACTTGGATCTGCAAACTCAGGTTTTTCTTCATCTCCTGTAATAAATGATATAAGATCTTTGCTCATGAGGTGTGCTTCCATCCTCATGGACCATGCTGGATAGTTCTCCCTATCTAGCTTATCAATCTGCAAGCTTTCTCCCATCTTGTATCCACCTGTGTATTGAAAACTTCAAGCTTTACAAACAATGTATGTACCTTTACTTCGAATTGGACTCCTTTTGTCTTTCTTGATGTCAAATAGTCTTCTCCTCAAGCTTTGACTCCAAACTTTCACTTCTTAGTCCTTCAAGTGTTGAATTTCTTGAATCTGCAGCAGTCGGGATCCTTCTTTCTTCAAATTGATGTCTCCTGCTCTGATACCATTGATGGAGAATGTTAATCTCCAAAAAAACAACCTACTCTTGAATTTAGAACACCTCTATATCAAGAGTAAGTCAAAACCTTCACTTAATTAGAGATCCAATCTCCAAATTATTAAATCTGAGAAAATATGTGAAGAAGATGAAACACAGAAAAGTCTGCTGCAGAATTTCTTCACATTGACTTATCAAATGTGTAAAGTTTTGATGAAACTTTGTACAAAGCATCTCCTAGAGATTGCGCATCTACTCCAAGTTGAATCTCTTCAAAAGATTAAGTATAGCTTGAGAAATCAACTTCTCAAGTTACCTATGTCAGAAACTGTCATTCAAAACAGTCGACTTTACACCTGTAACTTTTAAGACTTGGTTCTCCTTGAATAGAACCCGTTTTACAAAATGCTTTTAGACATAAGTAGCTTATCTTCCAACTTAAAGATTAAGCCCTCACTCATGCAAAACTTTAACTGTGCTAGGAGAAATGACCAAAACATTGACTTCAAAATATGCGCCTGTTTTAGGAACCAGTGAACACACTTCACATATGAATGTTCCTACACTTAATTCACTCAGCCTGATTACAATTGGAAGCTAAAACTTTGTACAGAGGTCAAGCAACTCTCACTTAGACTTGTACAAAAGCATTTCACAATTGATCTACTGTAGAAGGAGAACACGCAGAAACATCGGGCGCAAATATTTTTCTTTACTCAGAAGAAATACAACTGAGTGATGAGAGCTAACTCAAATTCACTTCCTCTATCTCATAGCTTCTATCTTCCTCATTCTTGACTTCTAACTAATGTCACATATGCTCTCATACATGCCCCGACTTTTCTCAAGTATTTATAGATAATTTGTACATGATTCTTACTGAACAAAAGATCTAAGTCATCTATGACTATACTAATGTACATATGTGTACACTTCTCTTGTCCTCTGAATGTAATCTTCTTCCACACTTTAGGAATTGATTCTTCCTTCATCATTTGATCTTCCAAGCCTTCAATTGGTGATTGGTCTGCACCAACAAAATTTTAGCTGACAAGCCTGTCAATCGCGATCGATA